>CP050224.2:50730983-51035897 GCA_012066045.3 Morus alba
GTGTAATTCTTTTTCGACATTCAATAAAGATTTCATTTCTCTTCTTCTTGATTCATTCTTGTTGAGATAGAAACTCTAATCTTATCAATTGAATGTTAATGACAAATGGTGATGCTAAATTATTTTTATTACTTTTTTGGGAACTAAAAAAGATATGGTTAATACTACTTGGATAAAATGGTAACTGTTCATGTTGTTTTATTCATGGGTATAAAAGTAATTTACGAGTAAGATTTTCTCTTTCCTCCCAATTTAACTTTCAATACCAAACAAGTGAAGGTAAGCTCATTTTCTTTCCATCTTCTTGTACCAAACAACATAAAAGAAAATCAATTTCCTTTCTTCCATATTTCTTTTCTATCCTATTTTCTTTCCTTCCTACCAAACATAGCATAAACCACAAAAACAAAAGTAAAAGTTAACAGCTAATCAAATCAAATCAAATTATCGATGACAAACTCCACTCAACATACCTTGAGGAGAAGACGCTTGGCTCTTCAAATATTGCTCCTCTGATGACAGATCTACCAGTCGCGTGGAATTTAAGAGTGTGTGGTCAAGATCAAGAACCAAGCAAAGCTTTTTATGGCGTATCAAGTTCTTCATGTCTGTGCTTCGCAGTCTAACAATTTCATCATTATTAAGCCTCAATCCCTGACCAAAATAGAGTAATCAAATTTTTCATCACCAATCAAATTCAAGTAAACACAAGAAAGTCCAAAGCCCTAAGATGACAAAGCTGGTTCATGCCCTAGTCCTAATAAATAATAAATAAATAAATTGTCATATGAGCAAATTGTATGCGTAAACTACAGGTCGTGGCAAGTGGATAATGCCTCTGTAAAGTAGAAGAATCTAAAAGAATCTTACTCACATAATGACATAAACAGGAGGTACGTGATCCCTCCCGTCCAAAATAAATAAATTGTCATACGAGCAAATTTTATAAGTAAACTACAGGTCGTGGCAAGTGGACAATGCCTCTGTAAAGTAGAAGAATCTCAAAGAATCTTACTCACATAATGACATAAACAGGAGGTACGTGATCCCTCCAGTCCAACAGGAAAAAAGAAAAAATAAATAAATAAATAAAAATAAAGAAAAGAAGAAGAAGAAAAATTTGAAGTAGCACTGTGCCACAGGAAAAGAACACACACAAAGCACACTTGTACTATTCAAGAGCCCTTGTAGTTTTCACTATTTTAAAATAAGTTTCATTAATAATAATCAATTGCAAAAGGTACGAAGACAAGAGCTCTCACAAAGAAAAGAAAGAAAACTGACACAGAAAAATAAGAAAAGCAGAACAACAACACAACACAAAGTCCCTCCCTTCAATCGTTTCTCGAGATTTTTAACCAATATAGCATCAGAAGTCAAAGTATATCCGCGATTTGGAAAAGAAACACCCAATAACCAAAGTAGAACTAAATAAATCAACCACCTATACTTCTTATATTTGTTGAAGAAGAATTCTCCACACCACCAAATAGTTCTAAAAGACGGGAATACCTTATGTATGTAGCCGAAGGTCACACCAGTTTCCTCTTCCAACCTCTGACCACAGAGGATACACATATCTCCAAAAGAACCAGGATGCATACATGCATCCTTCTTTGTTGATTCATCTTCACAAACTGATGAAATTTCGATGGTCAGTGTACAGAAATCTAGTAAATATAACTTCTTGTCTTTTAAGAATATAATATAATAAATTATAACAATAAACAAGAGCAAGAGGGAATATCAAAATAGTAGAATCAGAACCAAGAGTGCAGCTTCTACACGTTGCATCATCTGTATGTTATCAGCTACACAAACAGGAGCCATTCATCAACAAAAACTAGTCTCAAAATCTCCTGCATTTCTTGTTTCTTCCGATCATGAAATCATCATCCACTAACTCTTTTATACTACATGGGGTCGCCCAAAAATTTTTAACTCCCCCAGAACTCTATACCATAAAGAGCAATAGATGATCAAATGGTATGCCGTCTCCTTAACCCTCCCACAAAGAACACACCGTCCAAGGAAAGATAAAGCAAAGGCTTCCTGCCTCCCAACATGTCATAATCATTGAGCTTTCTAAGAGCAAACAGCCAACTAAAAACCTAAACTTTAGTAGAAAACAAAATCTTCCAAATAAAATGGCACAAGTTGAAAGTGTGGAAAGACTGATTATCAATAAGGCCTTGAAGAACAACTTAAAAGAAAACAATCCCAATGTCCACTCCCATCTATCTAAAACCTCTTCACAAAACACACACCCTCTAAAAACAGGACAATAGTTCCACCACCTCACCCAACTCGCTCTCGCTCTCGCTAGGTTCCCTCCTAAGATGTAAATTCCAAGAAATTACACAAGTCAGCCATATAGAAAGAAGAAACTACCTCATCAGATTCGGAAATTGATAGGATAAAGACTCTTCAGTCTTCACCCACCTAACCATCCTCCCAAAATCTCACCCTCCTCCCATCCCCTACCTTTACCTTAACTTGTGCCAGGAATAAGCTATATAGACTGAATTGCTTTCCATTGACATCTAAAGGTTACTGATGGAAACCTCTCGGATTAACGAAGAACAAGATACACAACACAGGTGATATTCGAGAGATCACCGACTCTCCTCTCAAGACTCTATACAACCAAAAAGCTCCTAAACTCTCGAGCCCCAACTTATTTATAGTCTCCCCTGCTAACACACTAACAAATCTAACAAACTAACCAATTCCAGTTATTATGTTAGGCCTCTGAGTCCTATCATATTACTAAAGAAGCTTCCTCAGCAAGACTATTGAAAGCTTTCTCAACAAGATTCCACAGTAACCCATATCCGCGTCAACAACTAATCACTAACGTTTATTGGTTCTTATCAGTTACCCTCATGCAGTCTCCCGTCACCCAACCTCCAACATCTATGCCATTTTTACCTTTGGTCACACTATACCAAAGTGTATCATTCTCCTTCAAAAACCTCATAAGCCATTTTGAAAGTAAAGCTTGATTTCACAAAACCAAATTACCGATACCTAAATCACATAATTGGCCTTAAATAAACCAAAGAATAGCAGGGGAATGAGAAAAAGTACCTATTTTTTCCTTCACGGATGCTCGCAGACTTGATCCAGAAGATTCCTCTGCAGTCACCAAATTCTCAACTTTGCACCGCTTTATCCTAAAGAAAATTACCCAAGAAAAAACCAAACAAAACAAACAAGGAAGAAGGACATATGAGCGGAACGCATGAAACAATCAAGAAAAGAAGAGGATTCAGTAAAAATATGGGTCAAATGTGTCAAACATTATATTTCAAAGATTAAAATACAAAAGGAAAAAACAAGAGCAGCACCTCTTGTTCTCAAAGCTATCATCGTCCTTGTCATCATCCTCATTCTCGGCTTCTCCTTCTGGCGATGACTCTGCAAAGTCCGAATCAAGCGTCGCATCGAGAAACGATGCAAAATCATCACTACTTGATGAGTTGACGGGAGAATCAGTGACAAGACTCATCTGAATCACCAATTGCAATATAAAAACCAAAAACAAAATCAACATAAAGATAGTATCCACAATGAAGAAACACAAATTATGTCAATAAAATCAGCTCAAGTATGACAAAAAGACAATACATAACAAATTAACCTGAAAAGAACATCAAAATCTTGAAGTCATATGCTAGAATGATGCCTATTTTAGTTTAACTCTTACTCCCAATATTTCTCAGCTATCAGTACATGGGTTATTTTTCTATTCTTTTTTTCTTTTTGAATATCACCAAATTAACTCGTCTATTATATTGTTTAAGCTGTTTAATGAGACACGAAACCTATTTCCACATCTAAAGCCCCATTCATTTCGTTGATTCGAGTTTAGAATTTGAGTTTTGTTACAGTAAAAAGCTCTCACAAACAATCACATCTAACTTTTTGAGTCCCCATAAAATCACAAGAATTAAAAAAGAAAAGAAAAGGTCCTAATTTTGGAGTCCCCATAGAAAAGAAAGAAAAGGCCATTTTGCTTAGGTTTTTTTCTTTTTTCTTTTTTCTTTTGGCACATGATAAAATACAAGAAAATGTGCAACGAAATTCTAAAATTTACCAAGAAACACAAGAACCCTTTACAGTCAAAAACTTAAACGAACCACCCAAATACGATTCCAAGCACTAAGAAATTCACACATTCTTCACATGAGTGCCCACATTAAAAAACCAACAACATAAAGATAATATATCCTCAACAAATTCATACTTTCATAAGAAATTCATACATTCATTCCGAGCACCAAAAACAACAGCAACATAAAGATAATATCCACAATAACAAAACACAAATTCTTCGCTAAAAATCAGCTAAGTATGACAAAACGACAATACAAAGCTAATAAAAAATTAACCGAACAGGAACATCAAAAACCTGATATGGATATGCTTGAATGATGTCTGTTAACTATAACTCACTTCCTATATTTCTCAGAATCGTGATAAGGAATTTTTCTATTTCATTCTTCTATCCGAATATCACCGAGTTAACTCAGTTCATAATGTGACATGAAACCCATTTTCACATCTGAATCAACATTTTCGGATTCCCCAAAATATAAGGAAAAGCCATTTTGCTTTCTTTTTTTTTTTTTTTTTTTTTTTCTTTTTTGGCACACAAGTAAATATCAAGAAATTCCAAAACTCGTGAAGAAACACAAGAACCCCTTTACAGTCAAAAAGTAAAACCAATTACGATTCAAAGCTCAAAGAAGCAAACCCAGTTCCTAAAAGCTAAAAAATAAAATCATTCACTAAAATTCTTCAATGACGAACGCGGAAAAAAAAAAAACACCAGCGAAAGCAAGAACGTCGAAACAGTAGTAGTAAAGTAAGGGAGAAGAAAAACTAAGTTTCCCCATAAAGAATCAAGTGGGCAAACTTTTATGGAAGAAGAAGAAGAAAATCGGAGAAGAAAATGGAATGATTACCTTCTTCGTTTCTTTGGGGGTTTCAGACATCAACGTAAGGAAAATCGGAGCGCAAAGAGCTGGCCGCTGGGATATTCCTGCCGATATTGCGTTGGCCAAAATCACTTACGACATCAACGTGAGGGTCGTTTATTAGGGTAAGCTTATAGGGGAGAATTGCATTTTGTTGCTTTATGTTTTTGTGATGTGACAAAAAGACTCATTTTAACGGTTTAACTGATAAATATTTGGGGTGTGTAAAAAGTAAATGATAAAATCTGATAAATGACCTATTATCGTATACACTTTTCACAATTTAGGGAAACGGCCGATGCTTATAAAAATTAAAAATTAGTTTCCAATTTTACCCTCATTTCTCACTCTTTCTCTTGCTCTCTCTCTCTTCACTCTCTTTCTATAGCAGTTTCTCTCTCCCTCTCTAGCAGACTTGCTCATCTCCCTCCCTCTCTTGTCTCACTCTTCCTCTCGCACCGAACGGAGGCCAAAGTCTTTGTAATCGAGATCTTTGATCTCCGTCGTGTGACAATCACCATCGAGATCTAGAGTCCGGCTTCATCTAAGAACAGACATTTAGGAATGATTGAGCAATCTTGCTTGAAGAAAAAAAAAAAAACCGATGATTGATTGGAGTCAATCATTGATTGACCGAAGTCAATCACTAATTGACCAGAGTAAATTAGTAATTTAGGACTCGTTTAGTTTGTTAATTTAAATTTTTAATTCAAATTAATATGTAATTTTATGTGACCTTTTTACTGTAATAAAAAATTAGATGTGATTATTTCTGAGAGATTTTTACTGTAACAAAACTTAAATTCTAAACTCAAATCAGTGAAATGAACGGGGCCTTACCATAAACAGCACTTTTCCCCTCTCTATATTGATGCTTGAAGCTGGATTGTCAAAATACAAAACTTACTTGGAAAGAAAGAAAATTCATGTCGAGACATTATGAGGACGTTTGGTTGGAGGATTCAAACTATGTGATTCAAACTATTTTCGATTTACGTGTATTTTTTATGAGAAAAAATACTGTAACGAATGATAAATCATGATTTAAATCAGGGAACGAATCTCTCTACCAAACGTCCTCTAAGTGATCCAAACATGAGAGAGAATAATTATCTCTTAATTAGATATTTTATGGATATCGAGAAACAAAATGAGAGAGAAAAACATAAGGATGGAGGCAGTGGTTGACTTGCCAAAGACGCAGGCAGAAAGAGAGAGAGAGACATTCTAAAGAGAGAGGCTGTTAGGATAGTGGAAGGAGTGTTAAAGCCCGTTTGGAAGGTATCTTCAAACATGATTCTTGATTTTAAGGTTTGAAATTCAAATTTTTTGTGAGAACTTTACACTATAGTATAATCATGGGTTTGAGTTTGAGTATATGAACCAAACGCCCCCTTAACAATGTTTCCGTCTTTTTCAACACCATACCTATTAAGGGTCAGCCATTTCCCTAATTTCCTAAAAGCGGGGATATTTAATCAAAAAGCTATATGAAAAGCGTTATTTTGCCTATTATTTGAAAGTAAATTTAATTCTTTTGAAATTAAGTGGAATATGTATTGTTGACAGTGAAATCTTGTCAACAGAAATACGTCGGATTACCGTCCAATAATCAATCGGGTTATCGGCTAGAAAACGTAAAGATAACTAGAAAAATGCAACTGGTCGTGTGTGGATCCTAAGAGTGCTTTGAATATGAATAAGAATGTAAATTAATAAGAAGAACACCATAAATTTTAATGGTTCACTCTCAATGAAAGAGTTTCATCCACTTTGGGAAAGTTTTTTATTATATCGAGGTTTTGTTCTCTCAGTTTTTCATCATCCTTTCTCTCTAAGGCTTTGCCCTTTTTATATCTCACAGATTGCGCATTGGAGGAAACTGAGACAAATGGTTATCTGATGGTTTATCTTGAGTAGCCTATTATCCTACTCGCCTAGACTGTAGCTTTTCAGTACCTTTTGGACTGTTCGTCTACCTACTTTGTCTACTACTACGACTCTGTGGATCTCCTTCATTCTCCATTGGTTCGTTTTAGGCGACTAATAGGCTGGTAATCATTTTCCCTGCTACTGACTTTGCTTAAGCTGGCAAGTAATCTAGGGATTTCTCTCCTATCACCTTAGGGGATACTCTCGAGATCTAGGTCATAGGACAAAACATCCTACCCTCTGCATCCCCACTGGGCCTCCACGGTGGGTCAAAAGGGTACCCTTGCCCCCATCGATTACTCCACTTGACTGTTTGATTGGTCGACTATTAGTGTGGACGTTGCTCGTTACAATCTTGATACTACTGAATGTTTCTTCAAGAATTATTCTAAGACGCCTTGGGGCAGTTGACCCTTCTCTCACTAGTATGGCACTCATCTTCGAAAGCTAACCCTTCAACCATTTGCGCCCATCTGTCGACTAATGTGGCGTGGTGTTGGCCACGTGGAGCTCGATTGCTATCTGATGTGGCGAGGTAGATTTTACCTCACAACATGTATTTAGAGAACATGTGTGGATATTTTTTCGGAAAAAAACGTGTGTAGAGAGTAAAAAAAAGGTATAATTAGAATTACCCATTATTTATTTTATTTGACCTATTTATACTATTAGTCCTTAAAGATTCTGGAACCTCCATGTGTCGGAATTCTTTCTGGCCTCCATAGATTGGCATGGACATATTCTAGAGGCCCCTTTGCTCTGTAGGAGGATGATATGAATTTCAGTCTATGTTGTTTGCCTAGGACACATTGTTCACAGAAGTCCAATTGCCCAATCTTGTCCTTTCCTAGCATTCCCTGCTTGTTAAGTTCTTGCAGGCCCCTTTCACTCACATGCCCCAATCTTTTGTGCCAGATTGTTTCATTTTCTCTGTCTTTAATGGCAGTGGTTGCAGTGCCCGTTACAATGGTTCCCTGAAGCATATAAAGGCCCTGATGCTTATCTCCCTTTAGAATCTCAAGAGAGCCTTTAAGGACCTTTAATACTCCACCTTCGGCTTTGTAAGAAAATCCAGCATCATCTAGTGCCCCCAACGAAATTAGGTTCGTCCTCAACTCGGGGATGTGCCTAACATTCTTCAAAACATGAGATGTTCCATTTGTCAACTTTAGTGTGATTGAACCAATGCTCGTGACTGTACATGAATTATTATTCCCCATTAGAACCTTCCCCCCATTTATTTCTTCATATTCAAATAACCATATCCTGCTAGGGCACATATGGTATGTACAACCAGAGTCTAAGATCCATTCATCTTCATATTGACTAATTGTGACAGCTAACATCTCGGAACTCTCATAGCCATCCACTTGATTTGCTGAAGCAGTATCTCCATCACTCGATTTATGTTCTGGTGTTCATTTTTCCCTTTTACTTTGATTTTGTGGTTTCTTGAATATTTGGGTTTGGAGTTGGTCTCATTCCAACAATATCATGTAGGAGCATGTGCCCCGTGTACATCTCTAAATGGTCATTAGGATCTCATCTACCGTCGTATGGTGGGATCAACGGGGATTTGTACTTGTCGGGAAGGGGCAACGCCATAATCTCCATTGTAAACGGGTGGTCGTGGACTCAGCTTAGAGTGATGTTGGCGTTGACTACTTCAACCACCTATCCTAGGTGACTCACTTGGCTTTTGACATCTTTCTTTAAGCCAGCAACGTCACCCGTGAGTTTCTCTTCCAAACTTGCCACACATTCCATAATAGCCTTAGCCTCTGCGGTAGAGATCGGAGAGTCGACCCCTTTGAAGGCTTCAGCCCTCTTAGCATTTAGCCTATTTCTAAGGTCATCACCCCTCTGCGCCGATCTAGAGTCTTCTGGTGCATTATTACCCTAGTTCCCTCTAAATGGCGTTCTAGGGGGCAATTCTAAGCCCTTTGCTACCTCCTTCTCTTGGGCTCAGCATTTGGTGGCCTAATGTCGGCTTCCCAAGGTCTTAGATGGTCTAGGCCTCTGGTTATTCCCCCCTCGTATTCTCGCTCTCCCGAATCCCTTCCGGCACACAGCGCGGGTCACTAGCATTCTAGTTCCCAACAGCAGTGACGCACGGTGGTCTTGGAGTGCATTTTCAAGGGGAGACATGGAGCTTCTCCCATCCATTTGCTCAATGGTGGCTACCAAGCCGCGAACCAAATCAGTCAGCGCATTCAAGTGGGCTTGCATTTGTGTCAGGTCAGACTATGGCATACTCAGAGTCAGGGCTCCATCCCTCACCGGGGGTTTATTCCCCTGGTTGGGCTGAGCTCCGCCCCTCCCCCCGTCCGTGTTGGTGACTTAGAGTTTGGTATTTTCCCCGGACTAGCTGCCTTGGTTTGCAGGATTACTCCTTGGTTTTCTCGGAGGCATGATTATTGATTATCTCTTGGTAATCTAGGATCCTTCACACACACATGAAACATAGATTCTAGGTTCACTCTAGTGGAGTCGCTAATTGTTGACGGTGAAACCTTGTCAACATAAATATGTCAGAATACCGTCCAAATACCAGTCGGGTTACCAACTAGAACAAGTAAAGATAACTAGAGAAATGCAATTGGTCATGTGTGGATCCTAAGAGTGTTCTGAATATGAATAAGAATGCAAATTAATAATAAGAACACCAAAAATTATAGTGGTTCACTCTCAATGAAAGAGCTACATCCACTTTGGGAAAGTTTTTATTATTTCCTTTCTTCTTCGATTGCAAAGATTTTGTTCTCCCAGTTTTTCATCATCCTTTCTCTCTAAGGCTTTGCCCTTTTTATATGTCACATATTGCACATTAGAGGAAACCGAGACAACTGGTTATCTGACAGTTTCTCTCAAGTAGCCTATTATCCTACTCGCCTAGACTATAACTTTTGAGTACCATTTAGACTGTTTGTCTACCTACTTTGTCCACTATTGTGGCTCTGTGGATCTCCTTCGTTCTCCAATTGTCCATTTTAGGCAGCTAATTGTTGGGAATGGTGTCCTAGAAGCATGAGATGTAGTAGGATATTTATTATTTATTTAATAAAAGAGTTTATTCATTATTTTATGTGCATATATTTATGAATATTTTATGAATATCAATGAAAATTCCATGATTATTTATGTAACCTTAAACATTGTATATAAGTGTTATATACGAGAGGATAATGTTTAAGGATAATAATCAAAAAGTAATGTTCATAATGAATTTAATTAAAGTTAGGAATCTTTAATTGAAACATTATTAATACATGTCATTCCCATTTAGAATGGAACGGTGTTATCCGCACTGTTAATATGGTGAGATATTGAATGAGTGTATTTCGCATAATGAGATTATGTAGAACAAGAACACAGACACAATATGAATTTCTAATAATTTCCGTTAAGTATAGAAATTCTAATTGAGTCTACTGATGGTCATATATAGAATGATCTTAATCTTGAGTTCTTAACAAACTTCTATTTATGGATTTGTGTCTTTTAATTTACTCGGTACGGATTCCCAGACCCTGAATCCTATTCCTTGTATTTTGGAGACATGATGAAGTAGGTAGCTGGGAATGTTATTATACGAGATGGAATCCATTCCTTCTTGAGAAAGAAGTAGATAAATAATTCTCTTAAGGGTTGATTCGGTACTTGGACCAGTAGGAGCTCCAATTCATGAATGTGTTTTATGAATCACTGTCCATTAGAGAATCAATGATACTCAAGGATAAAGATATAATTAGAGAGGTTAACGGATTCTACCTGGCTCTAATTATGAATTATTTATGGAGGATTGATCTATATGCAATGATTATATCAAATAGACACTTCACAGTTTAGAAGTGGTTTATATCTATAATTTTGAGAGTGCAATTCCAAGTTTATAGTGGAGTAACTATTGGAATTAATAGAATTAATTAATTAATTAAAGCGTTTAATTGATTATTAATTTTATTAGAGCTTGGAATTATAGGTCCATTAGTCCTCGCGTCGTCCTAATAATTCTACCAGACACAAAGGGCAAAATGGGAATTTTAGAATTATGGAATTCTAAAATTAAACACTCGAAAATAATTAATTGAGAATTAATTATTATTTAAATAATGTGATTATTTAAATTTGAATTTGAACACATCTAGATTTATCCATTTAAACTTATTTGATAAGTTGTTCAATTTAGAATTAATTGGAATTTGAATTTGAGTCAAAATTAGACTACAGGATAAAAGATGATTTTCTCTTTCTTCCCTATCTGATATTGGCGCCTACACGGGGATAAAATCCCTCTAAGGTGGCCGGCCATAATGGATAAGGATAAGAGGAGATTTTGTTCCAAATTCAAACAGAAGATAATTAACAAGCTTTATCTTATAGATAGAGATTTGATTCCTTTTTGAAGTTTGACTTCTACTCTTTAAATATGAGAATGATAGAAAATTGTGATAACAATTTTTGAAACAATTTCTCAGCCCTAATGGTTAGTGCTGGCCGAAATTCTCAAGCAAAAAAAGAAAGAAAATTTTTTTCTCCAAAAATTCCACATCGTGCATGCGTTGGTGTTTGTGGAAATTCGAGTGTTTATTGTAACCCGTTTTGTCTCATGTGTGCCCACACACACGTCTTCGTGGATTCTAGAAATTGACGTGGAAGACATTGGTTTTTTAAACACAAAGCTTTGGAGCAAGGATTGTTCGAGGTCAAAGAACTCAAGTTATCAACCAAGTCGGCCTCCAGGTATTTTTTCGAATTGAGTTCTTAATAAATGAATTAATGAGATTAATTTATTTATGCATAAATTAATATAATCTATAGAGTATCTCAAAGGTTTTATGAAAATTTTTGTTATACACGATCCGCCTTTCCGCTGCGTTTCCGCCGCCGAATTCGATTTGGCAACCAACGCTAATAGGTTGGTAATCATTTTTCCTACTACTGACTTTGCTTAAGCTCACAAGTAATCCAAGTTTCTCTCCTGTCACCTCAGAGGATACTCTCAAGATTTAGGTCACAGGACTGAACGTCCTACTCTTTGCGTCCCCATTGGGCCTCCACAGTGGGTCAAAACGGTACCCTCGCCTCATCGATTCTTCCATAGCGTTGTCAGTTTATAGGGCTTGGAATCTGTCTCTGTCTTGACTGTTTGATTGGTCAACTATCAACTTGGACATTGCTGGTTACAATCTTGCTGTTGTTGAACGTTTCTTCAAGAATTATTCTAGGATGCCTTAAGGCGGTCGACCCTTCTCTGACTGGTACGGCACTCATCTTCGAAAGATGACCCTTCAACCGTTAGTGTCCATCTGTCGGCTGATGTGGCATGGTGTTGGTCACGTAGAGCTCGGTTGTTGTCCGATGTGGCGAGGTAGATTTTACCTGATAACATGTATTTTGAAGACGTGGATATTTTTTAAGAAAAAAAGGTGTGTAAAGAGTTAAAAAAAAGAAGGTATAATTAGAATTACCCATTAATTCTTTTATTTGACCTATTTATACTATTAGTCCTTAAATACTTGCATTTGTGTCATTTTAGCCTTTGACATTTTTAACTCCAATTAACTATTTCGGATATGTAACACAGAAATGACTGATAAATGGCTTTTAAAAAGGATAAAATAGGTTTAGGAAATAAGCATATCTAAAAAAGAAAAATTATTTTGGAAGGAGAAAGAAAACCAAATACTGATTGGCCTGCACAATTTGTTTTTTGTTTTTTTTTTTTAGATATATTTTGCTTTTTTATTTTTTATTTTTATTTTCAAATGCACTTGTCTTTTTACAGTTGTATCTCTTACCTTAAAAGTCATTTTTTGCACTCCATTTTATCCAAAAATATAAAATTTACTAACAAAGGAGTCTAAACTTGGTATTTCAAAAATCTCATGATAACTAGGCATTCAAAACTATCGGGATCAAAATGAGACAAGTGCATATCTTCAAAGGTTAGTAGGATAAATATTTCTTTTCTCTTAAGATTATTTTATAAAATTTAGCTAAGTATTATGCTCGTGCGCGATCGTGAATCATGTACAACTTATCAAATTTTTGACATTGGTTATAGTTTCTTTTGCACTTTTTTAAAATTTGAGGGACTTATTTCTAAGGGGAATAAAACAATGAGAACCACATTGCAACTTTGTAAAAGTTGGAAGACCCATTTTATCTTTTTTTTTTTTTTTTTTTAATCTTTATTGCTGAAAAATGACACGACATGTTTAAATCCTTATGATCCTTTCTTTTGTTTGGTATTATTGTCTACTACAGTTGAACCATGCCCTTGCCTTTGTCCTCCAATGGGCTCGTACCACGTTTCCTCGTCTTCTGCATCATCTTCCACCCAGTCATCTCTCACTAATGTTTGTTGATAGTATCGGAAGGCCACATACAGCATGAACACTGAAACAATGGTACTCCGTCATCACAGGCTATGAAAACCAAAGTTGTTTTTTTTTTTTTTTAATTTAATTGCATTAAAACCCCTAAATTACTTGAAATTACAAAATGAACGTCCGTTTCTATTTTTCTTTCTTTTACCTGCCCAAATGCGAGCAACGATCGAGGATAGGTTCCAAACAAGTAGGAAGACGGCTACCGTCACAGCTTTCTTGTGCGAGCAAGAGTCCCAAGCGTCCCGAAAGCGTCGAACCCAAAATTTACCTTCATTATGGTTTACATGTTAGCAATTTAGAAATGGTTGGATTTGAACTTGATAGTAAATTGTTAGAATCTAATTTTCATATACTAAAGAAAACAAAGTAGAAATTTATTTTGCTTCACATTTATGTTCTATTTTGTTGTTATTTTTTGGATCATAATATTCCGGTTGATTTGAGAGCTAAGAAACGAAGATTATTCATATAATTTAGAAGCACATTGTGCACTCAAAAAAGGCTCAAGCAGCTGAAACCGAATCATCTTGGGGATCCTAAAATGTTTACCAAGGACAGAAATGATCCATTTGGACCATACTATCACGGCAAAGACTAAAATCCCACAATAAAGAAAGAATAAACAAAATGTTGAAAATAATTTTCTTACAGAATAAAGAGTCAAAGATGGCCCCTGAATACCATACAAATAACGATGGTAAATAGTAGATTCATGTTTCTAGGAAAAAAAGTAGTAAATTACTGTACAAATAACGCTTGCATAGTACCTTATCATTCATTATAAAAAGGGAGCCAATATATGCTTCAAGGTGAACAATTTCAAGGATTGAATTGAATGAAATCACTCTTTTTCTCCCGTTTCTCTCACTAAAATTTCTCCCATAGACTTACATCTCTCTTAAATGTACGACTATTAGAAAAATTTTAGTGAGAGAAACAAGAGAGAAAAAGAGATATTCATTCGATCCTTGAAATTGTTCAATTTAAAGCATACCGTAGTTCCTTATTCATAATGAATGTAAGCCGTATTTGTACAATAATTTACTATTTACGGTTGTTATTTGTATAGTGCTCATGCGTCATCTTTAACCCTCATATTGTAAAACTGTTCGTAAATAATTGATTTTACAACCAAAATACTCTTTTTTCTAAAAGACGCAAACAATTGGGACCCAATAAACAGAATTTTCTCCTGGGCCCTAGATGAGCCGAGAGTGACAAAGTCATCTTCTGAACATGCCACATTGATGGGATGGGCCCAACTGCTTTGTTCTTGTTCAAAACCTATTTAATATCTAGACGTGGCCCAAACTAATTAAAAAAAAAAAAGCAGGAAAAATAAAACACAACCACACTTTATGCAACTGTTTAATTTTTTAATCATAGATCATTGACCAACATAAGTTTCACTGTTAACTCATCAACGGTCATAAAAAATAAACAGTTACATAATGCACTATTAACCTTAACAGAGCCCTTAACTAATATAGAACATTTTATCTTACATCTAGACCCGAGCTGACCCGACTAAACCCGAGTCGGGATGTTTAACAATACTCAAGAATAAAAGACCATATGCTTAATCAAAATTAGTCTAAGGGTAACCATACAAGTCACAAGACTTAAGACCCCACCATATACTATAGTTATTCAACTGGGCCCCATCAAATCTACCCTAAGTTAGAACCCACCATTACACGCACACACACACAAAAGAGCCGTTATACGGGGATGGGGTTAGCTAAAGTGGAAGAATTTTTGTTACTTGTCCCACCACAAATGCCTCTGCAGACGAAAGTCCAATATTGTTTGGACCAGTTGTCTGCAAAATGGTCCAGTTGTTTTTTTTTTTTTTTTTAAAGAATTTTTTTGGTAGTCAATTTTACTGATAATTTTAAATTTTAACTGTTAAATTTAATTAAAATCATATTAAATTAAAAAATATATAAAGAATAAACAGAATTTGTTAGAGATCTGATAAATAAAAAATAATAAACTGTTCTGCAATCTCTTTCTACAAGAGAAATTTTTTTTTTTTTTTTTTTTTTTTTTTTTTGGTTCCACAAATATTAACGTGCGACAAAATCATAAAAGTGACTCATGCAATAAAGTAACACAGACTCATGCACTAAAGTAACACAGACTCAAGTTTAAAGAATTTTATTTTACCGTATGCAGTGATCTGTCTAGAATACAGAGAGCAGACTTTTGGTACGGTGAAAACGCCAAAAAAACCTGTACATTTAATTTAGCACAAGATCAAGTGAGTATATGTCATAAAAGTCAAGAAGTATTCGGAGAATTTTGGCTGTTCTCTGGCCATACTGTTTGGCTGCCAGAGATAAAATCAGCAAACAAACAAAATTGAAGGGCTTAAAAAAATACAGTAACTTCTCTGAGTATTAACTCTAGGGAGAATTCCTAATGTAAGGTAAGAAAAAATATGCTATAAGGTAAGTTTTAAGCCTTCATTCAGAATTAAAAAAATGTCGGATCAACATTAGAACTAAAAAAAAAAAAAAAAAACCCTTTAACATAATTGATTGAGATGTCAAGGTTTCATTCTACTATAGAATTGTCATTGTCCCTTAAAATTAACCAAAATGAGGAGGAAGAAATAACAAAAATAGAAACTAAGGTGCAAAGTAAAATACAAAACCATAACTAAATGTACATAAATTAGAGTAGAAAAAGTTTGCAAATCAATGCCCATTTGGGGCAAGAAAATGTATTTCACAAACTGGTTTAACCTTGGGAGAATTTTTTAATAGGGTACCAAAAAATACCTTACGGTAAGAAAAAACTTTAACGGTAATATTTTTATCAAGTTTTGTTAAATTTTCGTACTTTATTTTATCTGATATGATCAACCATGTCCTACTGATCGAGTATTTTTCATAACTTATTATAAAATTCTCCCTAACCTTATCAATTTTACCTGTTTTAAGAAGAGAGAACTTACCCAATTTTGCCATTGTCCAGATGGTTATGGAGCTGCCACACCTGGCCAAAACGAAAAGCAGTACTGCCAACTGCCATTGACACAAATTATCAGGTCTTTATACCCTTTTGTAGTTTTCCTCAAAAACCCAAAAAAAGAAAATAAAGATAAACTAAAAACTACCTTCATTGTAGTGGAAGGGTCACCAGAAAACAAAGCTTTAAGCTTTAGCAGAAACTCATTCAAGTAAGGAAGCACCAGCTTTAATAACCAAATTGCTTCTTCTTCTCCAAGCACATAACTTGTGTTGTGTATATCTATAACTCCCCTAGCAATATTCCATTTTATTTTTCCCAAAAACAAGAAAAGGGAATATTATAAAACAAAATAAAATAAAAACACTAAGTAATGTGATAAAAATGGTGGTTGTTACAAGGGATTACCTGTACACAATGGATGTAAAGAGGAAAATGGCAGCAAGATAAACAAGACCCAGATAGGACATGACAGAAATAAAGCTGTAGGAGAGAAGGAGAAAAAAAAAAGATCAAACAGATTTTCTAGTTATCAACTCTGTTTTGAAACAGAGATTATGAAAACTTTTTTTTTTTCCTTCAAAAATTGACTAACCTGATGTTGAGATCTTTAGTGTAGGAAGATGAGAGTATGGTGAATGTCCCAATTCCAAAAATAAAAACTGATCTTGATATATCTTTCCACATTATCAAATCCACTGAAATAAAGAAAAGGAAAAAAAAAATTAATACCCAGAAATTGAAACTATTAGCAAAAACAGGATTGGAAGTAACAAGTAAAAAAAGAAATAGAGCTCACCAAAACTCTGCAATCTGCTATGTGTTTCTGGGAAACTATGGTATTCATTTGAAGCTGCATTTATATTGTGACACAATTCAAACCCAAAAGGCATAAAAATTGAAAAAAAAAAAAAAAAAAAAAAGAAAAAAAACAAACAAACAAACATTTTTTTGTTTTTTTTTTGGAAGAATTTCTTACTTGGAGGAAATTTAGTAGGAGATCCTTTAACAAAACTTGAATGAAGTGTGGCACGTCTAAGCACAGGAGGCTGTTTCTTGACATTCAAAGAAATGGGCTCAGCCTTCTTTTGCTGATTTTGGAATTGATGAAACTTTTTCACCTGTCTCCTCTCAAAATTGACTTTTTTCACTTCACAATCACTCACAACCTTCTCTTCATTCACAACCTTGTTGGGCTTCTCCTCAATTGGCTTCTCAATTTCCTTAACTTCAATGCTCTTCTTCTCAACTTCAACCTCAACCTCAATTTCCTCCTCACTTTCTCTCTCATCATTCTCATCATCGTCTTTCGGCTCGGATTTCGAGTCCTCCACATTGCTAGAAATCACCTTCTCTTCACACACACCAAACTCCTTACAAGCCTCATCAGATTCAGATCCAATTTCCTCACTTTTCTTCTCAACTGGGCTCTTCTCAATTTCCTCAACAACATCCTTATTTTCCTCAACAGAAACCTTAACAACAGATTTTGGCTTCGCCAATTCAGTCCTCGGCGACCTCCTAATCCCAATTTCCTTGTTTCCTTCAGATCTGCGCCTCCCTGGCTGAACTGGGCTTTTCTTAATTCCCTCAACAGAAACACTCATTTCCTTAACTTGCTCATCGTAATTCTTCTTCTCCTCGGATTTTCCTCTCGCAATCTGAATTGGGTTCTTCTCAAACCCCTCAAAGGTCTCAGATTTCCATGTCTTTCTCTTGGCCGCTGGCGGTCTCTTCGGCTTGGCCACATTCTCTTGATCCTGTTTTTCTGGGCTTTCTTCGCCATTGAAGACCTTAATTCCGCCTCGGACTTCATCATGCTTCATTCTGCTCTCCCAAACAGACCCGGCTGCCACAACACTACTCCTCAACCCAACTCTTCTCTTTCCTACATCCATTATTTTCTGCCTTTTTATCCTCTGATTTTCTTTTTTGTTTCTCTTCTCTCTCTCTCTCTCTCTCTCTCTCTCTCTCTCTCTCTCTCTCTCTAGCAATGAGTACAATGGGACATGGGTGTTCTTAGAAGTGCCAATGAGAAACAAGGCTTCAAGGAGAAGAAATGGTTGTGGTGATTGTGGTGGGTGGTGATGGTGATGTTGATGGTGCCATGGCATGAAACATTGGGGATCGCTTTTGCCTTTGTAAAGCAATTGAGAAAACAGAGCATGAGAGAGAGAGAAAAAAAAAAAAAAAACGGGGGAGGAGAGATGGTGAGATTGTGTTTTTCTTTTTTCCCTCCTGGTCAGTGGTCGCTGGATTCTGGTTTTCTTGTCTTTTCCTTTCTGTGTTCTTGTTAAGGAGCTTCCGACCTGTCGCGCTCGCACGTTATTGAACTAAAAATATGTAAAATTAATAAAATCCGATTTAAGTTTTTCTCTTTTTCTGTTTTTTGATTTGTTTGGTTGTTAATAAAGTGAAAAGAATAAGGTAAATGAAAAACGAAAGTGAGATAATTCGGCAGGGGCCAGGGGGGTTGAATGATTAGAGGTTGTGTTAAAGCCTTTAAAGGGATTATGATAATATTCTTGTTTAAAGCCTTTTGGGTACTTATATTCCCTTTAACTTTTCTGTTTACTTATTATAGGATCTCTCTAAGGAGCACTGTAACCGAGGCAGTGAAAAGTCATCCCTTCACATGCAATGGAGAAGGGACATAACTGCCTGCGGCTGAATATGGCATAGGCATTGTTTGGCACAAAAAAGATTGCCAACTCTTGCTTCTTGGTTGTCAGAAGATCAGCAGATAAGCCAGGCGTATTCCGGGGTCCGTAAGGACCAAAACCCAAATAGATTATCGGTAATTCATTATTGGGAGAAAGAGTAAAATAGATCAAAATTTAAGATGAATTAAAATTAATAGGTTAATAGTTTATATAAGTTAATAAATAGGTTAAATTATTATTTTCGTTCATAATTTGTCTGGTTATAAATCATAACTTGACAAGTTATTATTCATAATTGTCTATAATTTGTCCGGTTATGAACCATAACTTGAGAAGTTTGTTCATAACTTATCTGGTTATGAATCATAACTTGACAAGTTATGGCCTATTAATTTCTATAACTAAAAATTGGCTTATTTCCTTTCTTAAGCTTTTCATATTGGCCTATTTTTTACTATTTCTCTTTATTATTCTGTATTATAATTTATTTATTTTATATATTTTTTAATTTTATATAATTTTAATCAGACTAAACGATTAACAATTAAGACATTTAGACTACACAAAAAATTCTTAATAAATAAATAAATTAATCAATCAATCTCATACGGTTAAAATCAAATCAAAATAAATAAATGTGTACAATAAATCAATAAAAATATAGTAATTTAAAAGAGTGTCAATCGATAGACTATATTTTGTTCATATCCTACTAAAAAATCTCATAAAATATAAAGTTAATAATATACTTTAATTGGAACATATAAATTTTAGTTGTTTGTCCCATCTTCTTATTTTTGTTAATATTACGTTTATACTCTTTCATTAGACTTGGAAACGATGTATTAAGGGCACGAGATGATAAAACTACACATTGTAATAAGTAGCCATTTTATTTATCTTGGGCATTTAGTATTACATAAGATCCTTTCAGACCCAAATTACTGATTCAATTTAATATCTTAATTAATATCTAACTAATCGAATTATGACATGTTATTTAATAGACTTAAATATTAAAATAAATAAATTAATTAAAATAATATTTTAATTTTTAAATTGTATAACGGTGATTAAAAATCATTTTAGACACGAAAATTGAACAAGTAATTTGAACATTTTCTTTCCCTCTCATTTGTTTTTACTCGTTACTTCCAAAGCCCCATTTTGGATAGATATGGGAAAGATCCTGTATTAAAATAAAAATCTGTTCATAGGTAGTTGATATTGAAATGTCTCATTTATTATAAAGTATTTTAACTTATTTGTGAAAGCACAAAATAGATATTAGATAGGTATTTTTCTCTCTTTTTCTTTTTGCTTTTTTGCCCTTCTAATGAATTAAAGACAGCTCCATGACACTATTTCTCATCCACTATTTCCCTGTTGTTTTGACGTGCTAATTTCTTGACACCTTGTGAATGGAGAGAAAGATAGAAGAGAAAGAGGACTGGATTTGCCTAAAAGGACACTAAAGAAAGAAAAACATACTATGTTTATTTCGCTTATTCAAGTTTAAAATTTAAATTTTGCTACAGTAAAAAGCTCTCACAAATAATCATATCTAACTTTTTTATTACAATAAAAAGTTCTCATATAAAATTAAATCTCAACTCAAATTAAAAATTTAAATCAATGAACTAATCAGACCCAAATACAAGAGAAGAAGAGAGGGTGGAGGCCAAGATTTGTTGACGTACACCGCTTGCTTTTTGTGGTGGTTTTGGTTTGGGACATAACTTAGTTTGGTGATGTTACACTACTTTGTCGTTATATTTATATGCCTGCAGCGAAAAAGCCAAAAAAGAATTTAAATTTGCCACTTAATTATCCTTATCTGTTCCATTGGGAAAAATAGGCATTTCTTGTATTTTTTGTGTTTACCATGTTATTAATTTATTACATCCTTATTATAGATTTTGATAAAATAAGAGACTAAATTCTTTTTTTTTAAAAACAGAAATTAAGTAAATAACATATTTTAAAATTATTTGAAATAAATAACAGTTTACTGTGTAAATGTTTCATTTACGAATGATAAAAAAAATAAATTTACATGGTAAAAAAAATTTATTTACATGCAAAAAAAATTTTATCGATCATAAAAAGAAAATTTATATGGAAAAACTTTTTTTTTACTAGTCATAAGTGAAACATTTATATGATAAACTATTATTACTTCAAATAGTTTTAAGATCTATTATTTACTTAATTTAGTTTCGTAAATATGATATTTAGTATAGTCTCACATTTCTAAATCATAAATGTACATTACAAGCCAAAAAAAAGGGTTAAAAAATGTATATTATGTACGAGATTATTTAGCAAGATATAAAAATATCTCTACATTTTTAAGGCGAGAATCATCTTAGAAAGAAAAGCGACACAAATTTAACAAATTATAATAAAATAAAAACTTCTCACTAAGAGTTTCTTTTTTTCTTTTTTCCCCCTTAATCATAGCAAAGAATTCTACAAAGACAAACAGAAACAAACATTTGCAGTTCTTAAGATTTAATAGTGCATGGAGTTATGATCCTCCTCGTGCCAAAACAAAATTAAGCAAGAGGTATTAAGGGAAATAGAAAAAAGGATTTAATCCGCTAATTCACAAACACATCAAGAAAGGTTGACTCAAAGAACTTCCCAGTTCCAACTGTTGGTAATATATATATATATATATTTATATATTTATATATATGACATACATTCTTATTGCAATGTGTAAAACAATTCCTATATATCATTGTTAAATAATTCCAAATCTCAACTAATATCTTATCTGCAATCTTTAATTTTAAATTTGATTCTGAATCTTCTTCTATAATACAAAATCTTTTTAAACTTATTTTTAAAATTTTTACACTATTATCAATAAATTACCAACTAATAAAAATACCGAACAATCATAAACATTCAAAATTTAGAAACAAACAAACAAATTACAGGTGCAAACAAAGACAATTGTACTAGTTAACTAAGATGCCATATTGCCATTATTTGATGCACGGAAGAAATAGCTTACACTTCATTATTTCATATTTTTCTTTTTGGCATACTAAATTATTAATGGTAATAAAGAAATATATGAATACCTTTAAGCTCCTAAAGAGTTAAAGATAACATTGATCAAGCATATCTCATTAAATCATGATTAAAATTAAAAAGTGGGGCATTTGGAGATCAGTGTCTAACGTATTAAACTGATTGAAGGAATCCAAAGAGGTGCACCAACTTTAGGGTAGACCCCACCACATTTTGGCCCTTAAAACGTGTTTATGAATTACCAAAGGCACACAAAGGGCTGTCCACGGATGACGACAAAGGAAATTCGCAAAATAATTTCCACCGACACATCCAATTTCAATTTTTCTATCCTTCAATTATTGGTTTTGGGGTACACAAATCTATAGAAGTACATATAGTGACAAGAAAAGAAAAATAACTGTCCAGCTAAGAAAGGAAAAATAAGATTTTGTTAATTTTATTAATTTTAGTTTTTAATTTTAAGTTTTTATAGTAAAAAAATTTTTTTAAAAAATTTTATATTTAATTTTTCTACTATAATAAAAATTTTTAAAAAATATTATATTTAAATTTAAATTAAAAATTTAAATTCACAAAGTGAATGAGGCCTAACTCTACATGTAATACATGTTTAGTGTTTGCATAATATCAAATTTATCCTGTACTTAATTCTAAAAATTAAAAACAATCATGAAAAAAAAGCCTGTATTCTTTAAAAAAAAAAAAAAAAAAGAATGATCAGGGTTCTTGTTAAATATATTTTTCTATTAATATATTTTTACACTAAAAAGGGTGGAAATAATATTTTTGTTCCAAAGAGGGCCAAAAGCTACTCGAAGGATTTTTTTTTTTTTTTTTCGAAATACAAGATACCTTTTTTGGTATTATCTAAACATTAAATTATTAATCCACTAACTTGATAAAATATAGGGTATTGGGATGTAATTTTCTATAAATAAAAAAAAACTAAGGTTGATGATATATTATTTTCAGTTTATTATTAATCTGTAATTGTAGTGAACATATACTTTTTAAATGATTTTTTACTAATAAATACTATATTTATGCCAGGTAAATACATATTTACCAATAAATATGTTATTTACTTTATTAATTGTCTCAAAAACATGTTATTTATTTAAAAACGGTTTCTAAACTATGTTATTTACCTCTTTATCCCACTAATCAGTCATTTTTGCTGTACTTAGTTGCTCGGTGGCCATAGGTTAATACATAATATTGTTAAGTGGTTTTGGTGTAATCTAATTGCATTATGGAAATATTTACTGAACAACATGATCATTTTCCCAAAATTTATTTTTACAATAGCAAATGATCTAAATAATATATAGTGAAATTATTGATTGTGTTGTCTTTGTCTATAATTATTTTGGGTGGAATAATGGATGTCCATGTCTTGGGATTTACTTACACAAAAAAAAAAAAAAAGAAAAAAAAAAAAAAAAAAAAAAAGAGAAAGAGAAGAAAAGAAGAAGAATATAGAATCATTCAATAATTTCCAAAATGCATTGGGATTGAAAGAGAAAGGAATCAAATTAAAAAAATCCATAGCTCTAAATACAATGGGGTATTGTTCAATGCAACGTGTAGAAGCAGTCATATAATTTGTAACGTTGAAGGCACGTGACTTGCTCGACACACAAGACAGATTATTGTTTTGGGAAGAGAACATTCAACATATGCCAAGTCTCACCAGTATCCCCAAGCAAATAGTCCTTACTCAGATCCTATGCAATATTTTTCGTTTATATGTATAAAAATTGCAATTTTAAATATATTCTTATTGGACTTAGCACTCTCTCTCCTTCTTCTACGTTGTAATAGATTCTCACAAGAAACCATGTTATTTTAAGAATATAGTTTAAAAAGGACCATTAACGATGACATTGGATTTTTTGGGAAAAAAAAAAATACACTACATTTGTTATTTGAGTTTGAGACCAGAAAAGTAAATGAAACACTGCATTTGTTATTTGAGTTTGAGACCAGAAAAGTAAATGAAACACTGCATTTGTTATTTGAGTTTGAGATCAGAAAAGTAGTGAGTATATATTTAGAAAGAAATGCACTAATACTCGTAATTTTGCACTACAACATAGTAGCTTTTTAATAACAGTCAGTTATAACGTAGTTTTGAATCAGTTATAACGCTTTTGAAAAAATGTTATTATATATATATATATATATATATATAAAATAGGAAGAAGAAGGAAAATAGGCTAAAATTTAAGATGAATTAAAATTAATAGGCCAATAGTTTTCATAAGTTAAGAAATAGGCCAAATTAAGATATATTTAGATTTATTTACACATAAATTCCAAAACTGCCATTTTCACTCAAAAAACCTCAACACCTCTTTCTCTCAGTTCTCTCTCGCACCGACCTCTGCTCTCTCTCTCTCTCTCTCTCTCTCTCTCTCTCTCTCTCTCTCTCTTCCCTCCGGTGCTCTCCGGCGAGTGTTTCTTCCCTCCGCCGCTCTCCCACGATCACACTCTCTTCCCCCTGGACCTCTCCGGTGAACTGTTTCTTCCCTCCGCCGCTCTCCTACAATAACTTTCTCTTCCCTCCGGCCCTATAACGCGATCTGTCTCTATTCCCTCTAAATATCTCTCTCTCTCTCTCTCTCTCTCTCTCTCTCTCTCTCTCTCTCTCTCTCTCTCTCATCCCTTCACCAATCCCAAAAATCGAAGAATAGGAAAGGTCCGCCGATGTCGTTAGACGAGAAATCGAAGAACAAGGAAGGTAAGATAAGAACAAGGTAAATCCGTTAATCACTAACTGGAAAACCACGAATTCATTTGAGCATGTTAATATTGATTTTCTTGAATTGAAATTTTGAATAAAAAGATTGTGTAATTGGAACCCTATCGTATAGTAAGCATAATGAATAAATTTAGGGCTTCAAAAATCAAGTTATGGTCAGGTTATGATCATAACATGTCGAGTTATGTCATCTCTTGAATCTGAAAAATTACAAGTGCAGGTCAGATTATTCAAATTGTTGAAAAAAAAATCACTGTCAAGTTATGACTTTTTTGAGAGAAATAAATGATGATGAAGTTCAAAGTGAAATGCCACCGGCAGCATTAAGAAAACTAGACAAGATGGAAATTGATCTAACTAATCTGCTTAACAAAGTACAACATTTTGAAGCCAACCAAGCAGCCATGAAAGAGGATCTGAAAGAAATAAAGGCAATGGTTGTGAATTTTGTGGACATTATGAGAACCATTCAAAAGATGTGCTTTTGTTTCTCAAACAAATACAAAACAATCCACTCACAGACTCTGAGGTAATGAAACAACGCAACATAATGTTGATTTTGTTTTTCCAATGTTTCCTTAATGATATACTAATTTGTACCTCAATAAACAGGAAGGCAGAGAAAAAGAATTATCTGCAGAGCTAGGAAAACATGAGGGAGAATTTGGCTATACTCCACTCACAGACTCATTTGATATCAGTCAACAAACATTGGACAAAACATTTGAAGAAGCTGAAAAGATAATAGTAATGAGAAAATATGCTGCTTACGGAATCAAAAAGGTATGAATCTTCTTAATACTACTTGGGAAAAAGAAAAAAAAAACCCTACATTAATACTAATCAAAAACTTATTATTGTAGGAACAAGATTATGAAGAAACAGAAAATGAGGAAGAAGAAAACTCAATGAAGAGAAACAAAAGAAAAAGTGCAGAGGAACAGAGGGAAAGAATGGAAGAGCTTGGCATTCCTTCATTCATCCTCTTCACCCAAAGTTCTAATGACCCAGACTCGTAAAAATGGGATGATATTAGAATACAACCTTTTGAATGATATGACTACTGTTTCTAAAGACTAGTCTTATATTTTAAATGATGACTTGAGATTTACACTAATTCTTACAATCTTTTGAATGTTAATATTCATTGACAAGACTTTTAGATTATGTTTGAGATTGTTCCTTGAATCCAAAAGAATGCAAACCCAGGATTTATCAAATTCATGCTGTTGAATCTGAAAATTACAAGTTCAGCTGCACTATCAAGTTATGGTCGGGTAATGATGATCGAATTATGATCATAACCTTTTGACTTGTTCAGGTTATCTTCAAGTTATGCTAATCACATGTCAAGTTATGCTGCATAAATGGACAAGTTATGTAAAAACATGTCAAATTTGCACTATAACCCGTCAAATTATGGTACATATCCGAACGAGTTATGACAAAATTTATATAAAAACATGTCAAATTTGACAAGTTATGTTCCATAACCAGACAAGTTATGCTGCATAACCGGACAAGTTATGCTGCATAACCAGAGACGTTATGCTGCATAACTGGATGAGTTATATAAAAACATGTCAAATTTGCACCATAACCCGTCAAATTATGATACATATCCGGACGAGTTATGAAAAAATTTATATAAAAACATGTCAAATTTGACAAGTTATGCTGCATAACTGGACAAGTTATGCTAAAAACATGTCAAATTTGACAAGTTATTTAGCATAATCAGACAAGTTATGCTACATAACCAGACAAGTTATACATAACCAGACAAGTTATGCTGCATAACTGGACAAGTTATATAAAAACATGTCAAATTTGCAGCATAACGCGTCAAATTATGATACATATCCGGACGAGTTATGAAAATTTTTAACCATAAACAATCAACTTATGGTGTTTAACCGTACAAGTTGTGGATAAAAACTCTGAATTAGGTCAATAACTTGTCATAACCAAACAAGAAATATGCAAAATAACTTGCAACTTGTTTACTAATTAAAATTAAAAACCAATATAATATGTACCAAAACTAGAAATAAAACACAAATCTGAAAACCAACAAGTTAACCCATATAATCATCCAAGTCGCACTCAATGGAATCTGTTGGCGTCATAAAATTCATTTTTGGGGCATTTGGAACCCTATTATCATCACTCTCATATCCCAATTACTGCTTCTGCAAGGCATGCTTGAACAACTCAACTGCCATCTTCTAGCAGAACAATCTTCCAGCCCCTTCTTTTCTCAAACAATCATCAGATCCGGCTTCCATTAATATCTCAGCCATCTTGAGCATAAAAATTCCACAATCACCACTACAAAAAACAACCACCAAAAATCTAACAATTAGAAACAACAAATATAAATGCAAAAATGAATGACGTAAAGGGAAAATAACAAAACATTTAAAGAGAAAAAAAAAACTAACCCATTTTCTTGTCTTGGACAATTGTCAAATATGATCTCAAAAGGTTCAAGACGATCAAATTGACTTGTGAAATACTTTTTTTGTATGAGACTCAAAGTAGCCAACAGATTCCAGCAAATGGGGGAGAATGATTGCCAAAGATTGCACAGAAGCATGGACTTGCTTCTCTATCCTCTTTGAAAAAAGAGAATCATATAACCTAATACAATGATCTTTGAACTCTATGTAACCTAAAATCCAATGCTCCCTACGCTCAAGAAAAATAGGTACAAGAAGAATGTCCACCTCACAAAAAGGCAAGCTGCAAAATAAATAATCTCCCAACATATAATCTTGAAGAGCACTGTGTGAAGAGAAATCAAAACAAGACCAATCAAAATCCTTTTGGTTTTTAGAGCACCATAAGCTATTAATTCTCATGAAAAACGTGAGTCCAAAACCAAACACCTAATGTATGGCCTGTTTTTGTAACACACCATCTTTTTCCGCAAATAATATGTGGCTACATCAACATGCTATCAAAACAAAATAAAAAAAAAAATTATTAGATTTGTTACAAAAAAAAATCATGCGTAAAATTTAAAAAAAAAAAAAAAGGAAGAATCTTACCGAGTCACTTAGCCAACACTTTGATGTCCATAAAGTATGAAACCAATGTTTTGAATCAATGGTGTCAACTTTAAAATCAAAAGGAGGCTTTATCATATGTGCATCCCTAGCCGGTCCCCACACTTTTCTTGAGATCATATTACTCTTATACCATGATAGGAATCTTGCATTGTCCTCCTTTGATGCATCACTATCAATAATTTTAGAGAATGGACAAAATAAAAATCGTTCATCTATACATTTAATAGGTTCTTGTGATGCTGCTGCCTCATCATAAAAAATAATCCTTTGATCAGTACATTTATCGCCTTTTTGGGCAACATCATGAACAAGATCCTCAAAACGGAAGCAATTGTTTCTTCAATTTTTTCAGAAGAAACATCCACTTTGTCATCTTCTTTCTCTACAACTGCTTCTTCAATTACTTCTTCCTTTATTTCTTCAACATCTTCTTCTTCCATTTTTCCTTCAAATGCTTGTTCTTCCTCTGTTTGCTTGTTCTTCTTAGAAGAAAAAGCATTGTCAAACTTTTCACCAAGCAACTGAACCATAGAAAAAATTTGTTCTTTGAAATCTCTTCGAAGGGAAGAAACTTCAACAACCAAACTATCAGTTTTTGCCTCCAAGGAAGCAATGTGCGCCAAAACTTCAAAATTATCAAAAGCACCCTAAAAAATGCAAAAAAGATAACAAAACGAAAAAAGTCAAATCATAATGACAAACACAACACATCAAGCTATGAAACATAACCAATCAAGTTATGTGAAAAACCCTTCAAGTTATGGATAAAAACTTAAATTATGGACAATAACTCGTCAAGTTATGGTTCATAACCAGACAAGTTATGGACAATAACCGTGAATTATGGACAAAAAACTCTAAATTATGGACTATAACTTGTCAGGTTATGGTTCAATAACTCGTCAAGTTATGGACAATAACTGTGAATTATGGACAAAAACTCTGAATTAAGACAATAACTTGTCAAGTTATGGTTCATAACCAGGCAAGTTAATGGACCATAACCTGACACGTTATAGAGGATAACATGTCAAAACAAACCTGATTTTCACATAACTTGATTTTCAGAAAACAACCTCACAGTTCCAATTGTAAATTGAAAAATGAACAAAAGCAAAACTAAACAAACCTGATTTTTTGGAGGAGGGATAAATGGAGGAGGAGGGACAGTTTCAAAATCTTTGTCATCCTCCTTCAAATCACAGCCACTAGAAGCTGGAACATCCTTTGCCGACTTCTGAAAAAAAAACCGTCAAGATAATTGTAGAGACGCTCTGATTCAATTGGTTCCATTGAAAAACAAGAGAACTAAAAATAAAAAATAAAAACATTAAAACATAAAATAAGCAAAAGATATTGATATAAACATTAAAACATGAAAATTTACTATAAAAAAACTACCAAGATAGAAGTCTAACCTGGCCATTTTTGCTGTTTAACACATCAAATGGCTTCTTCAAATAATATTTGTCCGTTGACCATTTGAAAATTCACAGAATAGGCTCATCAATAAACTTTTTCAATGCACAAATACCACCAAGGTGTGGTAGACATTCATAAGCCCAGACTGGAAAAGCAAAGGCCAAACCGTTGATCTTATATCCATTTATGTGTCTCTTCTCATTTCGAATTAGAACCTTCTCATCTTGCTTGTACAAAGTCTCAATACTAGATTTTAAACTTGCAAAAAGTAAATTAAAAGACAATCTACCCTAAGGAAAATCGTTAAAGTTAGGGCTATCAACAATTCTAATCAAATCATCATTAACCCCCACGTCCTTGGGCTTCGCTAAAAGAAAAAGTGACACAAAATATAACAAACCCATTTTGACAGCTTCATCATCACTATCAAAATGAACAGACTCAAAATAGTTCTTAATAGTAGCCCACTTTACAAGCCCTTTACAATGATCCTTGAAATATTTGTTACGTCTAGAAAAATCAGATGAATTTACATAACTTGAGAAGTTTACATCTCCTGTGCACTTTAAACTAGAAATTAACGCAAACTCCTCAACAGAAAACTTAGTAAAAGAATCACAAAATTTGAACCATGACTCATTTGTATTTGGATGATGAACCACATGAAACAGTAACTCGTGTATCAGCTGACACTGGTTACTGTACTTTACCAAATCTAAAAACCGACCAAAAATTGTTCTTCTGAACAAATCTTTTTGACTTTAAGAAAACTTTTTGTTTAATTCCTCTATAATAGCAAAAGAGGATGATATATTAATCTGGCCTCGAAATCTCTTGTTAGGATTAATGCGATAATTCCAAGACTGTAAAAATGAAAAAAAAACCGAAGAAAAACAATATGAGGATAAACCTAAAAATACACAATCAAAACATACACAAAAAAAAAAGAAAAAAAAAAAGAAAAAACATATTCCATATCCTAACTTTGAAAATCTATAAACTAAGTTGAAAAAATAAATCAAAATACCTCCAAAGTGTTATGAGTGGGAGAAGGAAGAGCTTTTTTTCTCCCGAATAATTTTCTTGTTCACAACATTTGAGCGTTTACTCGGAGTAGAAACAGAAACATTGTTCTTCCTCTTACTTTGTGTTTTTGCCATATCTTAAACAATAATATATAGAATCACAAGATCAGAGAAAGAAAAAAGAAGAAAACAAAAGGAACGCGAAAAAAAAACTCGTACAAAAAAAAATTCGGTCAGAAAATGCACACTATCAGGGATGATAGAGAGAGTTGCAGAGCGAGGAGACAAAAATCGCAATAGACAGACGAAGGGAAGAAAGACAGATCGCTGAAGACAAATGGAAACAAAAACCTAAAAAATCGCAGGAGATCGTTGGTGGAAAGAAAGAAATCTTGGAAAGAAAAAACTGTCTTAGAGAGAGAAAATAGATAGCACAAGTTATGCACAAAAACTGAGTAAAAAAATATGGGATACGGTTTTTAAAATATAACCGTATAAAAATCTGTAAATTATGGACCATAACCTGTCAAGTTATGGTCCATAACTTGACAAGTTATGCACAAAACCGAGTAAAAAAACTTGGATACGGTTTTTAAAATATAACTGAATAAAAAATCTGCAAAATATGGACCATAACCAGTCAAGTTATGGTCCATAACAGCATAAGTTATAGTACATAACAACAGAAGTTATGGTCCATAACTTGACAAATTATGCACAAAAAACTGAGTAAAAAAAATCTAGGATACGGATTTTAAAATATAACCGAATAAAATCTGTAAATTATGGACCATAACCTATCAAGTTATGCTCCATAACAGCACAAGTTATGCACGATAGGGTTTTAAAATATAACCGAATAAAAAATCTGTAAATTATAGACCATAACCTATCAAGTTATGGTCCATAATAGCATAAGTTATGGTACATAACAACCAAAGTTATGGACAAAAACCTATCAAATTAGACCATAATCCGTAAATCACATTTTTTTTTAACTATTAAATGCAAGAATTTCTTTTATTATTAGAAAAATTTGAATATTTTTCCTTCAAATAATTCAATTCCAACTTAGAACATAATGACAAAAAATCAACTTAGACCATGATGATCAGTTCATATCAACAAATGTGGGGTTTGAACAAGTCCTCCTATTATGGCCAACTTGCTTACATCGACTACACTTCACAGATTGCTTCTCTCGTTCTCCACTAGAAAGAATTCTTTGCTTCCTTGGCCTCCCAGCACCACGTTTAAACTCAGGAGGAAGAACAACCTCCACCTCACTGCCCTCTGAAATTTGCCACTTTGATCTATTAGTAATAGGATAGATTACAGCATCATATGTTGCTTTAAATGCATTGTTGGTGTAATAATAGGAAGTAAAATGTGCTGGATCAAGATTTCTTTTCCAAATCGATGCAATAGCATGTGGACATGGAAATTCATCAACTTGCCAAACAAGACAACTACATGTTCTTGCCACCAAGTCAACCATCTCACCAACTAAACCATCAACAACATAATACTTATTGATATCCATGGGTTGAACCTGAAAACATGACAAAAATTAAAGAGTAGACCAAAAGAATCACAAAAAAGATCACATTAAAAACATAACCAAAAAATGAAACAAAAAATAAGGAAAACACACAAAAAAGTAAATACTTGAAAGAAAAGCAACTTAGAGATAAGCAATGTGCAATCTTTTTCCTATCACGAAGGCATTTAGTTGCATGTTTAGTCAAGTATGTAAAAGTCTGATCCACCTTATTTTGACACTCATAAAACCATCTTTGCAAGAGGGATCTGAAATGCTCAATTAAAGCATCAATAGGATACTCCCTAGCATTCACTAAGACATTATTCAATGACCCAGAAATATTAGTCGTCATAACATCATATCTCTTCCTCTCAAAGTGAGCACATGCCCACTTTTCAACCCTTACTTGCAGGAAACAATTTGAATAGCTTGTCGCACTGTCTCCAATTGATGCATGAAGTAACCAAAGTCTTCCTTACGGTATGCCTTGGCACAATGATAGAATATAGCACCCACATGCACACCTTTAAAATTTGAATTCAAATTTCTAAGTAAATGCTGCATATTAAATCCATGAGATGCATCCGGAAATACCTTCTCAACTGCTTTAGGGATACTACTCTTTTGGTCAGAAACAATAACAAGCTCTTTACAAGTTTCGATGGCCTCCTTAAGACTTTCAAAAAACCATTTCCATGAGGAGTCATTCTCCGAATCAACAATTGCAAAACCAACCGGAAAAATATGATTATCAGCATCTAAAACTGCAAAGAGAAGCAAGGTCCCAGAAAACTCATTCTTTAAAAAGTGCCATCAACTGAGATCACAGGCCTACAATGGCGCCAACAATGAATAGAAGCCCCCAAGCACAAAAAAAAATACTTGAACCGCCCATCATTGTCAAGCTCATAAGAAGTCACAGATCCTACAAAGAAAAAAAAAAAAAAACATCAATTATGATCCATAACCTGTCAAGTTATGCTCCATAACCGGACATATTATAACAAAACATTTCTCAACTTATCTGATAACATAAGTTATGGACTATAACCTCTCAAGTTATGGGAATAACCTGACAAATTATACCATAACCTGGATTTTACTCCTTAAAAACATTAAGATAAACAAAAGCATAAGCATAACACATAAAAAAAAAAGTTATGCTCCATAACCGGACAAATTATAACAAAAAACTTGTAAACTTATCTGATAACATAAGTTATGGAATGTTGACGGTCAAATTTCGCCAACAAAAACTGGCCGGGTTACCTTGTGGTTTCCCTTCGGATTATCGGCCTTTGTGTGTAGTGAATGTGTGGATATTTATTGAATATGTGTGGTTGTGTTAACTAAACTATATATAAACAAACACAAGGAATTTTATAGTGGTTCACTCTATAAAATTAGAGCTACATCCACTGTGATTTTGTATTTCTTTTTAGAAGACAACAATTTACAACCATTGCTCTTACTTTTCTCTTTTTTTTTTTTTTTTGGGGTCTCTGAACCCCTTCCTTGGTGGGGGTCTTCCTCCTTTTATATTGGGCTTATTTCGCTTGGTGGGTTTCCTTCATAGGTAGAAGCACTCAAGTGCTCTCCCTTGGTAGGCCCAGACGTAGCCCACTAATCAGCATTATTCACTCAGCCAATTTAGTCTTCTATTACGGCTCTGTGCTTCTCCATAACACTTTCTTATCCCCTGTGGGCTGGTTTGAGAGCTTGTAATTAATGCTGGCAACATCTTCCACTTTTGCATGTAACTTGGCACGTCTCCGAAAAAACGTTCCCCTCGTCGTCAACGCTGTTTAGCCCAATCGTCCTCTTTGGCGGTCCTTTCTATGGTCGAGGGATCTCCGTGTCTTAATCCCGTCGGCATGATCCGTCGATGCCATAAGGAGTCGTCACCCTAATCTGGACTCCATTCTTGGGCTTTGCATCTGAGTAGGAGGGAGCCGTAGACGTCGAGGGTTGTTACTTGGCAAAGAGTAGTCAAGGCTACGTGTCGCATTATCGTTCGTCCATGTGTCCATCACATTTTCCCACACAACAACTACCCCTCAGGTCGAGGGCTCCTTTTAGGCGACCTCGAGCTTAGGTTTAGTTGTCCTTTCTTGCTTTAGGTGTGGGAAACCGGTCCCGAGCCTTCGTCCGTAATGATGGCCTGGGCGCTTCAGATTTCCTTCGAGGGGCGTAACTGTCATGTCAATTAATCTCTCGTAATGATGCACAGCCGTATCTCGAAGGGATGAATGTGGACCCTTATATCACGACCTCTCCATTTCCCGCCCGACTTTATCATAGTCAGATCCCAGCGGAATTTCCTTGCCGTTGGATTTTGAAATCTTCATCCAACGGTCAGGGATGAGGATGTCCATCCTTTTAAATACCCTCTACGAACCCGAGAGCTATTTTTTCAGAACTTTGAACTCTCTTCGAACCGCTGCCTACTTTGTCGGAATCTCTCTTGTTGGACCTCCAACTTCGTACTTCTAGCTCTTCATGGTACATTGTGAAGCCATCCACACTTCAAGACTTTTTCAGAAATTCTTCTTCACCGGTAAGCCTTTTGATCCTCTATTGGCTTTGCATACTTACGGGGTCCCCCCCTTTGTTTACTTGGACCATGTATATATATATGCATAATGTACGGAATGTAGAAGTTAAAGAGACTTAGTCTGTTTTGTTCTTTTGCATTGGATGGCTTGGTCCCTATCTGTTTGTTGTTTGTGTGTTTCTAGTTTCTGGGTTCCGGGGAACCTGAAATTCTATGAGCACTCACCGTTACCATTCTCATATGAATGGTCGATGTCAAGTTGAGGCGTTTGAATAGTCATCATTTAGAATAGTCATCTTTTCTTCCTCTCGACGTTAGGGTTTTAACTTAGGCTCTTATCTTTTTAATCACCAGAATAATGGCCCACAGTTCCCCCAGTTGAGAGGATTCTTCTATCGTCCGTCCGAACCCCCTTCAGTGGTGGAGATCTCATGGTCTTTTTTGTCTTCTGGCGTCAGCTCCGTGCTGAGGGACATTGAAGACATCGAGAAAAGATACGAACCGGGCGACGACTTTGGAAGTGAATTTGGTAGCGTCGAGCGATTTTTGGATGAAATAGTCGAGTGGATGCCCTTCACGGGGGGCAGTGTAAGTGGGGTGATTGCCGCGATGGTGGATGCCCCCTAGCTGTCACGAGTGGTGACCCGGATAGGCCTTTCTTCATAGCTGATGTTGTGGCGTCGAGGGTCCGAAACAAAGACATTATCCGGGCTGTGAAGGAAGGATGCATCGACGAGAGGTGGTTTGAGTACCTTCTCCTGGACATGCATTTTAGAACCAGCATGTCGCCGACCGGATACCTTCTGGTCTATACTAGAGCAGTTACGGCGGGGATGACCCTCCCAGTTCATCCCTTTGTAAAGGACTACTACCATTTTTATGGCATTTCCCCCACTTAGCTGGCACTGAATTTCTAGTACTACTTTGCTGGTGCTTAGATTCTATGGCACCAGCAATTTGATATGGAACTCCCTTTGGATGAGTTCCGATTTATGTATAAGTTGTGTTACATTGCCAAGTGCGAGGGGTGATACTTTTTGAGTAGTCATCGGAGGGCCCTAGCCTAGATTTGGGAAGCTTATATTGGGCATTCCCTCATCGTCACATGGGTGGAAGCCCATGTTCTTCATGATTCGGGGACCATTCAACTTTCACCCTAACGACTGCCTGCCCCGTCGAAGGCAGGTGCAGGTGGCGTTTGGGAATATGGGTAAGTCTCTTGGCTTTCTTTCATCTGATTCTGCTCATTCTTCATATGCTGATAATCTAAACCTTGCAGTTTACCAGGACTGGCCAAAGTTATTTGGCAATAGTTTAGCGAGGATTGAGCAGGCTTTCTCCTTTTCGTCAAAGGTTCGTCATATCGAAACGCTTCTGACCAAGGAGAACCTTTGTGCCGCCAGTTTAATCCTTGATCTCCCTAACCCTTTGGACCTAGACGTCGTCCGTGCATACTTCTACTTAAGCGACGAGGGTAACTCCCTCTCTTGACGCCTTCTCTTATTACGGTTCTTAGTCTTCTAACGCTGATCATGTCTCCGTCTTGTCATTTTCGCAGAGATGGCGTCACTGAGAATTCAACTTCCTGGTAGCTAGCAATCTGGGCCGAGCCAGGAGCCACCGTCAGACCAGCAACCCCCACCAAGCCAACAGCCCTCATCGAAGGGAAAATAAAAAGCCAGCTCTTCTTCTCCTGCGCCGAAGAGCAAGAAGGTGAAAGGTCCTTCGATATCGGGGGGCAAGCATACACATAAGAAGAGGCGCACTGAGAAGATGCCAGCTGCCGAAGCTTGGACACTGGTGGTTCCCATTCCTGACGTCAGTGCTCCCCCGATGCCAAGGGAACGTATGTTGATTCCCGGGAGAAAGATCATGGATGGGAATTTCCAAGTCCCGGATGTTTCTGACGCCGAGATCGGGGTAATGTTGAAACTTTCCCCTCGTGTTTCCCTCATCTTTCAGGCTCTTTTTGAGTCTTTCCTTGAGCCCCACTAGATCGCAGCCTCCCGGACTTCTTTGGTCGACCGTCAGCGCAAATAAGACCTCCTTTCAGATCCACGTAAGATTTGGTCGAGTTTTTTTTTTTTTTTTTTTTTTTTTTTTTTTTTTTACTTTATGATTTTTCAACCTTTCCAAAGCCTTGTTCTTTCCATCCTTAACCTCCTTGACCTAGTCAAGGATGAGGAGTGTAAAAGTGAGATGGACGATGTGGAGGCCAAGCTTAAGTCTCTCGTTGATGATGCCAAGAAAAAGATGGAAGATGCCGTTGAGGAGAGAGACCTAGCTGTGGCCAAACTAATGAGTCTAGAAGGCGATCTGGCCAAGTTGAAGGACAAAGTTGAGGATCTCACACAGTGGGCAGATTTGTCTGATAAAAAGTTGGCCGAGGCAACCAAGGCAGCGGAGAAGCGTTTCGCTGAGGGAAAGGCCGAGGGGAAGAAGGAAGCCGAAGCCGAGGCTACCACAATATTCGACGCCAAGCGGACAAAGATTATTGAGGAGTTCAAGACTTTTCCGAAGCTCATGGATGTCCACAACAAGAATTTTCAGGTGGCGGGTCAGCAAATCGTCGACCCGATCAAGAAGGATCGTCCTGAGTGGGACTTGAGCTTCCTCTACAATTCCCCTCCTCCTGTTACCGACGAAAGCGTTTCCCCTCCTGACGATGGTGAAGACAACGCTTCCCCTCTTGGCGATGGCGAAGAGTTGGCGGCTGACGGTGAAGCCTAGGGATTTTTTCTTTATTTTTCCTTCTTTTTGTTTCTTTAGGTGCTTTGTAACTTAATATTTGTTTCAAAACCTGCTCTTTATATATACAAGAGACAACAGATTTTGCTTATACCTTGATTTGCAATTGCTGCTTTTTTAGAAAATTCCTTAGAATTTTACTAAGTGTTTATCTTTCCTCCTTGGAGGATCTGACGTCAATTGTACCTTTTGGGATCGTCGTCTTAGAAAATTCCTTAGAATTTTGCTAAATCTTTATCTTTCCTCCTTGGAGGATCTGACGTCGAGTTTACCCCTTGGGGTCGTCGTCTTAGAAAATTCCTTAGAATTTTGCTAAGTCTTTATCTTTCCTCCTTGGAGGATCTGACGCCGAGTTTACTCCTTGGGTCGTCATCGTAGAAAATTCCTTAGAATTTTGCTAAGTCTTTATCTTTCCTCCTTGGAGGATCTGACGTCGAGTTTACCCCTCGGGGTCATCGTGTCATTTTTTAGTGATCCGTAGACCTCTGTCCTCCCATGTCTGTTTAATATAACCTTGGTTTTTTAAGCAGACATGTTATTAAGGGGTAAATTCCTTTCTTTCTGCAAACATATCAATTTATTCAATTTGTAAAGAATGTACAATTGAGATATGTAAGAATTTCATACACTATTGGTAGTACAGCCTTAGCTGTTCTACATTCCACGAGTGTTGAAGCCTTTTGCCATCGAGGCTTTCCAAAATGTAGGTTCTGGGGCGTAGTGTTGGTTGCCGAATCGAATTCGGCGGCGGAAACGCAGCGGAATAGCGGATCGTGTATCACAAAAATTTTCATAAAACTTTTGAGATACTCTATAGATTATATTAATTTATGCACCAATAAATTAATCTCATTAATTTATAAGATTCAAGGATCAACCGAAAAAATACCTTGTAGCCGACTCGGATGATATCTTGAATTTCTTTGACCACGAACAGTCCTAGCTCCAAGCTTTTGTGTTTAGAACACCAAAGTCTTCCACGTCAATTCCTTGATTCTCGTGAGGCGTGTGTGTGGGCACACGTGAGACAAAAACGGTTTCTAAAACACTCGAATTTCCACAAACACCAACGCATGCACGATGTGGAATTTTTGGAGAAAAAATATTTCACTCTCTTTTTGCTATATGAGAATTCCGGCCACACTAGGAAACTAGGGCTGAAAAGTGTTTCAAAAATTGTCTCACAATTTTTCATTTATCTCATATTTAAAGAGAAGAAGTCAATCTTCAAAATAGGATCAAATCCTTATCTCCAATTTTGAATTTGGAACAAAAAATCCCTTCCCCTTATCCCTTAGGTGGCCGGCCACACACTAGGGTTTTATCCCTGTGTGTGGCGCCTAGATAAGATAGGGAAGGAGAAGATATTTTATCCTTTATCCAAGAGTCAATTTTAATTCAGATTCAAATTGAATTTAAGTCAAACTTAAATTAATTTGAATTCTAAATTAAACAACTTATCAAATAAGTTTAAATGGATAAATCTAGATATGTTCAAATTCAAATTTAAATAATCTCATTATTTAAATAATAATTAATTCTCAATTAATTATTCTTGAGTATTTAATTTTAGAATTCCGTAATTCTAAAATTCCCATTTTGCCATTTGTGTGCGGTAGAATTACAAGGACGCCAGCGGGGACTAATGGACCATAATTTACGAGCTCCAATAAAATTAATAATTAATTAAACACTTTAATTAATTAATTAATTCTATTAATTCCAATAGTTACTCCACTATAAACTTGGAATTGCACTCTCGGAATTATAGACATTAATTACTTATAAACTGTGAAGTGTCCATTTGATTTAGTCATTACATATAGATCGATCCTCCATAAATAATTCATAATTAGAGTCAGGTAGAATCCGTTAACCTCTCTAATTACATCTTTATCCTTGAGTACCATTGATTCTCTAATGGATAGTGATTCATAAAACAAATTCATGAACCAGAGCGCTCTTACTAATCCAAGTACCGAATCAACACTCAAGAGAATTATTTATCTGCTTCTTTCTCAAGAAGGAATGGATTCCATCTTGTATAATAACATTCCCAGCTACCTATTTCATTATGTCTCCAAAATACAAGGAATAAGATTCAGGGTTTCGGAATCCGTACCGAGTAAATCAAAAGACATAAATCCATAAATAGGAGTTTGTTAAGAACTCAGGATTAAGATCATTCTATATATGACCATCAGTAGACTCAATTAGAATTTCTATGCTTAACGGAAATTATTAGAAATTCATATTGTGTGCAAGGTCCATGTTCCACATAATCTCATTATACGAAATACACTCATTCAATATCTCGCCATATTATAAAGGCGGATAACACCGTTCCATTCTAAATGGGAATGACATGTATTAATAATGTTTTAATTAAAGATTCCGAACTTTAATTAAATTCATTAAGAACGATTATTTTTATTATTATCCTTAAACATTATCCTCTTGTATATAACACTTATATACAATGTTTAAGGTTACATAAATAATCAAGGAATTTTATTTGATATTCATAAAATATTCACAAATATATGCACATAAAATGATGAATAAACTATTTTATTAAATAAATAATAAATATCCTTTTACATCTCATGCTTTCAGGACACTATTCCCAACACGTAGCACTTCCCTTATAGGGTAGGGCCCTTCCCAAGTTGGGCCCAGTGGACTAGTATTTTTGAGTTTCGTGCTCTGCGTTACCCTTTTTAATACTAGGTCTCCCGGGACGAACTTTCTCTGCCGAACTTTCTTATTATAGTATCGCGTTGTTCTTCATTGATAGGCGTTGAGATGTAGTTGGGAGTCGAGCCTTTTTTCTTCCAATAAGTTGAGTTCTCTGTTCATGCCTTATGCATTGTCATCGTCGTTATGGACGACAGTTCTTAGAGTCGGCGTTTCAATTTCTATGGGGAGCATGCCTCGACGCCATACGCCATGGAGAAGGGTGTTTCACCTGTTGTAGTTCGGCTCGTTGTCCTGTATGCCCATAAGACCTTGGGAAGTTCCTCGGCCCATCTCCTTTTCAGGTCGTCGAGTCTCTTTTTAAGGGTATATTTTAGTATTTTATTGACTGCCTCGACTTGTCCATTTGATTGCGGATGGATCGGCCCTGAGAAGTCTTTTCGGATGCCCAAGCTATCGCATAATATGCGCATTGAGACGTTGTTGAACTGTTTTCTGTTGTCGGATACTATTGAGTGGGGAACCCTGAACCTGCACATGATGTTATCCCACATGAATTTGGTGCAGGCTGCTTCTGTGGTTGTAGTTAGAGTCTTGGCCTCTGTCCACTTTGTGTAGTAGTCTTCCACAACGATTGCAAACTTAAATCCCCCGGGTACAAGATGTAATGGCCCGATCAGGTCAATCCCCCATTTGACAAAAAGCCATGGACTGAGAATGGAAGTTAAATTTTCTGGGGGTGCTCTAGGAATTGTGACATACCTTTGGCATTTATCGCAACGTTAGGCGCATTGAAAGGTGTCCTTTTTTAGCGTGGGCCAGTAGTATCTTGTCTCAAAACCTTTAGAGCTAGAGACTGTCCCCCAGTATGGTTACCACAGACTCTTTCATGGATTTCTTGGAGGACCTTCTAGGCTTCAGCATCATCCAGACACCGCTGTAAAGGTGTTGAGTAGCCTCATCGGTAGAGCAAACCGTTGTACAGTAAGTACCTAGCCGCTCTATACTTGATCCGTTTGGCCTCGTCTTTATTGTTTGGTAATTGTACGTCCATTAGGTATTGGATGAGCGGTGTCATCCAATTTCCACGTGCTTGGATTAGTGTTGAAACTTTGGACGGGCCGCCCGTGACCACCGAAAAGTCTAATTTTTTGCCCGATGACCGAACCCGATCTGCCCGAAATTCGGGCTACCCGGCCCGTGCCTGAAAATTCCCATGGACGGGCTTCGGGCAGTTGAAGCCTGCCTGTGCCCCGTCAAAATTTGCCCGATGCCCGACTTTGCCCGAATTTTTTTTTTTTTATATTTTTATGTTGTTTGAAATAAGTATTTGTATAATTACAATGTGTTATGTATATTACAATTTGAAATATGAAATGAACACACGACACGAACGATATATAAAAAAATTTACTTCTTTATTGATTTTTAAATTTGTAATTCATGATTGCCTCATTAAAAACCTTACCAAGAAAAACCCAATTGGGATAAAAACTTGGTAAGGAAAAAAGAGTGCAATCATTGTGGGACGAATTACAAATTTGATGAATTTACAAAGTCTATAGACTCTATACAAGTACAACTATACAAGATTACAAATTACAAGAAAAACATACAAATTAGAAATTACAAAGTAAATAAATATTTACAAAGAAATTATCAAGATGAAGCAGAAGGATCATCTTGAAAATTAAAAGTTAATCTATTAAATTCGTCGATCCATTCTTGGTTTGCCGGTGAGATTGTATCATGTAAGCGTTGGTCGGAACGGTCCCAATCCTTGATGCACACCAAAGCTTCAACAATATCCTGCTGCAATGTGTTTCTCCGTTCTTCAAGTATTCGGCCGGTTGTACTGAATGCTTGTTCGGCTGCAACAGTGGAGACTGGGATTGAAAAAATATCCATTGCCAGTCGTGTTAGGATCGGCAAAGTTAATGCTCGTGCCCTCCACCACTCAACCAAATCAAACACCTCACTATTGCCTACAACTAAGCCCTCACTCAGGTACGCCATTAACTCGTTGAATCCGCCGCCACCTCTTGATGAAGATCCACTTCCACTCCCAGATTCTTCTTGACCTTGAGTCGTCGTCGTCGTCTTCTTCTTCTTCTTAGACAACCCGAAAACATTCAAGAATGAATGTGGATTGTCGTTCGTTATTTGCGTTGTTTGTTCAACACGAGGTGTGTTTCTAAACCTACTTTCATAAGAGATATATAGAAAATATATTTTTTCCTTTATAATAGGATCTTTGGTCAAGAGTGTCTATAGCTAAAAAATTCACCTAAGTTATCTAATCCACTTTCTAAACCTTCTAATTTTAATCCAGGGTCAAAAATAACACCGAAACCATACAACATGGGTAATTTAGACCAATATTTTTTAAATTTCTTTTCCATAGAGGCGATAGGAACTCCTAAAACCTCATGTGTCCTAAATTCACTAAATAAAATGGACATTCTTAAAAGTTCTCCTAATGCTAATGGTGAAGTTGGGTAATAAGTTCCACTAAGTTTTAAGGTAACTTCATGAAATCTACCTAAAAAGTTATACAAAAGTTCGGCAATTTGCCAATCAGTTTCATCTATAAATCCTGTTCCTAATTTTGCACTAACATAATTTGTTATAGCATCTTTATAGGGGATGCATTGTTCAAGCATTATGTAAGTAGAGTTCCATCTTATGGGCATATCTAAGGCTAATGCTCTAGGATTTTGATTACATGCTTGTAGAAATCTAAACCAATCTTGTATTCTTTGATTACTACCTTGAATCCAAGCAATGTTATCTCTAATTCTTTTAATATGACCTGACATTGATTTTAAACCAGATTTTACTATTAAATTAATTATATGACATGCACAACGTTGGTGGAAAATATCATTACTACCGAATAAACTTAAATCATTTTCAAAAAGTTCTATTGCTTTAGTATTCGCAGTTGCATTATCTAATGTTATGGCCATTATTCTATCTCTTAAACTATATTCATCAATAATAGATAAAATTGTGTTATATATTAAATTGGCAGTATGTGATCCTATAACACATTTGAAACCTAAGATTCTCTTATCCAAATCAAAACCTTTATAATAATGTCCGTTCTGACTAAATAATCCTTGTTGGCAACGGCGGACCAAATATCCGCCGTTAACATAATGCAACCACTAGTAGAGTGTAAAAGGTTGATTAATGCTTCTTTTTCTTGTTTATATAATTTTAATGCATCTTTCCTAAGAGTAGTTCTAGAAAAAAAATTGTGCATTAGGATTATGTACAATTTTAATATAACGTTGCCAATTTCTTTGTTCAGGAAAACTTAGTGGTTGATCTAATGTGGCTATTAATCGTGCCATTTCCATACGATCAACTTGGATCGTATTTCCACGTGCTTAGACCGCCCGGTTTGGTGGTCAAACGATATTGTGTTTGGCGGAGTTGATCTCCGCCTCCTTGCTTTTTGAAGACACTTTTCAGAGTGTCTTCTTAAGTGTGTAGTGCCGTGAATAGTGTTACCTTGTAATTTCTCACCACAATATTTACATTGAGCTCACGTATTTAATGTTATCGTTATTGTCGACTTCCTCGAATGTGTTGAAGTGCTCCCCAAACTGCTGAGGTGCGCTTGCATTTCTTCTTAGAACTTGCAACACTTGCACTAGCACTACCGCTTGCCTCTCCTCCACGGCCATTTGTGCCACCACCATTGCGTCCCCAACCTCTAGTACGTCCACCGTGGGTCGGATTTGCAGTTTGATCAAAGATCTCTTTCCATAGTTTGCGATTCCGTGATTAAAAAATATTAGGAAATTGCCCTTCTTCGATGTTGAATTGGGCATCAATAGGAATATCATCACCACCACCATAACGAGAAGAAGCCATTATGAAAAATAAGAGAGATTGAGAGAGCTTAAGAGAGATCGAGATTTGATAGAGATTGAAGCGAGATTAAGAGAGATTTGAGAGAGATTAAGAGAAATTGAGAGAGATTAAGAGAAATTGAGAGAGAATGAGAGTTTTGGGGTGAGGAAAATGGTTGGGGGGAGGGGGGTATTTATAGGAAAATTTTTAGGTTGAAAAAATAAAATTTTTCCCCCAAAAATTTGGGTCCAACGGCTACAAAATTTTCGGGCAGTTCGGGCAATTTTCGGGCAAAAATTCAGGCAACGGTTCAAAATTCGACCGTTAGGTTCAAAAATTCGGGGCAAAATTCGGGTTCGAGTTCGGGGGCTCGGGCAAAAGACCGTTTTTTTCAAAATTCGGGCAAATTTTAAGACTCTTGGTCACAAAAAATCGGGCTTTTTTTCAGGCACGGGTTGAAATTGAACAACGGTCACCATAATTCGAACATGGTCACAAAAAAAATTCGGGCATTTCGGGAAAAATTTGGGCAGGTCGGGCAACTTGGTATTTGCCGGAAAATTCAAAAAAAAAAAATCCGCAAACGGCGGGGTTCGCTTCTCCACGGCGGCGGGCTGTCGGGGCACACCATTCGGGCTACCCGAGCCCGTGCGTCAAGAAAAAGCATTTTCGGGGGTTGGGGGGGGCCTGCCCGCCGAGCTTAAAAAAATTCGGGCATCAGGCATGCCCGCCGCCCAAAAGTCCAAAGACCGGGCTTGGATGCATAATACCTTAGCTTGTTCTTCATTGGTCGACCGCTCAGGTTCTTGAAGGAGCGACCCCAGTGTCGGAATCCCTTGAAGATGCCAGCTTTGCGTGGCATTGGCATTCGCGTTTTTTTTCGTGGTATCCGGAGTATTTCGTAATTTTTAAACTTAACGAGTTCTTCTTTTACTTTTCTCAAGTATGCTCCCATCTACTCACCGCGTGCTTGGTATTCTTCCCTTACTTGCGCAATGACTAATTGAGAATCGCAGAGCCCGAGTCTTTCGGCCTTCGTGTGGCTAGCTAAACGTAGTCCGGCAATTAGTGCTTCATATTCCGCCTCATTGTTTGACGCCTTGAATTTAAATTGTTTCGCCGAGGTAATCTTGTGGCCTTCAGGGCTGATTAGCAAGACGTCTACTCTTAACCTGTTTTCGCTCGACGCCCCATCCACGTAGAGCCTCCATTTTGTAGCCTCGACTTCTCCAGAGGGGGCGGGAGTTGGTCTATGAGAGAACTCAGCCAAAAAGTCGGCGAGTGCTTGTCCCTTGATCGCAATTCTTGGCACATACTTTATGTCGAACTGGCTTAATTCTACTGACCATTTGAGGAGTCGACCGGAAGTTTCGAGCTTTTGTAGAGCCTGTCTTAGGGGGTGGTTTATGAGAACCCGTATTGTGTGAGATTGAAAGTAATGCCTAAGCTTTCTTGAAGCTACCATCGTATGAGGGCTAGGCGCCCATTTCATTTGTATCTCGACTCGGCGTCGAGGAGCCTTTTGCTCACATAGTAGATCAACAATTGTACCATCTCTTCTTCTCTTACCAATACGGAGCTTACGGCTTGTTGGGACACAGAGAGGTATAAGCTAAGCTCCTCGTCGACGTTTGGTTTTGACAAAATTGGGGGCTTGCCCAAATGCTCCTTCAATTTTTGGAAGGCCTCCTCACATTGTGGTGCCCACTCAAAGTGCTTGCTCCCTTTCAAAGCGTCGAAGAAAGGGATCCATTTATCGGTCGCTTTTGATATGAATCTATTTAGGGAGTGACACATCCTGTCAATCTTTGCACCTCCTTCGGCTTTGTTGGGGACCGCATGTCCTGTAGGGCTTTGATTTTCTCGGGGTTAGCTTCAATCCCACGGCTTCTGACCATAAAACTGAGGAATTTTCCCGACCTAACTCCAAAGGCACATTTCTAGGGTTGAGTTTCATATGGTATTTTCTCAATACACCAAACATTTCTCCTGGATGATTGATGTGATGGCTAGCCTTGGTACTCTTTACCAGCATATTGTCGACGTAGACCTCCATTGTTTTGCCGAGTTGTTGAGCGAACATCTTATTTACAAGCCTCTGGTAGGTAGCCCGTGCATTTTTCAGGCCGAAGGGCATCACCTTGTAGCAGTAGAGGCCCCTGTCGGTTATGAAGGATGTGTGCTCCTCGTCAGCTAGATGCATGGGGATCTGGTTATATCCCGAGTAGGCATCCATGAAGCTCAGCATCTCATGTCCCGTCATGGCGTCGACTATTTGGTCTATTCGAGGGAGTGGAAAGCCATCCTTTAGGCAGGCTTTGTTGAGATCACTAAAGTCGACGCATGTCCTCCAGTTCCCGTTGGGCTTGATTACTAGAACGGGGTTTGATACCCAACGTGGGTAATGGGCCTCCCTGATGAACTCATTGTTGATCAGTTTGTCGACCTCTTCTTTCAACGCTTCATACCTCTCAGGGTTCATTGGTCGATGTTTCTGGCGCTTGGGTGGATATGAGGGGTCGACGTTTAGGGAGTGACATATTACCTCGGCGTCGATCCATTCCATGTCGGAATGATTCCAGGCGAAGGCATCTAAGTTTTGCTTGAGGAAGTTTACGATCTCAATCTTGAGTGATGGGGCTAAGCTCAAACCTATTCTTAGCACTCTGGCAGACTCGCCTTCATCAACTTGGACTTCCACCAACTGCTTGATGGGTTGAGACCATGTGACTTCCTCTTGGATCCGGGGTCTATGTCCTCAACGAGGCTCGTGAACCATCCTTGCCTCCCCTGTCTTCCTGGCTGGTTGTATCCACACAGAGCGTCAGAATATGTAACCCTAGCTTCATACTGGTTGCTCTTCATTTCCCCTACACCACTTGGGGTGGGGAACTTGACCTTTTGGTAGTAGACGGAGGTTACTGCCCTCAATGCCCGGAGGGTTGGTCTCTCGATTACGGCGTTGTATTGTGAAACTCTTTTTATGACCACAAAGTTAGCCATTGTGGTTGCCTGTCGTGGTTTCTCTCCAGCGGTTATGGGTAACCGGATAGTCTCTTGAGGGATGACGGAGTCTCCAGTGAAACCGTACAGTGGCCTGGAGGTCCTTTCCAACCACTCCTTATGGATCCCCATCTTTTCCAAGCAGTCAAAATATAGGAGGTCCACCGAATTCTCATTGTCCGCCAAGATTCGGCACACAGTGTAGTTCCCAATCATGGCTTCCACCACCAGCGCGTCGTTGTGGGGGAAGTGAACTCCGTTGGCGTTGTCCTCGTTAAAGGCCACGTCAGTGCGGCTGTATCTTTGGGTTTTTACAGCAGAGACGCTCTAGAATTGTTCCTGGTAAACCCCCTGGCCTCATAGGCGTAGTCCTTCTGTGACCTCCGCGTGTCTCCCCTATGTCGGGGCCGCCGAGGACAGTCTGTATGACGCCGATAGGTTCTCAGTCTTCTGGGTGTTGGTTCTCCTATCGGCATCGACCGTCATTTTGTCCACCGTGGCCGTCGTTGCGGGGTCTTCGCTCGGTCTTGAACTCCTACAGCCTTCCCTCGCGAATTACTCTTTCGATTTCATCCTTGAGGTCGGCGCAATAGTTGGTGTGGTGGCTGACATCGCCATGGAACCTATAGAATTTCTTTGGGTTCCTTCGGCTAGGATCCGACTTCATCGGTTTCGATAGGCGCAGCAAGTTTCTGCGGCCAACCTGATTGAAGACCTCCTTGATGCCTACCGTCAGCTCGTGGTAGGAGTCGTACTTCTGGAGCAGCCGAGGCTTGCGGGCATTCTCTTGCCTTGGCTTCTTGGCCAGTTGCTTGTCTCCACTTCCTCCACCTCGACGCTTCCTCCCGTCTTGCTTTGCTGGCGTCGACCCTTGTTCGGTCCCTTTATTCTTGTTGGACCTGTGCTCGGGGTCGTTGGCATCTGCCTCCTCGGCGTTGATGTACCCTTGCGCTCGCGTAATGAATTCCTTGTAGCTGGACGGGAGTTTTCGGCTCAACTCCCTTTTGAAGGGGGTTATTCTCTTCATGCTTGATAACGCCCCCATCAATGCTTCTCTGTCCATAATGTCCATCGTGGTGGCGACGACTTCCCCGTATCTTGCGAGCCACTCCCTTAATGACACGTTCGACTTTTGGTATATTGCTGTCAGATTCTACTTCAGGGGGATGTATTTTTTAACCCCTATGAACTGGAGGGAGAATGCTTCCTTTAACTCATCCCAGCTCGAGATATAGTCTGGCCTCAGCGTCCGGAACCATCTTCGGGCAGAGTCTGTCAAGTGGTACCGAAAGGCTCGGCACATGATCTCCTCGGCGTATCCGTGCAAGAGCATGTGCCCTGTATACATCTCTCAATGGTCGTCGGGATCCTCTCGCCCATCATATGGTGGGATCGACGGCAACCGATATTTGTCGGGGAGAGGGGGTGCCATTATCTCTGCGGTAAACGGATGGCCATGTGTGCGGCTGGGCGTGATGTCGACGTTTACCACTTCAGCCACTCGCCCAATATTCTTCTTCAGGCTTCCCACGTCCCCCGTCAGCTTTCCTTCCAGGCTGGCCTTACGTTCCATGAGGGAGGGTGCGTGCTTCTTCCGTTGAAACGGCCGAGCCAGCTGCTCTCAGCGCCTCCGCCCTCTGAGCATTGGGTCCGCCTCTAGCCTGGCTGCCCGCCTGTATTGACCTCGAGTCTGCTGGTTGGTTCCCTCCTGGATTCTGGGGCAGTACCTCGAGAGCTCAGAGTCTGGCGGCCCTTAAACGGCTACCGGAGGAACGAGAAGGCCGAAGCCTAGGAGGGCCTCGGTGATTCTCGCTATCCCCGGTTCCTTCTTGGATATGTGGGTGGTCACCGCGGTTCGGATTTCCTGCCATGGCAGGTCCCTGCGGCCTCGGGGCGTCTTCTAATGGCGGCATGGAGTTCCTCCCATCTAAGCGCTCAACCATGGTCATCAGCCTGCGTACCAGCTCGGTTAGAGTGGTTAGTTGGGCCTGCATCTGTACTGGATCTGGCCGTGGTGCGTCTGGAGGCGGGACTTCGTTCCCGACCGAGTGTAGATCTTCTTCCATCCTGCTATTCCCTGGATGGATGGCGATTTATAACTGTGTTGTTGGGGGTCGAACGCTTTCGGTCCCCAACGGAGTCGCCAATTGTTGACGGTCAAATTTTGCCAACAAAAACTGGCTGGGTTACCGTGTGGTTTCCCTTCGAATTACCGGCCTGTGTGTGTAGTGAACGTGTGGATATTTATTGAATATGTGTAGTTGTGTGTTAACTAAACTGTATATAAACAAACACAATGAATTTTATAGCGGTTCACTCTATAAAATTAAAGCTACATCCACTGTGATTTTGTATTTCTTTTGAGAAGACAACAATTTACAACCATTGCTCTCACTTTTTCTCTTTTCTTTTTTCTGGGGTCTCTGAACCCCTTCCTTGGTGGGGGTCTTCCTCTTTTTATATTGGGCTTCCTTCGCTTGGTGGGTTTCCTACATAGGTAGAAGCACTCAAGTGCTCTCCTTTGGTAGCCCAGACGTAGCCTACTAATCAGCACTATTCAGTCAGCCAATTTAGTCTTCTATTACAGCTCTGTGCTTCTTCGCAATACTTTCCTGTCCCCTGTGGGGCAGTTTGAGAGCTTGTAATTAATGCTGGCAGACATCTTCCACTTTTGCACGCAACCTGCCACATCTTCAAAAGAACGTTCCCCTCGTCGTCAACGCTGTTTAGCCCAATCGTCCTCTTTGTCGGTCCTTTCTAGAGTCGAGAAAAGTGAATTAAGAGCATTAGAGAAAAGTGAATTAAAGAAAAATAATAGTTTTTTGAGATTTTGTTGCAAATAAAATAGAAATGAGGGAATTTATATAAAGAAAATTCAATAATAAAAGCAGTAAGGTGTCGAGAATCCCTAATGCTTCGTTCACCAATCCAAGTTTTGATTCACAATATTAAATAACCGAATAAATTAAATTTTTATGTTGACTCGTAAATATTATTATTACAAGTTATCTAAAATCGACAATATATCAATCGACAATATTTCAATAAAAGAGAATTTGCAAAATAATTTGAATAACAAAACATTGCATGACAGAATTACATAAGAAAAGCGTGACTGAACTTATATAAAAATTGGCACACAATATTTTGAAAAGTAATAGAAAAATAGATGAGATTTAATTCATTCAGATGTTGAACTTTACAATCAAAACCCCGAATTAGATCACTCAACAGAAGTTCATCTCTAACCTCACCAAGAAAACTCTAGTCTATCTTGCAAAAAATTCTCACAAGTTCTAGAGAGAAAATATGAGACTGACAACAAGACGACAGAAAAAAGAATATTAAAAAGCTTCCAAAACCTTAGGCCAACCCCTCTATTTATAGTGTTCAGAGTTTGCCTATCAAATAAGGAAATAAATTGTAAAACTAGAAAATTACAAAAGAAAAGGAAACAAAATAAAATTACACATAAATTAGGAGAAATCACATATTTAATTTGGGGAAGAAATATGGTAATTTGCTCTGATTTTTGGGGAAGTTCGGATTCAGCCTTCATCTGGACACGTGTCGAAACTTGATTGGAGGAAAGGAATAAGGCCACCACATGTTGCGTGCGGAGTGAAGGAAGGGAGCTGGCTGTTGGAGACAGTTGGGACCCGTTCGACAGCTAGCGTGCGCAAAGGGAAGGAGTAGGCTGGCAGCGCAAGTACGGGACCCACGCGGTGGGAGATTCAGACGCGCTGGAGACTGCATGGAAGAAGAACGCACGCCTTGGCAGGGCGGCGTGCTGGTGATGCGCAAGAGATGGAGTGGGCAACGTGGGAGAAAGCTGGGCACAAGCGGAGGCTCGACTTGATGGCTCAATGGGCTGACGCGGCTCTTGCTCGTGTGGCTTAATTTTGACTCATTGAACATGGCTTTCATGGCTTCTTCTTGTGTAGACTTTTACACTGCTTTTCATCTGTAAATAATTAAGTAAAAACTAGACAAATTCCAATTAAAAATATTATGAATAAAATAATGGAATTGTTTAATTAAAGCTTAAATATTTTAATATTATGTAAGTCAAAAGCAATATTTAAGGTGCATTTTTATGCACTTATCAGCGAGCCATTCACGCTTTGTAGTAACTAATCTCAACACCATGCTTACCATGCATTATAGACCTCAAATCATTAGGACGCAAACGGTCTGCAAGTCCAATGCTAAAATCGCCTTTTAAAAACTCCGAAACAACACGACTATTTGCTTGATGATGCTCATCACTAGCAACATCAAGTGAACAAGTATGTTCCTTAATATACTTCTTCACTGCCCAAACATTACCATTTGAAACCTTAACAGCACGCATCTTCCAAGTACAACTCTTATTTTTACAAACCAAAACATAAAATGAATTATTAGATCTTTCGGATTTAAATTCAAAATGCCTCCTAATAGCAATTACATGCATGAATTTCTTGAGAACTGACTTGCTCATGAATTGATTGCCTACATTCACATCAAACGACATAGGTAACTTTGAAATATCCAAATCTTCAATCAAAAAATTATTCATCGCAACATCAATATCATCTTCAAATTGACAAACGGAACCATCAACATTAAAAGATGACGCCTCATCTCTTGAACTCATAAAACAAGATGAAGAAGAAATAGATCCCATTGCACTAACGGAGCTACTAACAAAATCTATTACCAACGGGTATCCAAGAGTTTCCTTACTGTGTCGAACCAAGTTTAAAAACAACTTAACATCATCATCCCTTTTTAGGTCCGAAACAATTTCAATTGGGTCCTTCAACTTCCTCCCACAAAAAGTAATAAAGAATGAACACCAACATTAAAACTAAACAACTCAAGATTCACTCCTCACATAAACACTCCTGTAAAAACTTCAAAGAAGCATCATCTGGAATAAAAACTGATTGAAATCCAAAATTTGTATATTGGTTTTCTAGACTCCATTTTCCCCTATAAGCAACAATGACTGAAACAGATTGCATGCCTACAAACATATTGCAGGAACACTATCACGTTAAAGTGCATAACCGGAAAAGTTATATAAAAAAACCTCTCAATTATGGACCATAACTCGTCAATTTATGTTCCATAACCGGACAAGTTATAACAAAAACTGTCATGACTGAAAGAAATTGAAAACAAACCAAAAAAATGCAAAACGTGAAAACAACTGAAATATGCAAAATATGAAAACGAAATATGCAAAACTAGAAACGAAGAATGCCAAAACATGTTGTTCCGTAAAAATTGACCGGAAACAGCAAAAAACAAAGGATTAACGGATAAAGAAAGAAAGCAAACCGAAATATGCAAAATATGAAAATGAAAATACAATAAAAATAAAACTAGAAACCTGATAAATCACCAGAACAGCTGCTCAAATCCAAACGAGAACAAGAACTACCGACCGATGAACCTGTTGATCCACCGACAATTCACCGACGAGCAATGGAAAACCGATGATCTACCGATGATCCACCAACGAGCGAGAAAATCCGAGCGTAGTTACGAGAGAGAGAGATCTGCAACAGAGAGAGAAAGACAGAGACGATCGAAAGAAACAAAGGAAAAAAAGGGTAAATTTAAAAATTTAAAAATTATGGCATATTAATTTTTATAACTAAAAATTAATCTATAACTTATTTAAAATTTTTAAATTGACTTATTCTCTACTATTTTCTTATATAATAATGTTTAAAAATAATTAATATTTATATATATACTTATTCATAATTTATTATAGTATTTTTTTTATAAAAAATATATATAAATTAAAAATAATTATAATCTTATAATTTTAATACAGGAAGTTGTCTCCTAAAAGTTAGGCGGTTTCATTGAGCGGGCACACCACCATCAGAACACAAAATACAGCCATCTTTCCTATTTCATTCTAACATTTTCAGAATCCCAAATTTTTCTCGCTTTTATTTTCTCTCCTCCCAAACAGAAAATTTACTTCTCTCTCTAGCTCTAGATCTCTCTCTCGCTCTTTCTCTCTCTAGCTCTAGATCTCTCTCTTGTTATAGATCTCTCTTTCTCGTTAAACCGTTGGTTGAAGATCTCAGCCCTTTCCTCAACCGTTGATTTATTGCAATCGCCGCTGATTCTGGCTATCGCTGACTCCGATTATCGCTGTTGCCGACTCCGATTCTCGCTGTCGCTGTCGTCGTCGCCGCCGCCGATTCTTGTCGCTGCCACCGCCGATTGGTTGTTGATTTCAAAGTTTCAAAGTTCGGTGAGCACGTCCATTTAGCCCTTTCTTAGCTTCTGTTAAACATTTCTTTGAAGAGATTTCCTTACTTCATTATGACTTGAGGCTGTATGATGTAGATTCAAAGAGTTTTTTAGCGAAGCTTCTAGATTGTGTCAATTCGTTGCCGACAAACCCGAGGATATTTGAAGTTTCTTCATCGTCGGTACTCTTTCTATCTGTATGCTTATCATTTTTGTTGTGAGCTTCATTTCGAATTTGAGGACTTGATAGAAGGTGAAAAATGATTTCTCATTGTTTTTTATGATGGTAATTAATTTTGTTTTGGATAAAATTAGCAATTCATGTATGTTTTGTGTGGATTTGGCTGACATGATCTTCTAGGTGTTTGTTAAAATGTCTAAGAGTGTTTAGTGTTGTAAGTCAAAAAGGTCTAAAAGAGTTTATTGGTTGCAATGACAGAATATGTTACCAAAATCCTTTCTGCTCAACATTGGGCCTTGAGGACCAAAACCAGACTGTGGGCATTTATTTTACTGCTTTGCATTGATAGCTATCTCAAAATGCATATATATAGGATCTGGGATGAGCATGGCTTGTTTTTCTTTTTTGAGGTGGTAAAAGGGCTATTATTTTGTAATATCTAGGACATCACTTTTAAAAGTAGATTGAATTGATGACAAATTGTTTTTTTTTTTTTTTTTCATGATTTTTTTTTTTTTTTTTTTTTTTTTTTTTTTTTTTTTAAACATTTCTGTTACTCTGACTTATGAGCTTTCAATTGTCATGATTCATGTAGTTCTTTGTTGGGGTTATTGAAATTATTTTCTTCGCTCCTGAAATGTTATATTTGTTGGATCATGGTAGTTTTTCTACTCTTATATACTTCTTAATTTCTTTTAGTTAGCCCTGGTCGTTTTAACAAAATCCAAATAATAGCGTGATATGTTACTGATAGAATATTAGCGATGCAATATGATTAAGTTAGCAACTCTTGGTTTGAAAATAATTGATTTGTTTGGACATGACTTTGATATATAAGTGATAGAAATTGGGTTGAAATGGATAAAAGTTAGATGTCTGCTGATAGAAGCACTTCTATAAAGCACTTCTGTGGACTTCGTGCAATATCATGTTCGTGTTTTATCTGAACCTAAAGAACCGGCTAACAAAAGAATAATTATGTACGGTTAATTTTTCTATTTCTTTCTGTTGGTGAAGTCATTGTAAAAGTATATTTTTATCATAATAATTATTTATTCTCGTGAGCTAATATATAAATTTTTTTTAAAAAAGTTTGCTGCATATTTTAATCAAGATTAGTTGTTTAATATTTAGGAAAATCTTGAAAAAGATAACAAGATCCAACATTGTCTGCCTATGAAATTGATATGACAAATGGTATTCTAGCTTCATACTTTGGTCCTCATCGGAATGAACATATGAGAGCAATGGGTCTCGGAATGATTAGGACAAAATATTATGATACGATTAAGATAAAGTACTCAATAGTTCAATAATAAGAAGGAAAAAAAAAAAAAGAATAAACAAAGAATTATTGAGAAACAAAAGTCATCCATATTGGTTTCTATATTTATGGGATTTCTCTTAAGAGAATTCTATTAATCAATTAAAAATAATAAAAAATTAGTTTTGCAATGATTTGATTTTGGAAAATCCTAATTAATAGGATTAGCTTCAACATCTTAAAGCTTATGTATTGTTGCTTATAGCCAGAGGCCGGAAGGCGGTAAAATGAGCCCTAAAGGGAAGGAAAACTAGAGGAGAGGGCACAATTAAACAAAAAAAATATAATCACAATGTTGTTTTATAATCAATCTGGTTCAAACGTGGATCTCTTATAACTTTCAACCATGATTTTGGAGGGACGTGATTTGAATAAATATGGTTTAATCAATTGACGCGACAATGATTTAAAAAATAATTAAAAGTTAGTGTTATTCATGAAATATTTTTTTTACTACTATAGAAATTGAACCTTATCTACATTACAATGTTTATGTCTTAAATGTCTCTTTTCTAAAATTTTGTTAAAATTTGTACGTTGTTCACTCGTTGTAATGTTTTAGCAAGGTACATTCTTACACCTATCACTTCATAAGAAAATTTTCTTGTCAATGTGGTTTTAATTATCAATATTAATAATTCTGTGGCAGCGCATGAAAAAAGAATATTGTTAAAGCACGGTTTTTTTTTTTTTTTTTTTTTTCATTATAAAGTAATGTATGATAATTTTTTATTATTCATTGTTGCTCTTCTTGGGTACTTCGGAAATGGAGCACACGGCAGGTTGGTTCACTTGGTGATTTCAGAGGACAGCAGCCCCCGTTTGGCCTGTGACAGGGGGCTGCTGATGCTCTCGGCTGCTCACCTCCATTAACGTTCATTCTAGACATTGAACAAGAGTAAAAGCATGCCCATAATGATATTGTCACTACGAGGGTTTTTATTTAATGACAATATTGATGATATTTGTTAAATTGCAGAAACAACAGAATGCAGCCCTATAATGAGGAACGCGATAGAACGACCTCTGCAAGGCGTCGACGGAGATTTAAGGCCACAATAGGCGTCGACAGTGTCGGTATCCCTATCCTAAGGCGGCCTAATAATACATATCCAATGGATAAACAAGTAAAAATTTCAATTGCCTGTGCAATATTACATAATTTTATTCACATGGTTAATGAGGGGGATTTGCTTCTAAGTCAATACGGCCGGGATGGTGTACCTGTAAGTGAAATAGATACAAACAATGCAAATGAATGTGATGACGATGACACTAATGATAATGTCCTTGAAGGGCCAGTTGTGACAGGAGGTAGTGTTAGTCGTATAGAGATGGGTCATTTTAAGGATCGCATTGCGAATGAAATGTGGGTGGAATACCAGGGAAGCCGTGGGAGACACGGTTGATATATGGAAAATTTTCGTGAAGCAAAAGAAGTGTTCGGAATTTATACCCTGCTGGTGAGCCGGTTGGCGTGTTAGCTGCAACTGCAATGTCAAATCCCGCATATAAAGCAATTCTTAATTCTAATCCAAGCAGCAACTCTTCTTGGCAATAAATGAAGGTAATTTAAACTTTTTGCTATTGAGTTTGTCACGTTCTTACTTTGTTTGAGTATAGTTGGACTTTGGTTTTGGAGAATGCATGATGTAGATGTTCTTGATAATGTGGATTTGTAATTTGTGCTCTTCAGGAAATATTACTTTGCAAGTTGAAACACTGTGGTTGTGGAAGAAAGTATTGCAGAGAACAAGCTGCATATTTGGTTCAGATACTGGATATACCATTACAGCAAGTCGGGATGTTATGTTCTGTCCACTAGATGTGCATTTGAACCCATTTTTGTATGAAGATCCACTGGCCTTCAATCCTTAGAGATGAGAGGTAAGTCATTTATGACAAGCATATATATAATATATATAGATAGATTTGATCTTAACGTTTTTCTTCTGCTTGTGTGGAAAACATGGTAACATTCCAGGGAGTGGAATTAAATGGTGCTACAAGCCATTTCATGACTTTTGGTGGTGGCATCAGGTTCTGTGTTGGAACTGGGTTTACATGATCAAGATCCAACACTATGCTATGTGTAAATGTGTGGAAAACATGGTACCATTTGATGATATTGCAGCTCGATATTTAAACACTAGGCTATGTGTAAATGTGGGAAACTTGTTATCAGTTTTTACAGGTTAGCTTAGGTGTTTCTTAAGCACACTTTTCATATGTGTGTATAATTTGTAATGTTTATGTTGATATCGGGAGAGAAGTGTACAGGACGATGAACAAAAATTAGAATGGCATTTGCCTCACGATTTGTATTTTGACAATTTGTACTTGAGTTTCTATTACAATGGTAATACATTTTTCCTTATTGACATAATATGCAACTAGTAGAATCAAAAATTAAGGTCTCGTTCATTTTACCGATTCGAGTTTTTAATTTTAAGTTACACTTAACGTATCTACATGGCCAAAAGATGGTTATTATTGTTGACATGATTCAAAATCAACAAATAACACAACCAAATACTAGTTTGAATAATCATTCAGGTTAGAATTAGAATTATGCACACATCTAAACAAAAGTCGGAATCATCATGAATCATGATTTAAATCATAAATTATGATTCTGAATCCAAAGACTCAAATTACCTTGATTTCAATCCTTATACCAAACGGGCACTTAAACATTCAAAATGTTTGGTCATGTTTTGAAACATATATAAATGATAATCGAGTAGTATCATATATACATATACATGTGTGTGTGTGTGTTTGATATTCGGATATTTTTATTTGTGTTAACTATTATGGAGAATTAGAGAATTTATGTTTTTCTTATTATCTAGTTGTCAGATTTTAACTACAAGTGATATTAAGTAGTTAATTAATATTAGTTTTGAATAGAATACAAAATTTCACTATTTTTGCTACTTGGGCCATAAATGTGTTTTTTTTTTTTTGTGTTGACCCCTCATGGCCCGTTTAGTAACCGTGTTTGCGTGTCTTGTCGTGTTAATCGTGTTATTAGCGTTTCGTATTCGTGTATGGGTTTCTGACACATTTATTAATTGTATCGTGTTCGTGGTTACTATAACTGTGTCATGCTATAATCGTGTAGACTGAACATGACACGTTAACACGAATTGCTAGCCCTACCTAATCTGACTTTCAACAACTAAAAAGATCTTTAAAAAAAGAGAGCAAATTGCTAAACGTAAACCTTAAAAGTGCAAGAGTCTGAACTTTTATTCTTACTCTTGATTAATATCCTTTTGACTAATATAATTATTTGACTAAAAATGATATTAATCAAAAGTAAAGAGTAAAAATCCAGATCACTATAAGAATTTTAATTTTTAACTTCCAAAGAATTGGTAGAATAAACCTTTAATTTTGGTAGCAAAAGTTTTTCGCTATCAAAAATTTGTGGTAGCTAGAAGCTGATAGCAAAATGTTTTAGCTACTAAAAGAATTTTGGTAGCAAAAGTTTATGCAACCAACTTTTGGTAGTTGATACTAAAAAATTTGGTCTCGAAAAATGGACCCAAGCTGGTTGTTTAGCTACCAAATTTTAGTAGCGGAAATGTTTTGGTAGCAAAAATCGAAGAATCTGTTCTACCAAATATTTAGTAGCGAAATGTTTTTACTACTAAAATTTTTAGTAGTGAAAAGCTTTAGCTACAAAAAAAAAAAAAAAAAAAAAAAAAAAAAAAAACTAATAACTTTTAGTAGCAAAAAGTGAAGAATTAATATCTAATATTTGGTAGCGAAACATTTTTACTACTAAAAATTTTAGTAGGAAAAAGCTTTAGCTACTAAAAAAATATTTGATAGTAAATGCACCTTTGGTAACAAAAAGTGAAGAATCTCTTACTAAATATTTGGTAGTTAAATGTTTTTACTGCTAGAATATTAGTAGCTGTAAGGGTTAGCTACCGAAAAAATTAGTAGCAAATACACGTTTAGTAGCTAAATATATCAAAACCCACTACTAACACTTTGGTAGGAAAAGCTATTTTCTACCAAATATTTCAGTATCAAAAACCTATTGCTACTAAATATTTAGTAGCAAAAATGGTTGCCGTATCATTCTTAGATAAGAGTATGTTTGGTAAGCAAATCATTTTGAACTAATTTTTTCGGTAACCAAAAATTACTTTACCTATTTTTTAATTTTCAAAAAGTGATATATTTACTCACAGAATCTATTATTTCACGAATTTATAACATCAAAAATATTATAAACTATAAAGGTAAAAAAAAAAACAAAAAACAAAATGTCTCATATATTAATAGCTCCAAATCTCTTAATAAGTTAAAGCTTTAAAATAATTGTTGTAGGGTAAAATCTTACACCCATATCAGGCACTAGATGAGCGCCATGTGGCATTATTGGAGGATTAATGGTCATGCTAGTTTAGCATCAAGTATTCGCAAAATGAAATTTGGTAAAGGCCGGCCGCAAGATAAGTATGAGATCAACCGTATAGAAGAGTCAATATAGGTAAGCGGTCGACCGCTTTAGGTAGACGTAGGCGGAGATGGCTTGATAAGCGCCTTAGGAGCCAATTGCACGCAGCCCAAGAAAGAACATAGCCTATAGGATATCTTACGTGACTTATAAGTAAGTGAAGTGTGCAACGGAGCAAGTGAAAGACCACTATTGACTGGCAGAAACTTCACCCACCGAGGACTACATCTAAAATTATGGAGACAATGTGATAGAATGTAATGATGGAAATGATAGAGACTGAGGGAAGACAGCAAATATATACGAGAGAAAATGGCAAACCTAAGGGCGAATTCTGTAACTTGTATTCTCATAAGATAGAAAAGATTTTTCTTATCCTCACAGTGGACGTAGCTCTTGAATAAAAGAGTGAACTACTATAAATCTTAGTGTTATTTCTTCTTGATTATCTTTAAAAAAATCTTCTCAAAATAAAATTAAGCCGTTAAAATCACGTTAACCACTTCTAAATCTGAATTAATACGAATTTTAACCGTTAACAATAATCTTCCAATAGACAATACTTTAAAGAAATTCTATGTAGCAGTCAAAAGTATATTAAATCAACAAACATGGGTTGGTGGCGGCGTCGGTGCGATCATTCTGTTTCAGAACGAAAGACCCAGGATGATCCAGAAAGTGGATTAAGCTGTCGAAGAAGTCTCTAAATTAACTCATCTTGTCTTCTTGCATTGCTCTGCAGTTCAGCAATTTCGTCTCGAAGGTTCTGGTTAGTTTCTCTTTAGAGTGCTCCTCCACCACTTTGTGGCTTTTGTTTAGGTACAAGACCTATACCACGCTTAAAACCATACTTAGCATGCCGTTCACTCTCCAAGACTTGTGAGTAAATCTCTTCTTTCTCATCAGAATCAAGTTGCGAGCCCTCTGGCATTTGACTTAATCGTTCATCTCGTACTGCTTTCATACGATTTTGCATTATTCAACGAGATAAAATTATAAACAGAAACATATATATATATATATATATATATATATATGATAAATATGAAACGATGAAGATTGAATTATTCTTACGTAATTTTTCTTCGAGAGACTCCTTTCCCCCATTTTTTTTTTTTTTTTTTTTTTCCTGTCCAATAAGTGTTTCTGAAGAGCTCACAGTATCCGTCAGAAGTCGAGTCCGAGTTCGTGTAAGTATTTGGTTGCTGCATAAACGTAGTATTTATCTATGAATCTACACAAGTTTTGGACTAGAAAGACAATTTTCTTAGAGAGGTAATACCTGAATGTGTTCCAAATATTGAACAAAAGACTTTGTGCCACCCACATGTGTATGTTGGTTTTTGGCAAAATTTTGAGATGCAGTGGCCGATTTCTTCTATAAACTAGAAATAGATATGTTAAAAATGAATAGAATCACTGCACTATTGAAATTTGTAAACAAGTTTCGGCATCATACATGTATATATCAAGTCACATTCTCATATCAATATGCAGCTCATATATAGAATTAAGGAGTTCACTTACTTGCCATTCCTCATTACTTAAAACATTGTTCAATCAACCACTTCCAATCTTCGTCCTTGATATACCTATTAGGTCAGTGTTCTAATGGACTTTTCCTTGTTTGATGAAGTTCTTGTATGCCACGTGACACCTATACCAACATTGTTTGAAGCGCTCGAAGAAGTAATAATCCACAATGTCTTTCAGATGTGCATTCTTTTTTCAAGCCATAAAGCATCAAAAGACATCTATGCCTCCTCTCCTTTATTATATAGTATTAATATGATCGGAAAATCATACTGATCAGAAAAGTAGAGACTGCTAATTGAACTTCGTAGATATGCATATATGTATATATATACAATGTATTGGAAAAAAAAAAAAGAAAAATGGTTTCGCAAGTTCTAAGTCGGATTAGAAAGAAAGTGATGTTTACTATAGACATGTGCTTGTCATTTCAAAGTTTCAATTTAAATGTTAATTTATAGTGATTTATGTTATGGACCTTATTGATCATAATGTTGTCTAATTTCGCGGCTTTAGCCAACTTTTTGTTTTTAATTTTTCAAAGTTGCCTTCAGCTAAATTTTAATAGAACTTGTAGGGCGTAAGTGATTGATTTATGTTTGTACTCAGAAAAAGAGTAATACTTTTTGTAATTGGAAAATAGTGGTGAATTTTTTTAGCGTATAAGGAAACTAATACCTTATTCTGATAAAACATATGAACTAACATAATACACCTTAAACATATTTTCCAAAAATAAAAGTTCTACTTTATACATTAAATTTAGTTGTGATCAGTTTTACAGAATTAAACTAAGAACTAGGTGATAGATTTGTTTTTGTTTAGAAAAAAACTAATTAACATTTTAATATTTTGAGGTGTAAAAGTAATTATAGTTAAAGCTTCTAACAAAGGAATTAACCTCTGGCCTCTGATACAAATAAATAAAGATATAGAACAGCAGCAGCAGCATAATCAAAATGGAAACGACAACATAGAGTTTTTGTACATATAAAACAAGTAGATGTTAACAGATTTTAAACTTTGAAGAACTATGGTACTAGTTTTTTATTGATGAGAACGTAAAACATTATTTAATTAATATTTAAATAATTGGGATAAACTAACTTAAACAGTAATAAGATAAATACACTAATTTAATATCTTAATTTGAATCTAATACTTATCTAATCTTAAAAACTAGGGATAAGGTAAATTAAATAATTATATGATAAAGTACAAACTATTTAAATTAAATAATTTAATCATCCTTATTTGATGTTAGTTGAAAGAGAATTCTCCGTTAGAACTCTATTGTGGGCAAGGCCATATAGGATTACGGAATAACAAGTACTTAAATTGTCTTTCTATAATCACACATGATTTTCTTACCAAAAATAAGTAAATAAATAAATAAAACATACACTTGATTTTAAAAGGAAAAGATTAAAATGAGAACAAAGAATAAATGATAAAGGCCTGCATCAATACTAGTACTTTTATGAGATTTGAATATAATATGAGTGAATATTTTATGTAAATTAAGTTCATTTACTTATTTAATGTTTATCAGATTCTAAAACATTATAAATAAATGTTGTCTTAAAATAAGTCTTCATTTTTATTTTATTTTATCGTTGTTGCTATTCATATCCATATTTTTTTCCTGAAATTTTATTAAAATTTGGAGCATTGATAGTTTCAATGATATCAAAATTTTGTTGGCTCAGAATAAATAAAAAATGAAAGATTGAATAACTTTGTAACTTCTCATGCCATAATTCGAGTAATCAAAGGCAGTTTGAAATTATTACATGAATCAAATTGTAATTTATTGATGGATCATTCACATATATGCATAAAAATGGAAAAAAAAAAAACAAATAAACTACTAGCTTCTAACTCAATCGTAGAGGAAAACTACGTACTAACTTTCATATACTCCTCTAAAATAGTTGCACATTCTTTTTCTTTGTTCTTCAACCGATGAATTATATTGGGCAAGGTTTTTGATGGCTTTTCGCGTAACATTTTTATCGTATTCGAACCCCATACGCTATATAGTTGTTCAATGCATCTTCGATTTATAGGAGATAGATATTTATCGATAGATTCTTGAATATCCAACTCATCATATTCTGATATTTGGAGCTTAACCAACAACTCGTTTGCCTTCTCAGCAGCTAATTTCATACGTTCGTAAAAAATCTCCATTTCATATCTATCATCTTCTAAACGATTTAATACTTTTTCTGAGTCACTTTGTTCAATACGTTTAGAGGTGAATTTCGCAGTTATCATAACGCACTGCACGTTCAACACATCCCTACAAATCTCGGCCATCAATTTGTCCTCTTCCTTCTCACTTGATTGATCCTTCAATCCCTTGCTGTCACGATCTGATTTGGCCTCACTTGTTTGATCCTTCTCGGGTAAAAGTCGATAACTTGGGGTGCAAGTTTCACAGCTCGAGACCTCAGCCGACGACTTAGTAGCCGTTGATTGCTTCAAGAAAAGCCTTTTGAAATCTTTACACAAATTAGGGCGAGTAGCAAAAATTTTCTCGATATCATCACAAACCCGTCTTTGATCTACAGGTCCCTTCCAAAAGGATTTCAAAGCCTGTAGAAACTTTTTGTACATATTCCCATTGCCGTTTTGAGAACAAAGCTTGATCTTATTAAGAAAGCCCCTCGCTTGACGTTCTAGAGATTTCCTATCTGTGTCTTCTTCCATAGCAATACTACTCCTAATCAAGTGTTTGAAAGAAATAAAGGCTAGAGATGTCATTAAAAAAATTCTGAACCAAGTGAATTTATATAGTCAATTATAGCAAGTTCGAAGTGTGTTGGGATACGATTCCAGGATCATGTTATCCAAATGCTTTTTTGATTAGCAAAAATTAAAAAAAAAAAAATTTAAAAAGAAAATTACAGAATTTTATACGCCTTTCTCTCAGAATCCCATTCCGACTCGGCTCAGTTTAATTCAACTCAACTCGTCTGGTCTTCGCTCACCCACGACTGCTGAGTGTCCCTCGTCTCCTCCCTCGCCCTCTCCTTCCTCTCCGATGACAATCGACGGCTCCGACTGCGATGCTGCCCTCGCGAAGTCCGCCTGGCTCAGCCGCCGCGAGGTCCTCGAACGCCGTTGTCGCCTAGCCAAGCAGCTCGCTCGCGTCTACCGGCACCACTACTGGGCTCTCATGGAGGATCTCAAGGCCAAGCACAGGGACTACTACTGGACCTTCGGCAAGAGCCCCTTCAAAGACGACGAGTCCGCTGCCGCCGCCGCCGCCGCCGCCATTGCCGAGAACGGAAAGCTAGGGTTAGGGTTAGGGAATTCCGGTGGAGGAGACGATATCAAGAGGTGCCAAGTGACAGGGTGCAAGACGAAAGCAATGTCGTTGACGAAGTTCTGTCACGCTCATATTCTCAACGATCCTCAGCAGAAGCTCTACAGGGGTTGCCAATACGTCATCAAGAGGTACTTTTGTTCTTCCTTTTTTATTATTGTTGTTTTTTCCTTTTAATAATCGATTCTTTTCTGTTGGTTGCTTGGTATTCTTTTGATGTGATGGCTGTTTGGTTGCTGAGAAAGTAGTATTGATTTTTGTTTCTATTTTGTTGGAGGTAATAGGAAGATATATCTTGTTGTTTTCGTTCTTTGAACTGTGAGTTGTGATTTTAGTAGTGAATTGTTGAACAAAATTGCTTGTATAGAGAGTTTTCTTTTCTTTTCTTTTGTCTTATTAATGCAAGTTAACAGAGGTTATGAAGTTAGAAAGTTGTGGGTAGTGTTGGGTTAAGACTTGAAACTATATTAAAAAGAAATTAGTTTGATTCCTGTTATATTTGAGAGAAAACGAGATTGGATTACTCTTCGAAGAGATTAGGCTTGAGGGGTTATGTTTACTACGCAATTAGATTAGGCGATCCGTGTTGTGCTAGATATATGGACGGATTTGATATTAGCATAAGACCTTAAGAAGTTCTAATTTCTACTTAATCGTATGTGGATTGGAGTCCCTGATAATGCATTTAGTAGTACTTCCACACAACAGATAAAATGTATACAATGAGCAGAATTTCCGGTTTTATATTTGTGATCAGTGAGTTGTTTTGTTAATTCTTAGAAGCTTGCACGAGCATGCAGGTTCCTAAGGGCTAAGGGTAATAAAACGTATCCAATTCTGAGGTTTGTAGTTTTGGAGAAAATTAGAAATGAGCACTGTATTACCGCATGACTATTGATTCTAACTTCCTGAAAGGTAATCAATTTCCCACAAAGATCGTAAAGCATAAGAATTAGGAAATTCAACGTAGCTGAAGCAGGTGGACAACGCTCTAACTTATTTGGCCCTTTCCTAAATAAGGTTTCCAAAATCTACTTGGTTGTTTTTAAAATCAGCTTGGGCCCTTTAACTTGAGATATGGAAGAATGTCCCTCTAGTGGAGGAGCATAAACATTCATGTCCTCTCAGATAATATAAGAATTTTGCATCCATCTTCTCACTTTCTCCCTTTATGTATTCAGTAGGTCAAAATAAGAGAGACACAAAACCAAGGTTTTAATTTGCGCAGTGGGGTATTGAGGTATTTTCCCTTTGTGAAGCGAGGCGTAAGCCTCAAATTCAAACCGAATTAATTTAAAAAAAATGAAAAATCAAATAATTTAAAAACCAATGTTATAAATCATAACTTAACACATGTTAGCTAGTGATGGTTAGTAACTAAAAAAAAAAAAGTTATAAACCATAACTTTTGGTATATTAATTTTGTAATACATATTTAGATACATAGGATTTCCAAAAGTAAAAAAGTTGCCGCTGGACATTGAGTGGCTTCATGTGTGATCATTAGTAACGTTATGTCCACTTCAAACTTCTCTCAAGTTTTCTTCTTGTATTGGGTTCTTTTGTGAGAAAATTACAACATTAACCATTTTTTTTTTCCAATCATATTGTTAAGGCCATTAGACAAAATTTGATATCACTATTTTTTTTCCCTTTTTTTCTCACTTTGTGCGTTCTTACTCGCTCTCTCCTCCCTCCCTCCCTCCCTCTCCTTCCATAAACGGATTGTGTTGCTCTCTCCCATCAAGCCGCGACGATGACCGCCTAGCGACAAAGGTAAAATGAGATTCCACACTTAAATTGTGCGCGTTCGCGATCGAGTTCATCAAAGATTTATTGTGATCGGAGGTCCTCGATTCTCCGCCTACACCGTGAGGTCGTGACGGTTTTGGATGCTATGGGCCCAGATCAACTCACCATTGACCTTTGAAGCATTTGGTGCCGTGGTGCAAACTACCACCCATCGAAAAGCGAAATCCGACAATGGCTTAAAGGGATTTTGGCAATATTGTGGTGCTCTGGCGAGATTCGTCGCGTCACTCCGAGTAGAGACCAAATAACTTTTGAAACGAAGGAGATATCACGATCCGAAGTTTTGAGTGTTTTGGAACTTCGGTCGAGAAGTGTGACCTCCTTCAACCAAAACTGGCATTTTTGCAAGGCACGGTTCCAAATTTAGCTTGTAAATAGTTTTCAACGAGCCACAAGGTGTTGAAAACGAAAGCCGAAAAGCTCGTTGGAGGTTGTTGGCCATGCATAGAGAAGAGAAGAGAAAGGAGGGATAGAGAGAATTCGAGAAAGAAACAATGTACATTCAGAAAGCAAACAAAAGATAATCTATATGTGGAAACCGGTAGGTTCGTAATAATGGATACCTAGCCGTCTTTTCTTATATATTAATCGAGGTATTGAGCCTCTTTTATATACAATTAGGTCATAATCAGTTAGAGAGAAAATAGGAAACTAACTCCTAATTTATAGCTAACTACAAATCAAAGACCTAATCTACCATACATAGATTACATATTTCCGGGAATAAAGTTTCCTAAATAATAGGATAAAATCACGCTTTTCAACACTCCCCTCAAGTTGGAGCATGAATATCGATCATGTCCAACTTGGATAGATGTTCCTAAACCCGACCCGTGGAAGACCTTTAGTTAGGAAATCGGCAAGTTGTCCTTTGGATGTGATGTAAGGTATGCACACAATCCCTTCTTCAATCTTCTCCCTGATGAAATGTCTATCCACTTCTACATGCTTAGTACGATCATGGTGGATTGGATTGTGAGCAATACTGATTGCTGACTTATTGTCACAATACAACAGCATAGGATTCTCACTTTGAAGTGATAGCTCACTCATGATTCTCTTTAACCATAGAAGTTCACATATTCCTTGTGCAAGAGCTCGAAGTTCTGCTTCAGCGCTACTCCTTGCGACCACTGGTTGTTTTTTACTTCTCCATGTCACTAGATTGCCCCATATAAATGTGCAATACCCAGTAGTAGATCTTCTATCACTTGCTGATCCAGCCCAATCTGCGTCAGTAAATGCCTCAACCTTCCTTGAATCATTCTTTTTGAACAGCAACCCCTTTCCCGGAGTTCCTTTGAGATACCTCAAAATACGATGTACTGCTCCAAGATGTTCTTCATATGGCTCGTGCATGAATTGACTGACCACACTTACAGCGTAGGCAATATCAGGTCGTGTATGGGATAGATAGATCAGTCTCCCAACCAACCTCTGGTATCTCCTTTTTATCGATAGGCACCTCTCCTTTCTTATATCCCAGCTTGTGATTTTCTTTAATAGGCGTATCTGCCGGTTTGCTGCCCAGAAAACCTGTCTCTCTGAGCAAATCAACCGTATATTTCCTTTGTGAAACACAGATTCCTTTCTTTGATCTTGCAACCTCCATACCGAGAAAATACCTCATGGGTCCAAGGTCCTTGACTTCAAATTCTTTGGCTAGAACTTGCTTCATTCTTTCTCCTTCGGCCGTGTCGTCTCCAGTAATCAGAATATCATCAACGTACACAATGAGAACAGAAATCTTCCCATCTCGAGATTTTTTGTAGAACAGAGTATGATCCGTGTGAGCTTGAGTGTATCCATATCTCTTTACTGTTTTTGAAAACCGATCAAACCAAGCTCTAGGAGATTGTTTTAATCCATAGAGTGATTTTTTCAGTTTGCACACGGTGTCTGTCCCATACACACCTTCAAAACCCGAAGGAACATCCATAAACACTTCTTCCGCCAGTTCCCCATTTAGGAACGCATTTTTTATGCCGAGTTGGGAGATTTTCCAGTCCAAGTTTGCAGCCACAGAAAGAAGGACTCGAATAGTGTTGAGTTTCGCTACCGGGGCAAAGGTTTCTTGATAGTCGATCCCGTAGGATTGTGTGAACCCTTTTGCCACTAAGCGAGCCTTATATCTCTCAATAGAGCCATCCGAATTATACTTCACCGTAAACACCCACTTGCACCCAACTGTTTTCTTACCCTTCGGTATAGCTACACACTCCCAAGTTTCATTTTTTCTCAAGTGCCTTGATCTCCTCCATAATAAACCGCTCTCCATTCTGGAACACTTAATGCCTCTTGAATTGACTTGGGATCACTACATTGGTCGATTTGAGGCAAAGGCTCGATAGGATGGAGATAACTTGCTATAGCACATGTAGTTAGAAATGGGATGAGAAGTACATGTTCTTTTTCCTTTTCTTAGGGCAATGGGAACATTAAAATCCGGACTGGTGTAGAGTTACCCGGAATTTCGGTGTCGGGGAATGTTCGGACTTGAAATGTCGGAGTGGTGGATCCGATGATTGGTTCTCGCCTTAGTGTGTGAATTCCTTCATTCCTTTTTTTTCTTCCGTCTCTCATAGACAAGTATTTCAGGACGTTGCACCTCTTTTCGGCTTCTTCCGTGAGTGGGGCAGACTCAAGTGGTTCTTGAGGGAATGAGATAGGATAATCTGGTGGTGGAATGGACACACTTTCGTATTAATCGAGGTAGGGTGATCTGTTTGGACAATCGAGGCGGGGTGATCCGTGGAGGAAGAGACTTTCGGACACCGAGGTGAGTGGACTCACAGGGGGGGGGGGGGAGAGTATCCCAAAATTTCTTCTGCTTTTCCCACTCCCTCAAGAGGATTTTTGATAAAGTAGGGCTGATTTTCAAAGAAGGAGACATCCATACTAACAAACATTTTTTCGGTTGTCGGATCAAAGCACTTATACCCCTTTTTGTTGGTGAGTAACCCAAGAAAACACATTTAATGGCCCTTGGATCAAATTTACCCCGGCTATGGGAATGGATATGGACAAATGAGGTGCACCCAAAAATTTTGAGTGGTACATTTGAAATCAAACGATTTGTGGGATAGACACTTTGGAATGTTTCTAGAGGAGTCTTGTACCTTAGAACTCGAGTGGGCATTCTATTGATGAGAAATGATGTAGTGAGGACTGCTTCTCCCCACAAGGTTTTAGGTACATTAGTGGTGAACATTAAGGCCCTAGCAACTTCAAGTAGGTGTTGGTTTTTTCGTTCAGCCACCCCGTTTTGTTGGGGGGTATCTACACAACTACTCTGTTGAACAATCCCCTCACTTTGAAGAAATTTCCCAAGGACAATTTTGAAATATTCAGTCCCATTGTCCGTTCGGAGGATTTGTATTTGGGTTTGAAACTGTGTTTTGACCATTGAATGGAAATTTTTAAACACTTGTTCTGTTTCAGATTTTGTTTTTAAGAGATACACCCAACATAGCCGAGTGTGATCGTCGATGAAAGTAATGAACCATCTAGCCCTCGAAAAATTTTTAACTCGTGAGGGACCCTATATGTCACCGTATGTATTCGAGAATGGTCTTTGAATGTTTGTATGATTGAGATGGAAAAGACGCACGGTGGTGTTTGGAGAGTTGACAGATTTCACATTGAAAAGAAGTAGGGTCTTTATTATTGAAAAGAGATGGAAACAAATTTTTCAGATATGGAAAGCTAGGGTGGCCAAGTCTATAATGCCACAACATAACATTGTTCTCACATAAAGAAGCAGAAAAAGATTTGCAGTCTAGATTTTGTCTACTCGAGTCTTCTTTGTCTAGGTAATAAAGTCCTCCACACTCTTTAGCATTGCCAATCATCTTCCCCGAAGCCAGTTCCTGAAATTGACATGAAGAGGAGCTAAACTTAGCAACACAATTTTGATCTTGAGTGAGTTTACTAATGGACAAAAGGTTGCATGAAATAGAGGGAACATGAAGCATGAGACTTTAGAGCCGTGTTTTTGACAAAATTATTGAGCCTTTTCACCGCCATCGTGGCTAATGAACCATCAGCAATTCTTACTTTCAGGTTGCCAGCACACGGAATATAAGAAGAGAAGAGTGAGGAACAACCTGTCATATGATCCGAGGCCCTAGAATCTATAACCCAGGGAGTCTTGTCCTCGGTTAGCACACTGAAGGACTGAGGAAAATTACCTTTCTGGGCAATAGAGGCGGATGGAAGAGAGGTAGAGTTCAGGAGCTTCATCAGATGTTCCAGTTGTTCCTTATTAAGGGAAACAGGAGTACTTTCTGGAATTGATTCCTCAGAGGCTGTTTGGAAAGCTCTATTGGTCCCTTGGTCTGACTGCCCGTTTTTCAGATGAGGAGGTTTTCCATGCAGTTTCCAGCAATTTTCCCGGGTATGTCCAGTTTTTTTACAATGGTCACACCAGGGTCTATTTCCCTTTTTGTTCCGAGAGTCTGTTCCACCATTAGACACCGCGGGGAACCTGTTGTTTTCGACCGCGAGGGGTCGACGATTCGGCCGATGGTCAAGTCTCTTGGGTTTCTTTCCCCAACATAACACTCCTTCTGCTTTCCTCCCTGCGGACCTCGGAGAAGACTTCTCGTGTAGATGGAAGAACTTCACGTCCAAGGATTCTACCACAAACCTCATCAAGCTCGCTGTTCAAGCCGGCCAAGAATGCAAAAACTCGCTCCTTCTCAATCATCTTTTTGAATATGGCACTATCTTGTGAACAGTGCCATTCATAGTCATGAAATAAATCCGGCTCCGCCATAAGGTTCGGCGTATTATAGTATTGCAATACACTCAGATTACCTTGTTTTGTGTTATGGATGCGTGTGGTGATTTCATAAACACGGGAAGAATTTCCCAAATCGAAAAAGGTCTCCTTTGCGGCCTCCCGATTTCTTGTGCAAGAGGCAAAAACATATCGTCTTGCGATTCTTTGGCTCCATCGAATTGATCAGCCACGACATGATTAGGGCATTCTCGGATTCCCAGGTGTCAATGGATCCGACGCCCTCTTTTGGTCTCTGTGTCGCTCCCGTCAGGAAACCTGTTTTTCCACGACCCCGGATGAATAACATGACCGACTGTGACCATTGGAGATAATTTTCTCCATTGAGTTTGTGAGTGGTAATTGAATGAGAAGAGAGATTATCATGAGTGTTTGATAGGAGGGTAGGTTTTGGAGATGATTTCGCCGATCCAGAATCGTGCGACTGGTCATCTGTGCTGGATGTGCCAGACATGGTTTCTGTTTGCTTTTCCCGGTGATCAGATATTGGCTCTGATACCATGTGGAAACCGGTAGGTTCAGAATACTGGATACCTAGCCGTCTTTCTCATATATTAATCAGAGGTATTGAGCCTCTTTTATATACAATTAGGTCATAATCAGTTAGAGAGAAAATAGGAAACTAACTCCTAATTTATAGCTAACTACAAATCAGCACCTAATCTACTATACACAGATTACATATTTCCAGGAATAGACTTTCCTAAATAATAGGATAAAATCACGCTTTTCAACACTATAGTATATGCAAAGATAGCCCATAGGATATGAAAAATAACTCGCATGATATTAGTGGTATAAGATTAGTTTATAAACAGTGGCAGAGTAAAATAGTGTTACCTTTTTTTTGGCATTTTTGAAAATGTTCCTTTCTTTTGTGGTCAATAATGAGTTCAGGATTGGCACTATTTGTTTATTTCAGCCAAAAATTACATAGTATTAGAAACAAGAGAAAATTGTTGAACCTACCCTTAGAGTGCATGAGTCTAGATTTTCCTTACTCTTGATTAATATCCTTTTGACTAATATAGTTATTTGACTAAAAATGATATTAACTAAGATTAAGGGGCGAAAATTTAGGCTCATGCTCTTTAAGGGATATTTATCTCCTTTTCCTAGAAACAATTAGACCATCGCCACAAAATTACGCCCTTCAAGGCCGCCTAGAGGCGTACACCTTTTCTTACTTTGTGAAGCTTAAGCCTTGATTCCTTTTTGAGCGCATCATGGGTGCACCTCCCGTTGTGCACTTTTGAACACTGCACAAAACTAAAGAGGCGGGAGCCACATTCCCTAAACACTTCATTGAGAAATGAAAACACATCTTTGACCTTCATAGCGATGATATTAATAATACACACACACACACACACACACACACACGCACATATTGCTTTCATTCGAGGCTTACACCTCTCCGCCTCTAAGCTTACATCTCATCTTGGCTCGATTCCTAAAATAGCATTTTTAAACGTTGATTATATCCTAGATGCTTGCAGTCATAATGGCAGACTGGAAGTGGGCATTTCAACAATTCAGTGCTGTTCAGGAAAATCTTTCCATGGTGTCAGTAGATTGCTCTTTAATATGTCTGGTGATTTAGCATCTCCTCAGATTTGTTGTACCTAATCAAGGTCACTTCATCTAGTACTTAGGTATATCTTTACTGTTTTCCTGGAATAATGGAAATACTATATATTTAAGTAGTAACTTTGAAATGTTTGTGATAGTTTTGAATTTTGATTATAACTTGGTTTAGATTTATATGTAGTGCAAACTCATACATGGTCAATGCCATACCTTGCGAAATAAGTGCTAATACAATATGTAGGTTCTTTATTTATCTATTTATGTTTTTCCCCCCTTTTCTTGGTTGGTTTGGCGGGAACCTGTTAAACCTTTCAACAGGAAATATATAAGAAATAAATAGTTGACCGTGATAATTTTGGCCAATAACATCGTGCTTTTTGTCTGTTCAAGACAATGTCAAATTGCAATACAAAGAGTCAAAGATGATAAACAAGCAGGTACTTATGATGTCAATATATCAATTTGGAAACATTAGTGCATAAAAATGTTACTGGTGAGAATTGCATGTTTTATTTGTCGTCGCCTGATTGCTAGCATTTATTATCATATGCCAAGTAACGATTAAAACAGAAGTTTAAACCAGCTGAAACAGATAAAGAAGCTCTTTACTCACCAGATTGAATGACTAGAAAGGTGCCGATTGTTGAACCTTGGTGCCGATTTACTTTTGTCAATGTAATGAAATAGTTTTAGACTTTCTTGAGTGCGTATGTTGTGTGAGTTTTCACCGTGTTTTGCCTTTAAGTTTCACTGTTTATTGCATGGAAATGACTATTCGGTCAAGTTTTTATTGAATATGATCTATATGTACTTTCATTTAGTTAGTAAACATACTTTCCCGTGTTTCAGTATGCAATCAGGGCCTCTTAAATGCTGTAAACCAATATTGAGATCCACAGTCCCTCCTCTCTGCCCCACTCATTTTCAGAAGGGTGAAAAATGTCTCATAAGGGACCTAAGAAAGGCCGGTCTTAATGTCTCTTCACTAACCAACCTTGCTCCGAAATTCCATGTCATTGTTGCCGAGTACGTCAACCAAATCCAAAGCAAAAGGAGAGCTGCTCGAAAGGCTAGCATCTGTAAGGTGGAGCCAAGTAGGATATGAGCTAGATGTTTCTTAGGCTTTTGTGGTGGTTGTGAAATTTCTTGATACTGCTGCATAGGGAGCAATTTTCTATCGCACGATAAACCGACTTGCCTCGGAGAACATATTTTGTGCATAGGCAAGAATCAAGACACTTCATTTCTTCATGACTTCTTTGCTCATTTTCACGAGGGCTTCTTTGCTGTAATCTTTTTCAGCAAGAATTGATGTAGATTGATGAATAACCTATGTCTTGACGATTTTGTTGTCTGTAATTAGATCAATATTTTCGAAATTCTAGTTGTGGATTGTATAATCACTCATTTATGATTGTGCACAAAAAGAATGTGAAGCTTTCACCAGATGGCTGGAGAGACATGTGACTTACTGACTTCCAATGAGAACCTGGTAATTTTCCTTGGCCTATACCATGGGTTCCTCAAATCTCTGAATCTGTTCTGTGAGTATTCAGCTTTAAATTTTTAGAAGGTGACTGAAGCAATTTAAGTAGTCGAATAATATTTGCATAGAAGATTGGTCTTTGATCTACTTGGTGATTTGGGAACACTTGATATTGGTTTGTACCCAATTAAGGCCGTTTCACTTTGCCGTCGAGCATGTTTTTTGAGTAATACGGATCTTAAAAACGTTGATAAAAAAGAAAAAAAAAAGTGTTACCCAATTTTTTATTGTTTTTTATTTTATTTTTGAAAATACAAGTGTTACCCAATTATGTTGGTCCTGTACTTGCTTAGGTTCATATTTATTTGAACTTTCCAAATTGCAACTTACACCTATTATTTAGAGAATCAGCTTCCAACTTGAATTTTGTACTTTTTTATGAATATATAACGACGAGATACGAACACTAATTAGATCAGGATTTTATAACAAAACAGGAGTTTTTCATCGTCAAAGTAGATGACTAATTCTTCAAAGCAGTAAGAAGAACAAAAGCTGCTTCTTTCATAAGATTAATCAAGATCAAAGATGAAGAAAACGTAAACGTCTGATTTATTTGCAGCATCCGAGGTCATTATACTAATTATAGTGGTGAAGACTGTCACGTTATAACAATAGGTTTACTGCTTTTTCTCTCCTGCAAAATTATTAATCATGATATAGGGAAGAGTTGGAAACGGTGAGTAGCTATAGAAATTTAGATTTTGGGCCTAAATCTATTGAGCTTTCTAATTCAAATGGAGGGAAAAGAGAAAATTTAAAATACCCCACAAAACGAAAAGAAAAAATTATTATTTACGTCATCACACTTAAAAATAAATAATTATTATTTAATTAATAATTAGAAAATAAAAGACTACTACTTAATATTTAAATCTTGCAATTAGGCTCGGTATTTAACCGTCTCCACACAGCGCTGGTTCCATGTGGCATAAGAAGAAAAAAAAAAAAAAAAAAAAAATTGCAAAGGTATAAGTGGTAAGGTCTGTGGAAATTTAATTGAAATTTGTCATTTTACCACGTAAAGCGGAGCCGTGTTCCTGAGTTAAATAATGATACCAAATAGTATTTTTATAATTATTTATGGTAAAAAAACAAAAATACTATTTAATGTGGTAAAAAAAATATTATTTATACTACTACAGTTAAAAATAAACAACTGTCATTCAATTAATAAAGAGAAAATTAAAGATTATAATGACATCTAATTATTTAGAATGATATGAATAATAAGTCTCTATAAAATCATGACAAATCATGTTCTCTCTTATTTAAAATGATATAAATAATAAGTTTATACAAAACCATGAAATATTATGTAATTTTTTCTGGAAGAAATTTCTGTAACCCTTGCAAGTTTATTAGAGAGTAAATAATACCATGTCAAATCATACCTTTTTTTTTTTTTTCAGAAGAAATTTCTGTAATTCCTGCAAGTTCATTGGAGAGCAACAAATCCGGCTTTTGGACCTTGATTTTTGAGGACTAACTATATATGAGCTTAGTATGAGTAATGGTAGAATGGAAGATTTATGTAAATGTCCAAAAAAATTTTAAAATTAAATACTGATTAATTAACTATTTAAGTCAAAAATTTTCTTGGTAATGTCACATTTAATATTCCTATGTTGCTATATTTTCTCCACGTAAGAGGAACATTAAAAAGTTAATGAAAGCCAACTAGTTAGTGCATAGTTTGAAGTGGACATGTAAGAAAATAATTGAGAGAGTTTGATGTCATTTTCACTAAATTGAAAAGAACTGGTAGTTTGAGGTTGATAAATTTTGTGCGTCTTAAAGTCCACTCATGGTTTAATGCCAGAGCAAATTTTTCGGTGGATGTAACTGAAACTCATTAATGTACAAGAAAGTCGTATTCTATAATATGTTTTTGCATGCACACACTACTCCTTACAAAAAGAAAAAAAAATCTTATCCCAATAGGTTTTAAGTTATCAACAAACTAATTTATATTAATTTTGCTTATAGAGTATCTAAAATACTTCCCAAGTATCGTAGGACCATTATATTAATTAATGTCAATTGATGTTACCATTATTAATTAATATTAATTATCATATAACCACTATCTTAATTAATTATCATAGGACCATTATATTAAGTTTATCTCTTAGATTCTATAAATAAATATATTAGTGATTGTAATTTTATTTAGGCAGTTAATTAATGAATTGATATTGAGTTTCTAATTTGTTTTCTCTTAAATTTTTATTCTCTCTCTCGTGATTCTTCTTCTTTATTAGAGTTCTTTTTCTCCTCTTGATTCTCCCTTCTTCTCTCTAAATTCAATCTCAATTCTCTATTCTCTATTCTATCGCATCCTACACATATTGGCATCATAGAAATCTCATTTCCTTTGAACAAAACTATCTTTTATTTTTTTTTGTTTCCAAATACAACAAACACGCACAAAGGCCAAAAACAACACAAATACCCATTAAAAAACAAAAAAAAAAAAAAAATCAGAAAATCAGGTTTTCATTTATCTGTGCTACTCGGGTTTAGTTTAATTTAATGTTTTTAATGAAAAAAAAAGAAATAAAAATAAAACCTAGGGTGAAATCGTGTGTTCCCATTTATTGCACGTATTCGTGAAACGTTGTCTTTTCACTTGTGTATTAAATAAAATAATAATAAAAAGATTATCAGGATAGGGTTTGATATTTTTCTTTTAGATAGGATGGAAGAGTACTGGAGGAAAAAGAAAAGGCTTAGAGAGTAGAAGGGCACAACCATTTATTGAGCAGTGCGATTTTACTGATTGACGATACCACTGACCATCAATGATATTTTTTATTGGTTCAATATTAACGAGTCCCGCTCCCGCCCGTTTCGGTTAACCTAGTTATAAATCGCACCGAACCTTCAATATTGAAGTTCCAATTCCCTAAGATATTTAATTAGGTTAACTTTGTCCCCATGTTGAGAAATATTTAATAGGTCGTTGAGGTTTTGCATTAACACCGATTGTTAGTTGGCACTTCCCTTTATGGTCAATGAATATTTGATTAAACATCAAAATCAGAATGGACATGAAAGAATAAGATGCTTTTCGTATAGTGATTAAAAAAAGAGTACAGAATAAGGAAATTGCTTAATCACTTTCCTTTTTGTTGGGATTTATGCGGTTAAAGATATATAGTGATGATCAGAATTTATATTTTCAGACATTAACCATGATTCATGATTCATGGTTCGCTACAGTATTTTCTCTCACAAAAAATACACGTAAATCAAAAATGGTTTAAATAACATGATTTGAATCTATGAACGAAACGGACCCTTAATGATTTATGTCGAATCTAGCATGATATATTGAAAGTGCTTCAATTAAAGCTAGTTTTAAATAAATGATATAGAGCTGATCAGTAAGGGGAATACAGGTTTTGTCCTTCCAAGAATGGAGATTGGTGTTTCTGAATTCTGGGTCTGTTGCGTGACAACGGAGGTGTTTTACCTCTTCACTAATATATATATATATATATATATATATATATATGTTGGGTACTTAGTAGGCTAGATTTGCTTTTTTGCCGTTTTATGTCCCTGATCGATGTTGTTTTATTTATATATTTTTATCGATTTAGAAATCATTGCAGATGCTTTATGTGGGCTCGAAATTGATTAATGTCTATTTGGAGAACTCAATACACATTTTTTCTCGTCTAACATTTCATTCGAATTTACAAATGAACCGTTTAATTTTGAGAGTTGAGTCTACCTATGTTTTAAGGCTCTTACATAGTGTCTAATCAGTGTTTATATTTCTTTAAATAGGAATCTAACTTTCTCTTCACTGAAAAAAATGCAACTTCTGAAGAAAAAAGAAAAGAACCAGTTGTTACAAAATATGTAGAAAAAACAAACAGCTAGTTAATTTTTCCTTTTATTTTTCACATTTTTCCCATTAATCAATTGTGAGTAGCTTGAACTTTAATGTGATAGCACTGCTTTTGATCAATGTGTGGTTTCGTATTGATCATGATCTTTTTTTTTTTTTTTTAGTTAGCAGGAAAAAAAAAGGATAAAAGAAAAGGAAAATGAAATCTTGCAGAGATCCAACAGATAAAACATTCAACTCAGCATATTAATTAGGATGAATAAGTTGGTGTGGTCACGAATGGAACAATCTAGCTCTTCTGGCCTCTTTTCATCTGCCTTTTCTCCGCTGCCTTAATAATTTTCACGTTAAAGAGGGTAAAAAGTAATTCATTATAAGAAATTAAGACATTAGTTAAATATGGTTAAACGGGTGTTGAAGCAGTTTTAACTGCTTTATATAACAGTTCACGTGGTTGTTACATTCTTTTACTGATCGTCATCACGTTCAGAATATGCTCTTAAAGATACCTTACTTTTATAGAAATCAAAGGATATTAGGCTTAACTCAACCTAACAAAATCAGCTTATTAGGAGAGGATTATCTTTACCTTATTAAGTGGATCATGCCAATATCTTCAGTCAATGTGGGATTCTAATACGCCCCCTCAAGTACAACGTGGACCATGCCAAACCGCTGCGAATAAGTCGATATTGGGAGATCCAATATTGCAAAAATGGACCTACTCTGATACTATTTTATAGAAATCAAAGGATATTAGGCATAACTCAACCTAACAAAACCGGCTTGTTAGGGGAGGATTACCCTCACCTTATTAAGTGGATCATGCCAATATCTCTAGCCAATGTAGAATTCTAATACTTACCATAGGATTGAAAAAATAGATCTATTAAATTGTGCAGGTTTCAACTGTCAAATTACATCAAATATTTTTGTGGAAAAAAATATAAGACAAACTGAACTAATATATATATATATATATATATATATATATTATTGTTCCCCTACTAAAATCTATAATTACAATATTTAGAAAGAACTTTTTTTCAGTTTTATCCCATGCTTTCACTCTAAATTCTAAGAACTATTTCAAATTCTATGACAAGGTTATTTCATTGGGAAGAAAAAAAAAGAAAAAAAAAAAAAAATTACAATAAAGAAAACAAAGGTAACATATATATATATATATATATATATATATAGTTGCATTCTAATTTAATTTAGTTTCATTTTTGTTCCTTTCACATTTCCCCTACCCGAAAAATTTTTCACGGCTACGGCACTGAAGCCAATTAAACTCAAAAAAAATAAATAAATATAATACAACGTACAAGACCACTTGATCTCATAGAATCGGGGGTTCAAGTCAGATAGGATTTGTGAAAGACTGTAGATTTGATCCTAAAATACATTCGCGCTTATACGTCAAGGTGCTTATATATATGTTGAACTAGAACCAAAATAACCAACTAAGTTTTAACGTCAAAAGAATAAGTGGATATTTTTTATTTTTATTTTTTCAAAATTTGAACGTTAAATGTAGTTCAATATTAAAAACCATGTTAATAAAATCGAAGGGAACATCTGTGCTTGTTAAATCAACTGCATGTAGATAAAATTTTTTGATCACTGCTAGCTAATTGTGCCTTAATAAAATATGATAAATTACTAGTTGCCAGGAGTTTCTAATGAAAGGATATATAAAATGCCAAACTGAATTAAACTAGTTTTAGAGAAGGGCAAACATCAATTTACCAAATGAATATAAAATAAAAGTACTCACAATATACGTTTTCCTTTTCAAAACGAACTTTCTGTATATGTATTGCATATGTGCACCACAAGGTCCACAACCAAACTTTTGCGGAAGTATGATTTAACATTTACCTACTCATGAACCACTTTATAAAAATGTTAGATCTAAAATTAGATCTGCCACTACCCAGCACTACTGGCCGACTGACATTCCGGCATGAGTCACCCCCGACAAATCCAAGATGTTTTTTAAACCATACTTTGGAGAATTATATACCTCTAGGTCTATGCAAATGATGTTTAACATGAAGGATGATTAGGTTTTTGACAACGACGAGACACTGAAAAATTTTAAATCCCTACAGAGTGTGGGCTACTAGGGGGCTAGGTAATGATGACAACTTGGCGGTGTGGAGCTGGCCACGAAGAGGATGATTAATTTGGTCGATTTGATGTTTTATTAAATTTGACTCTTTTTAAATATATTCAAGAAATGTTTTCACCGTCATTAGTTTTATTGGTTAATTAATTAAAAGGACAGAAAAGACATTTTTTATACGAACAAAAACTTATACCAAAGTGATATTCGTTTGATCGTCAACGTACAATTTTAGTATTATTTTTATAATATAGGTGCCAAAGTGATATTTCTAAAAAGCATAGGTTACAAAAGCAATATTTCCCCTTCTTTCATTAAATTGAATTCAAGGACTTTTGCTCTACTACTTTTCCTTGTCACTATAAGTATCATGAGCAGCATGATGATGAAAGAACATGAATCATAAAAGTACAACCTCAAATATCAATAAACAATATGGGAACCCTTCACCAAAATCCACCTCCTGATCTTCTCCAAGACCTAAAGGTCACTGTCCACAACTCCTCTCTAGTATTTCCCTCCGAGGAAACCGAGAGAAAAACAATGTTCTTGTCAAACATAGACCAAGTTCTGACTTTTGATGTCCAAACAGTCCACTTTTTCCCTACCCACAAAGATTTTCCTCCTAAAGTTGTAACTGAGAAAATCAAAGAAACTCTTGGGAAAATATTGGTGCCCTATGATTTCTTGGCAGGGAGGTTGAATTTAAACGCTGAGAGTGGTCGTTTGGAGATAGATTGCGATGGTTCTGGGGCAGGATTTGTAGCGGCCTCTAGTGAGTATAGTTTGGATGAGATTGGAGATTTGGTTTACCCTAATCCAGCTTTTTCCCAGTTAGTTTGCTCCACTTTGGACATGTTGAAACCGGATGATCATCATCGGCTGCTTTGCAGTCTTCAGGTACATGAGCTAAACAAACTGTCCAATTAGAGTCTTTCTATATACATACATACAGAGTTTTGAATGGTTACAATGGATAAATACTCACCGAGATAAATATTGAAATAGCTGTTAAAACTGCACCATATTATATGTGTATATATGTGTGTGTGTGTGTGTGTGTGTGTGTGTGTGTGTGTGTGTGTGTGTGTGTGTGTGTGTGTGTGTGTGTGTCATATAGGGCTTTATTTCTTTTGAAATATATTTTTCACCTTCTAAAGGGGTTTCGCGGCAACAATAAATCTACCGAACAAAAAATGTTGTTTAATAAATGGTAAGGGTTTTTTTTTTTGGTAAATATTTGACAGTTGTCTCTCTGAAAATTTCTGGAAAACTGTTCTGAATTTTGAGAAAAAGTAGTGATTTCAGTGGCTAAATTACTAAACGAAAATATAAATTTACAGGAAATAGTGTGAAACTATTAAAAGTTTAAAGGATACAGATATTGAAAAATTAACAATCATTTCATTTAAAACTTAATCCTCGCTATATAAGAATGAATTTGAATTCGCTATTATTGTTTTGTAAATGTATATATGTAAAATTACTGATCGACCAAAAGATTCGAAAACAGAAGTGCCAAATTACAACAATTTATGACACGGGGGGTAGTATAATATATTTCCTATTTGCTCTGTCAAATCTGTTAAGAATTAATTAAATTGGATGATCTCTTAAACATGCAATTCTTTCTTATTCTTAATTTGTGATTTGCCTATAGTCTTATATTAAACTTCTTCACATGTATGAACGAGATTTTTAATTATTACATTTTCATAAATAGTTATTTATTAAATGTAAAAATTTGATGACATAACGTGATAAAAATTTAATCTTATTAATCATCGTATGACTTTTTTTTCGGGTTAACTAACTAATTTATTACAATCTCATAATTAATGTCATACGATCAAAATAATAATATGCACCTATAAATAAATATTGAAGTGACCATTAAAATCACATTCATATGTATGTTTAACAAAAAAAATTAAAAAGGCAAATATAACTATCTTGTTATAACACTATTGGCTATGATTCTAGTTTATTCACGTGATATGAAAATATGAAATAAATAGGGTAGTCGGACATAACATCACGGTATATCATTGAATGCGATTGTAATAGTGAAAAGAAAATAATAATAAAAAAAAAAAAAACAAAAAGTTCCTAGTCATAATTTTATTGTGACTTTCTAGTTATATTTTTTATAAGGCCGTAAATTTTTTGTACCCCTAAGTGGCAAAGTCGAACTACTACGTACGGGTCATATATATAAACATTAAATTGAATAGTGGATGATTATGTAAAAACAAAAAACGAATTGGGTCCTTGCAACCGTTCTTGGGTTCATAATTATTATTGTAGCTGTATTTAATGAGACAATAATTATGATAGGGATGCTAATTAGTAGACAAAGAACGTACAAGAATTAATTACTTATTATATGCTATGTTGTTTCGTAAATTAACTTGGGCAGGTTACAACTTTTAAGTGCGGTGGATTTGCAATGGGTTTCACCACCAACCATATAACATTTGATGGCTTCAGCTTCAAGCTCTTCTTGCAAAACCTAGCCTTGGTTGCCGCCAACAAGCCCTTGGCCGTCACCCCTTGCCACGACCGCCGACTCCTAGCAGCCCGATCCCCGCCACGCGTCACCTTTCCTCACCCTGAGCTACTCAAGTTGCCTCCAGTCACCGACCTAGGGCAATTAGACCCTAGCCCTAATCATGTCTTCAAAGCCACCGACGAAGAGCTCGTCTTCAAGATCTTCCGGCTGAGCCCCGATGACATCTCCGCCCTAAAAGAAAGGGCCAAATCAGGCGACGGAGACCGCGTGATCACGAGCTTCAATGTCGTCACCGCCTTCATATGGCGGTGCAAGGCATTGTCTTGTGACGCAAGTAATGACATGGAGAGGCAATCAAGGATCCTCTACGCGGTGGACATAAGGAGGAGAGTGGACCCCCCCTTGCCCCAATCATACACGGGGAACGCAGTTTTGACTGCATACGCGACGAGGTACTATAAGGAGCTGGAAGAAGGGCCGTTCTCGAAGATAGTGGAGTCGGTGGCGGAGGGAACAAGAAGGATGACAAATGAGTATGCGAGGTCGGCCATAGATTGGGGTGAGCTTTACAAAGGGTTCCCTCACGGCGAGGTGTTGGTTTCGTCGTGGTGGAGATTAGGGTTTGCGGAGGTTGAATATCCATGGGGGAAGCCCAAATATAGCTGTCCAGTGGTCTGTCATCGGAAGGATATTATTCTGTTCTTTCCGGATATTGAAAATCGTGATGATCATGATGAGCGTGATGATCTCAATGGCAAACAAGCAGGCAGAGAGAGAAAAGATGGGGTCAACGTTTTATTGGTCCTACCGGCCAAGGAGATGGAGAAGTTCGAAACTTTATTTCACAAGTACTTATTAAGTGGTTGATATTTAGGCAAAAAAAAAAAAAAAAATAATAATAATAAAATAAAATAAAAAAATAAAAAATTATGTGGTTGCAGAGAGGAATCGAAAAGGAAACTTGTCTTATTCTCACCATATATATTATATATATGGACGGGGTTTTAATGATTATTTAGTAAAATATATATATGTGGAGGGTTAATTGTATACTGTGTCTTTTAAAGCTATATATAATCAAATAAATAGAGTAATTTCTATTATCATAATAGCGATCATGTATATAAATACCAAACTTATATATATATATATATATTTGTCCTTGCTATAATTTTATGTTGTAGGGAGAAGTATAAAAAGTCCAGTGCTTCCTTTTACTTTTAATTCAATTACCTTTTACTTTTCATTCAACTACTTATTTTTAATTTGGCCCTAATGAAATAATTTTTAGCAGATATATAATCATTTAAGTATTTCTGTTACATATCCTCGAAAACACCATATATCAAATGGCCCTTAATAAATATTTTTCTTTATAATTTCCTTTTAAAACATTTTTTCCTCAACGTGTCCATCGTACACATATTTTTTTATAATATCCCCTTAAAATATATATATATATATATTTATTTTTTTTTTCTGAAACACGCTCCTATTCAAATATCTTTTTCGTTGTCACGTGTACTTCAAATTAGTCCTGCCAAAATTTATATTTTAGTGTCCGTGCTTACTTATATTATATTCAACCCAAAGACGTGGTGTGGTTTAAATGTGTATTTTCATCTACTCGTTATTTTTTTTTTTTTCTTAAAGGAAATTTCATATATCTTTAAATGTGCCTCACTAAAATAATTTCTCTCATGTGTCCATTGAAGTACGAAGTTGCACCATTGTATTTTAATCGTAATGTTGGTTGAAATTGGCATTTTGGGATCTCTTTTTTGTTTTTTTGTTTTTTGTCTTGTTTTTTTTTTTTTGTTTTTTTTTTTGTTTTTTTTTTTTTCATTTTGGCCTACATTTTGCTTTTTTTTTTTTTTTTTTTTTTTTTTTTTTTTTTAATTTTAGTGAACTTAGGATTCAATAATAGTACTATTTTTCTTCTCTTGATAAATTGGACTGGGGCTTGATATATTTTTTTAAGGGGGAGGTTGATAACTAATATAAGATCAGAGCAAGATAATGATGAGGATAAAAATGAAACTTTTAACCGAAACTGATAGTTATATATGCATACTTTTTCGGGTGTAGTCGAAAGTTAATTGAGAAAAGCAAAAACACTTTTCACAAGCTTTCCTAACTGTTGCATTTTCAGTGGCGAAGGGAGCCAAGGCCCATATGCCCCCAAGAATTTAATTTTTTTTAAGCACATGTAATATTGTTTTGAAAATTTTTATTTACTCCCCATCATTTTTTGTAATTATATCTAATATATATACACTGATCAACAAATCTAATTTGAAAACTAAGTAATTCACAATCGGTTGATGTAATTGTTGGCAGTATGCTTTGCCCTTCTCTCTTTTCTTGATTGATTTCGGTTGTTTAGTTGTTGGTTTGTTGCTTTTCCTTAAGAGACAAGATTCATCTTAATTAATTGTGTGTTTAATGTTTCATAAAATTTAATTACAATACTAGATTTTGGTTCTAGTTATTTCACAGAGCACAGGGGCTGTCACAACGTTTGATAAAGATTAGATTAAAATATATATATATATATATATATATATATATATATATAGTAAGAACTTTTCGCTAATTTTTGTTGAAAGAACTGCCGTAAGTATCAGAATTTACTAACTGACAAGCTACTAACTCACTCAATAGCCGGTCCAAATTAAAATTTAGTATAATTCTACGCTAAATGAATGATTATTGGCCACTAATTCTCTGATTATTATTCGGTAATATATATGAACAATCACATAAAGAATTACATAACTTTTAAAATAAAAAAAAAAACCATTAACGAAAAGAAAGAAGAAAACTAGCATCGAAAGAAATAATAAAACGTGCCTACAGCCAAATAGATTATATATATGTCATATTGTTCAAGGTTTACGTACAAATAATAGAGAAAAATAAGGCATAAAGTGCATTTCTACCTCATATATATAGGACATGATCTGATTACAATACAGTATTGTTTTGATCGGTCACAAAATGAAATCAAAACATTTTAACAGCGATCAAAAAACCGGAAGGCATGAACCTCATCATATTACAAAAAGCTTTAGCCTGTCGGGTAAACGGTTAACAGGCGTTGGAAATAACAATGTGCGTTGGTAATCACGTCGTAGTATCTTATATAACAAGAATAATACAGAGAAAATTGACATGATAGTTCTAAATTAATTATCTTGGTAGTTCTAAATTAGATATGATAAAACAAAAAAAAAAAAAAAGAGAAATTCGAAGTGTTTTTTTAATAAACTGAGGAGAATAGATAACTGGTATCTAAATTTGTAGAAACATCTCAATTAAATTGACACTTAGGTTTAATGCTGAGAAATTCAAAGTTAATACATTTAACTCTCAAAACATGCATGGAGTCAAGGATAAAATTATGTCAGAAGTATCTAGATACGTTGTGAGCCGGGAATTGTGGCAAAACAAGTAGTTGTGACGTGGCTAAACGTGAAGCCATGAATTCTGAACTTTATGGAAATCAACTTTATGTATCTTTTGACTTATTCTTGGTAGCTAATAGTCATGTATTTATGCAACATTTGTGGTACCAATTTTTCTTTTAAAATGTACATATCAGCATGAGAGAGAGGAAAGGAAAAAAAAACAAAAAACAAAAAAGGAAGGCAAGGGACGCCTTTTGAAACGAATAAATTTTTTTGGCAAACCGTTTGGAAAATATGTAAAAAGAAGGAATATAAATTAACTTAAAATATAAAAATTATCAGATTCTCTCTGTCGTTTTCTTTGTTTATGAAAAGATATCATATCAATACTGTAATTTGCATAAGTTGGAGCGTCGCTTTTTCTATATCACACTAAGTTGATGATCAGAATTTTTTTTTTTTTTTTTTTTTTTTTTTTTTTTTTTTTTTTTATCTTGTATTGAAGAAAAGCAAGTTCTGCCTTGTTTCATGCCTTTATTTCTAAAGAGGATATACATACTTTTTTGGTTTCTTGAGTTCTTTTGTTTTTATGACTGTAGAGTTGATGTTAGAAATCTTGAGAGAAATGAGACTTGAAACACGTAGAAAATAAGCTTTCCTTAAAGCGTCATTTGCCCCCTCTTGTTAGAGATTGCTTCAGGTTCTCGGCAAATCGCTCGCAAGATATAACAAGCCTTCATGTTGTTAATCACAAGTAAAATTACAACAACACTAAGAACATAAGAACTCTTAGAATTTCTGAAAAAAAAAATTTTGAACAAGAAGGGAGAAGAATTGTAGAGAATTATTTCACATAATTTATCAGCAAATCTTGTTCTTTTTATAGTTTTTTATCACACCAATACCTAGAGACACAATCAAACTTAAAAATGCACCTTTTCCATTTGAATTGGTGTCAATTCAAGTTTCAAAAATCGTGTCTGATCGTTACGGCACTGCAGCGCCAGTTTCAGGCACTGCAGCCCCAGTTTCTGGCAAATCAAAAATTGTCTGCGCAAGCTCGAGCGCTGCAGCACCCATCATTGGCGCTATAGCGCCCATTCCAGCGTCGCGGCACCCTGCTTTTTGGAAATTGTATTGTGTCTATTTCAGCGCTGCAACGCCCAAACTTGGCGCCATGACACCCTTCCTACTGGAAATGGCTACCTCTTAGATACAGAGAATGCAAGGCGCTTTTAGATGTGATAAAACTTAACAAATTCTTATATATTATATTTAAACAATCCCAACAATCCCCCACTTATTTAAACATAATATTGAAGAATTCTATCTAGAAACTGTATATATGCATAAAGTAAAATATCTTTCGATTTGAATTTTACCTTAGTGTAAGTTTCACAAATGTATATTGAAATTCTAGGTAGCCTAAGGCTTTGAACCGGTTATTCCTTATGATAATACCGGTGAATCCACACACATAAATACATTAGAGTTCAAGTATTCCACACAACACTCATTTTGCACTATTTATGGCCTTGTGCAATCCTGATTCATAAACTTTTCAAGGAGAAACTCCAACTCTTCTTTGAGATGGCACCACCTCTAAGTTTACATAGGTGAATTTCTTCTAGTATCTTTGTTACTTTTAAGATACTTGTTCTTAAAATTGAACTTCATTAAGAGTTAATCTTAGCTCATCCCTCACATAGTAACAACCAGCACTAAAATTCTTTTTGGGCTTATTGGTTAGTGCTGAAACTCTCCACTTATCAATGATTTGTTATTACCCATTGAATCTAAAATTACTCATTTCGTAATGTTAGATTGGGTTGCCATCATTGGTGGATTTTAATCCAGGAGTTTCAGCCTCATCCCATTTGACGTCGTCCTTACTAAATCTCTTGAAAGAGCTTTAGTAAAAGGATCTACCAAATTTTCAATGGACTTCACATATGTAAGAGAAATTATTCCATCTTTGATTAATTTCCTTACATAATCATGTCTAAGACTCATATATCTTGACTTTCCATTGTATATCTCGCTATATGCTCGAGCTAAAGTGGCTTGACTATCACAATGTATAGATATTGCTGATACATCCTTCATAGTTAATGGAATCTCCAAAAATAGGTCCCTTAACTACTCTGCTTCATTCCCAGCTGCTACTAAAGCAAAAAATTCTGACTCCATAGTTGAATGTGTTATGCAGGTCTGATTCTTAGATTTCTAAGAAATAGCACCTCCTTCCAAAGTGAACACCCAACTAGTCATTGATTTGTTATCTCCAATACTTGATACCTAGCTTGCATCTATATATCCTTCTAGAACAATAGGAATTTTGAATATTGGAGACCTAAGTTTTTAGTTTTCATTAAATAACCTAAAACTCTACCAATGGCCTTCCAATGTTCAACACTTGGATTGCTATTAAATCTACTCAATTTACTAACAACAAATGCTATATCAGGTCTTGTGCACTGCACTGCATACATAAGACAACCAGAAGCACTTGCATACTCAAGTTGAACCTCTGCTCTTCCATCATTCTTGAAAATTTTTACACTAGGATCAAATGGAGTGTTGGCTTCCCTTATCTTTAAGTGACTGAACTTTTTCAACACTTTCTCAATATAGTGTGATTGGGTTAGAGTGTAACCCCCACTATTCAGTCTAACTTTGATACCCAGATTGTATCCACTTGACCAAGATCTTTCATCATGAATGTGGATGATAGAAACCTCTTCGTTTCTTCTATGCCTTTCATGTCATTACTCACAATTAGCATATCATCAACATAAAGACATACAAAGATAATACACTTATTACACACCTTTGTATATAAGCATTTATCTAAAGTATTATGAACAAAACCATTTGCAAGTATAGCTGAATCAAACTTTTCATGCCATTTTTTTTTGTGCTTGTTTCAATCCATACAAAGATTTTACAAGCTTACACACTTTATGTACATTTCTTGGTAGAATAAAACCTTCCAGTTGTTCTATATAGACCTCCTCATCGAGATCACCATTTAAGAATGTCATCTTAACATCCATTTGATGAACATATAGACTATGGATTGATGCCAATGCAAGCAATATCCTAATAGTCGTTATTCTTGCTATAGGTGCATATGTATCAAAATAGTCAATTCCTTCTTTTTGTCGATACCCTTTGGTGACCAATCTAGCCTTAAAAGTGTGCACCTAAACACCCATTTATAACTAATAGGTTTGGAACCTGGTGGTAAATCGACAAGCTCCCAAGTGTGGTTTGACATTATTGAATTCATCTCATCATTGATAGCATCCTTCCAAAAAACTGAATCCCTAGAAGCCATCGCTTCCTTAAAAGTTTTGGGATCATCCTCCACTTGTAATATCATAGGAATTTTCCTAGTGACATTACTCCTACTTCCTTCTACTAAGTAAAAGGAAATAAGTTGAGAATCAATCTCATCCGATCCCACAATTTTCTCTTTACAGATTCTCTTGCTTCTTCTTGGCTCAATTGGATGTTCAATGATCTTTGAAGATGTCTCCTCACGAGATTCTTCATATGTAGAACTTGGAGACTTGTCCTCATTCGCCAACAAGTGTTCAAATAATTCTACATCTCTTGATTCAACTATCACATTGGACTCCAAGTTCAAGAGTCTATATACCTTGCTATTTACCGCATAACCTAGAAAGGCACACTTAATCCCTCTAGGACCTAGCTTCGTCTTTTTAGGATAAGTGTTCTTATAATAAGCAAGACACCCTAACACTTTGAATACCCTATATTGGGTTTTCTTCCTCTCCATATCTCATATGGAGATGTTTTATTTTTCTTAGAAGGAATTTTATTAAGAATATGACATACACTAAGAAGGGCTTCACCCCTCAAATTAAATGGCAACTCATAATGCAATATCATAACATTAATCATCTAAAAAAAATTCAATTTTTCCTCTCTACTAAACCATTTTGTTCAGGTGTTCTAGGTGCAGAACATTCATGTATAATGCCATTTTCTTCACAAAATGTATTAAAATCATTTGGAAAGTACTCTCACCTCTATCACTCCTAAGAATTTTAATTTTCCTTCCCAATTGATTTTCTACTTCCGCTTTATATACCTTAAATGCATTAAAGGCTTTATCTTTATGTTTCAATAAATAAACATATGTATACCTAGATGCATTATCTATGAAAGTAATGAAATAATGATTACCACCTCTTGTAATCATTCCATTTAATTCACAAATATTAGAATACACTAATTCTAATAATTGAGAATTTCTTTCAACACTATGAAACGGCTTTTTTATCATTTTAGATTTAACACATATTTCACATTTTTTAAAATTATCAACGTCACAATTGAATAATCCACACTTGATCATTCTTTTCATAGTTGATATACCAATATGTGCTAATCTACCATGCCACAAAGAAACAGAATCAACCATATAAGCGGAATCAATATTTTTATTAATAGAATTGTCAATAGTACATAGTGTGACCATAACCTCACTGGAATAGCCTTCTCCAACAAAAGAACCATTTCGGGACAAGATTAACTCGCCCGACTCATACACAGCCTTAATCCTAAAGATCCCCACTAGTTAGATTTCTATTCATATCAGGTACATAAAGTACATTGGCAAGAGTGATTTTCTTCCTAGAAGTGAATGCAAATTCCACACTCCCTTTGCCAAGCACTTTGGAACAGACTTCATTCCCCATTTGAATCTCTTGTCCGTCACTCATATCTTAGAAAGTTTTGAATAGAGATCTATCATAGGAAACATGAACAGTAGCGCAAGTGTCATACCACCATCTGGGAACCTTGCCTTGTACTGCATTGATTTTGCTCACAGTAGTGACAATCTCTTCCTCTTCAATAGAGTTCACCTTAGCCTCATCGCTAGGCTTCTTTTTATAGCGGCAATCTCTTGCATAGTATCCCGCTTTGCCACAGACAAAGCATGCTCCCTTGGGTTTCTTGTTGGCTTGTGTCTTTTTGAATTTATCTTGATCCTTTTTAGGACCCAAATTCTTGTTCTTGTTGGATTGTGAGGGCTTAGTCACGGCATTGGCTTTGGAAATAGCCTCATAAGAATTTTCATTCTTATCTCTTGCCCTTGACTCCTCTTCGATCCGAAGATGTTTTTGTATGTGCTCCAATGAAAAATCTTCGGAACTATGCACAATCTTCTTCCTATATCCTTTCCAAGTAGAAGGCAATTAGCAATAATTGCTCCTACTTGAAATGATTCAAGAAGTTCGATTTTCACAGCCCTCAACTTATTGACAATCACTTGCAATTCATGCACTTGTGGTAAAATTAATTTATCATCAAAAAATTTAAAATCAAAATACTTTGAAATTAATAATTTCTTGGTACCTTCTTCTTCTGCTTTGTATTTAAACTCCAATGCATTCCATATCTCTTTTACAAAAGATGTATTGGTGTAGAGATCATAGAGACGATCAGAGAGAGCATTGAGAATGTGGCTACGACATATCAACTCATCCTCCTCTCATTTATTTCGTTTTGCCTTCAACGTTTCAGTGTCATCATCGGTTGGTTTGGGAATATGCTCCAAATCTGGACTCGAAACATAGAAGATCTTCAATGTAGTCAAGAGAAACTTCAATTTGTCCTGCCACCTTGTAAAGTTAGTCCCATCAAAGCGATCCAATTTAACCAAGTCCTGGTTCATCAATTTGATAGTGGCAATGGTAGTTTCGGTCTCCATTGTAGCAACTTTACACTTTAAGATTGTTAGGATAAGCCTTCAAGTTGTTAATCACAAGCAAAATGACAACAACACTAAGAACACAAGAACTCTTAGAATTTTTAGAAAAAGTTTTGAACAAGAAAAGAGAAGAATTGTAGAGAATTATTTCACATAATTTATCAGTAATTCTTGTTCTTTTTATAGTTTTTTATCACATCAATACGTATAGCCACAACCAAACTTGAAAATGCACCTTTTCCATTTGAATTGGTGTCAATTCAAGTTTCAAAAACTGTGTCTGATCGTTACGGCGCTACAGCGCCAGTTTTGGGAGCTGCAGCGCCAGTTTCTGACAAACCAAAAATTGTCTGCGCAAGCCCGAGCGGTGCAGCGCCCATCACTGGTGCTACAGTGCCCATTCCAATGCCGCGGTGCCCAAACTCAACGTCGCGGCACCCTACTTTCTGAAAATTGTATTGTGTCCATCTCAGCGCCGCGACGCCCTTCCTGTTGGAAATGGCTACCTCTTAAATGCATAGAATGCAAGGCACTTTTAATGTGATAAAACTTAGCAAATTTTTATATATTATATTTAAACAATCCCAACAGTAGAAAAAAGAGGGCATTTTTCGGATACGGTACAAAGAAAAAAGAGAGAATTTTTTGATATGGTACAAAATACCGAGTGCTTTTTTTTTTGATATATTATTATATTGTTTTCTACGTCAAACCCTCATGAGGTTATGTTTTTTTTTTTTTTTTTTTTTTGTAATTTTTTTACTTTGCTATATTTAAGAAATAATTTAACGAACTAAAAAAATAATAATTATTTTTTATTTTTTTTATTTTTTCTAATTGTACCGTAAAGTTCTCCAATAGTCCATCAAAAAGTAAAATTCCCAAATATCTAGAAAAAGAATTTCTTTTTCAATGAACAAGACGAGACTATAAGCCATCAATTAATTGGAAGGTTATTGTTTTTTATTTTTTTGGCAGATATGAGGTATAAAAAGATCATGCCAGGGTTTCAAATGTTTTTATAACTCACTTGCAATGTGATTTTTTTTTTAAAGTAATCGATATGAGAATTTTTTAAATACCTACCAACTAGACAATGTCTTAGTACTATTTATTAAAATAAAAATTGGCTTTCCTAACCTATTCCATGTGAACTGATATAAAAACGTGGCATTCTTAGCTTATTTATCAAAATAAAAAATAGTACTATATCAGTTTAACCGATTATATAAAACTTACATCAGATAAGGAAGATAAAAATTTAATGAGAACGTTAGTGAGAATTTAATAGTCTAAAATAACGCCATCGTCATATATATTATACTTTTCGTATAGAGTTGTCTTGATTATAAATGGAGAGAAGGGCATATAATCAAGGGAGAATGAGGAAAATAGGCTAAAATTTGAGATGAATTAAAATTAATAGGCCAATAGTTTACATAAGTTAATAAATAGGCCAAATTATTATTTTCGTCCATAATTTGTCTGGTTATGAACCATAACTTGACAAGTTATTATTCATAATTATCCATAACTTGTCCGGTTATGAACCATAACTTAACAAGTTTGTTCATAACTTATCTGGTTATAAATCATAACTTAACAAGTTATGGCCTATTAATTTCTATAACTAAAAATTGACCTATATTCTTTTTTAAGCTTTTCTTATTGGTCTATTTTCTACTATTTCCCTATAATCAACAACTTTATCCTCTTTATTACAAAGAATGTTTTTTCTGTGGTCCCTCACCATTTTTATAAGGGAAACTTCCTTCCTCATAAAAGGTTAAAGAATAAATGTAATCAGTTAAATAATTAGTGTATTTCTTTTGTATTAAGTTATAACAGTTACTGTTGTACAGGAAAATACATTTGGACACGTCGGTCAATAGTAGCACTCCACGTGGCCCCATAATAGCTATGTGGACAAAGGCGTCGACCCATCAAGCCGCCGACTCCATGAACCCTCGACGCCTATCAGGCTCGCCTGCGTCGAGGATCTTGCTAGGGTCTACCGGAAAATGGGTTTGCGTCAAGCTCTATCACTCAAGCACAGTGCCAACTGTATAAACGTGGGACCCCCTTTTTTGGAGTTACATCTGGATTTGGAGGATGTCTGTAATGCAGGCATTAATTACAAAATCCTAAAGTGCCCATAAGTGGACGGTGGAAGGTTACAGGGAGTGCAGAGCCATAATGGAGGACTAATTAGATGAATGAACAGTCTAAAAGGTGATTAGCCAACTATGGGTCTAGGCCCAAAGGATGGCAGACACTCGAGTGGAGGTCTACAGAGCAAAACCGCCCATGAAGTAAACTTGGGCTATAAAAGAGGGGCAAAGCCCCAAGCTCAAGGAGTTCTTCTTTTTACGTGTAATTGGAGAACAGAAAATATATACAAAAAATGCAGTGGATGTAGCTCTTGATTAACAGAGTGAACTACTATAAACCCTGTGTGTGCCTTTGCGTTTAAACATTACTTTCGTGTTGTTTTCTGCCGTAAAAGTGCAAACACACACTTCATAGCATAATTTCAAATATACAGTTAATTTCTAGCCGGTAACCCAACGAGATACCAGAGGGTGATCCGGCGTATTTTCTGTTGACAAAATTTGACCGTCAACAGTTACTATTTTAAAAATCAGAAGTCATTATTAGGTATATGACAATTAAAACACTGTCATGTACTACTCCATGTTCATGCATTACCAGATGTGCCTATAAAAAAAATATGACAAATATAATTTTTCACGATAATATTATCCAGTTTTAAAAAGACAGTCAGTTATGATAGAATGACTGATATTAACAGTGAAAATGACAGTAGTTTATTGATGTGCATTTTAATATTTTTTATATAATTATTCATGGCATGTATACATAACAGTTGTTTATTATTATATGTTTAAAAATATCTTCTAATTTTTAAAATAACAATTGTGATGGCTCAATATAAGAGTATTACATTAAATTTTTAACGAGTTACAATTAACACATAAATCGGTTATGATGATACATAGAAGACTTATTCCCTATTTTTAAACTAGGGGACTATTAGACAACTCTAAAAAGAGAAACAACTTTATGATCTTTTATTATAAGACAACTCTAAAAAGAAAAAATAACTTTATTGTTTTTTATTATAAAAATGGATAGCGTAGCTAGTTATTCGGCCTCTTTTCACGTGCACCCTAATCTCTTCATGGTGATGAGATCTCTCTTTGCCGTTTTGCTTTCTTGTCTCTCATAGTAATGTGCCAAATATTACTAATAAGCGATTAAAGTTTTCTTTTCTAATTACGGTATTATATCCACCGCAGGTGGTGGTATGGCGGCAAGAGGATGATTTATTAGGTTTCGTTGTCTCATTAATTAAAGGTTAATTCTCTTTGTTTAAATTGAGACAGCAATTATACCTCTAAGCATGGGCTAGTAAATTCCGCTTAAAGTGCTAAAGTGAAGGCAGAGAGGACACAACTGACTCTTTTTAATTAGCAAAAAAAAAAAAAAGTTGATATAAAAAGTATATAATAATAATAATAATAATAATAATAATAATAATAATAATAATAATAATAATAATAATAATAATAATAATAATAATAATAATAATTGATAAAAGTTGTGCAGTGGCCACTTTCTCAAAAATTTCAAATTTCACGTTAAATTGTCTAAATTTAAATATATAACTGTTGTGTGGGAAAATATACGCTGACACGTCGGATGACAGCTATCTCCACGTGGTCCTATACATGCCACGTTAGGTAGCTGTCGACGTTAAAAACTCATTTCTCCCTCCATCTGGTGAAAAAGCCAATCATATGGGGTGATTCATGAGACTGTCGACCCTACACACAGTCGAGGCCTACATGATTTGTTTGCAAAAGTACCATGATGGGTCGACTAAGACAGAGGCCGCACCCTGTGAAGTAGTGTAGGCGTAGAGAGCAGAACGCTGGTAAATGGGTCCACATCCCAAGTAAGACCTATGAGGTGACAAGTTAGAAATCCCTAGGTTTAAAGGCCGGGTTTAGAAGGTCGGTAGCACAGGAAATGATTATATGCCCATAAAACGCCTGGAACGGACCAATGGAAATCACAAAGGATCTGCAAAGCCACAATAGTGGACAAAGTAGGTGAGTGAATAGTCCAAAAAGTGCTGAGAGGCTACAGTCTAGGCAGGTAGGGTAATAGGTTACTTGAGAGAAACCCGCAGAGAATCTCCTGATACAATCCACACTTACATGTAATCTATAGGGTATAAAAGGGGCAAAGCCCCAGGGAAAAGGGGGAGATCTTTTTTGTAACCTTTGAAGAAAAAGGAATACAATAAGCAGTGGATGTAGCTTTGGTTAATAGAGTGAACCGCTATAAACCCGTGTGCCTCTTTACTCTCGTTTTAACAACAAATCAATCCTTTTCTTTCAACATACCCCAAAAACAAGCACTACAAGTAGCACAAATTTGAGAAAATAATTAGCTTTGGACGGTAACCCGACGGACCACTGAGATGTAATCCTGCATAATCTTGTTGACGAAAATCCACCGTCAACAATTGGCGATTCCGCTGGGGACCGAACTCAGAATCTCTGGTTGGTGTGTTTAGGACCTGAGACAATTAAGAAATAACCAACGATCATGCATCCGAGAATAAAAAATGGCGCTGCAAATCAAGGCAGCCAAATAGAGGGAGGAAAACGGCGCGCATCCGACCAACGGTGGGGGTGGAGGAGATCAGCCTGACCAGGGGAATCAACTCCCGGTGAAGAACGAAACTTCGCCCCCGGATATGCCACATCTTAACCCGGTACAGATGCAGGTCGAGTTGAATGCTCTGACCAACTTGGTTCAAAGACTAATGACCGCCGTTGAGTGGATGGACAAAAGAAACTCCATGCCTCCTCTGGAGGACGCCCCGAGACCACCGGGAGCTATCGTGGCTTGGAACCAGAATGCTGGTGACTAACATGTTGCCCCAAAAGGGATCGGGGAAGGTGAAAATGCCCAAGGAGATAACTCGAGGCCTCGATCGTCCATGTCCCTTGGCAACTGACAAAGGGCCGCCAAGTGATGAGCCCTGGAGAAAAGAGCAGTCGGAGGTATGGAGACGCTAAAACGCTACCTCAAAACCTGGGTAAGAATATCACAGGAGAATCAGGGTTGGTGTAAGAGGGTGGAGACGTAAGGAATAACCTGGATGCCAAGAAGGCAGAAGCCTCGAAAGGGGTTAGCTCTACAATCTCAACGAAGGAGGTAAAGGCCATCATGGAGTGCGTGGCGAGCTTAGAAGAAAATCTCATAGGTGATGTCACCGATTTAAAAAAGAATGTGAAAAGCCAGGTGATTCACCTGTAAAAAAATCTAGGGCAGGTGGCAGAGGTGGTTAATGTCGACATCACTCCCAGTCGAACTCATGACCACTCTTTTACCGCAGAAATCATGGTGCCACCTGGAGATGTACATGGGACACATGCTTCTGCATGGATACGCAGAGGAAATAATGTGCTAAGCGTTCTAAAACCAATTAATGGATTCTACCCGAAGATGGTTCTAGACACTTAAACTAGACTCCATCTCTAGTTAGGAGGAATTGAAGGAAGCCTTCTCCTTCTAGTTCATCGGGGTAAAGATGTATATCCCGCCGAAGCAAAATTTGACGATAGTTTACGAAAAACCAAATGAGTCATTAAAAGAGTGATTGGCAAGGTACGATGAAGTCATCGTCGCTACAACGGATATGATGGACCAGGAGGCTCTAATAGGGGCCCTATCTAGTTTGAAAAAGAGCATGTCGTTTAAACGCGACCTAAACCGAAAGCCATTGGCCACCTACTAAACATTTTTAGCACGGGTGCAGGGATATATCAACGCCAAAGAAGCCGACGCAAATGATCCCCATCACATATCTAATAAAAATAAAAGAATGGAGCAAGGATCAATGTCGAGGAAATAAGACAATAAAAAATGATAAGGTGGAGGAAACAGAGACAAACAGGTCGCGTCGGCGTCAAACTCTCCAGAAATGAAGAAGCCAAGGTAAAAGGAAACACGGAAGCCTCGCCCATTCCAACGCTATGATTTTTATCATGAGCTGCTGTAAGGATTGAAGAGGTATTCAATCAAGTTAGCCGAGGAAACTTGTTGTGCCGACCAGAACCTATGAAGTCGGATCCAAACAGAAGGTACCAAAATAAATACCGCAGGTTCTATGGAGATGCCGGCCACAACACCAATGACTGCACTGACCTGAAGGATGAGATTGAAGGACTAATCCTCAAGGGGAGGTTGCAAGAATTTAAAGTTGATAAGAGAGGCTATGGTCACGGAAACAACAGTCGGCACCGAGAGGACAATCAGCAGGGAGAAAATCGTGAGCCAGTCGGTGTCATAAGGACCATCCATGGGAGACCATATCTTTGGTGGAACTCAAAAAGATCCCAGAAGAATTACACCCATGAGGCAAGACAAGTGTACCAAGAGCAGTTTTGGAACCTCTCAACTGCCAAGCCAACAAAAACAGTAAAATTCGGTGACACTGAAGTAGCATTCACCGAAGAAGATGTGAACAGGGTGCATTTCCCCCCATAATGATGCCTTGGTAGTAGAGGCAGTGGTTGGAAACCACACCGTATGCAAAATCCAGACAACGAAAGCTCGATTGACATCCTGTAGTCTGATTTCCTAGAAAAAATGGGAATCATAAAGGAGTAACTTTGAGAAAATGTCCCGGCCATTATACGGGTTTATAGGAGACTTGGTCATCCCCCAAGAAATGATAAGGTTGCCTATGACCGCAGGAGAGAAGCCTAAGCAAGCAACTATGATGGTGAATTTTGTGGTAATTAAAGGAGGCTCACAGTACAACGTTGTGATCGGTTGGCCGACCCTTCAGGCGCTAAGACCAAGATCATTAGTTTACGACCAAAAGGTTAAGTTCCCAATCCCCAATGGTGTAGGAGAAATAAAGAGCAATCCATACGAATCCAGGGTTGCATACTCAAATGCCATACGAGGATATGATCAACCGGGGAGACAAGAAGCAAGAATGGTACATTAGGGACTAGTTGAGGACATAGATCCTAGAGTCAAATAAGAGATTACATGGTCCCAACCAATCAAGCAGTTAGTGAAAATCTAGCTAGATGAAGAGGAACTGGCGAGAGTACTAAAAATAGGCTCAGATTTGCCCCTAGCGCTTAAGATCGAAGTTGAAGGTTTCCTAAAGAAAAATCTGGATGTGTTCGCCTGGACACATGTTGCTATTGAAGGGATTGACTCTGAAGTCATGTGTCATGCTTTGAATGTCGAGCCCTCTTATCCTCCTAAATGCCAAAAGCGTCGACCGATGAATCCGAAGAGGTACGAGACATTGAGAGAAGAAGTTGACAAACTGATCAACAACAATTCCATCAAAGAGGCTCACTATCCTAGATGGGTTTCAAACCCTGTCCTAGTGATCAAGCCTAATGGGAAGTGGAAGACGTGTGTTGACTTTGGCGACCTCAACAAGGCTGCCTAAAAGACGGTTTCCCACTCCCCCAAATAGATTAGATGGTCGACGCAACTGCCGGACACAAGATGTTAAGTTTCATGGACTCCTACTTCAGTTATAACTAGATTCCCATGCATCCGTTTGATGAAGAGCACACATCATTCATAATAGACATGGGCCTTTATTATTACAAGGTGATGTCCTTTGGCTTGAAGAATGCAGGGGCGACGTACCAGAGGCTGGCAAACAAAATGTTTGCTAAATAGATTGAGAAGACGATGCAGGTTTATGTTGATGACATGTTAGTAAAAAGCACAAAGTTTGAATAGCACATCACGCACTTAGGGGAAATGTTCAATGTACTACGGGGATATCACATGAAGCTAAGTCCTCTAAAGTGCGCGTTCATGGTTGTATTAGGAAAATTTCTTGGGTTCATGGTCAGTAACAGAGGAATAGAGGCTAGGATAGAAAAGATAAAAGCCTTGTAGGATATGATGTCTCCCACAAAGCTGAAAGAAGTTCAGAGGTTGACAGGATGTATCACCGCTCTCAATAGGTTCATATCTAAGGCAACAGACAAATGTGTACCCTTCTTCGATGCATTAAAAGGGAGTAAGCGATTCGAGTGGACACCGTAATGTGAAGAGGCCTTTCAAAGGCTGAAGGAGCACCTAGAAAGACCCCATATCCTATTAAAACCCATCTCGGGCGAAAGGCTAAGCCTATATCTCTCCGTTTCAAAGCATGCCGTAAGCTCTGTACTAATTAAGGAAGAAAAGTGGGTTTAGTTACTGGTCAACTACGTAAGTAAGATTCTCTTAGACGTCGAGTTGAGAGACACCAAGATGGAAAAGTTAGTTTTCACCTTAATAGTGGCCTCAAGAAAGCTTCGGCATTATTTTCATGCCCACACAATACGGGTTATGACAAACCACCCATTAAGGAAGGCATTGCAGAAGCTTGCAACCTCGAGTCGACTCCTGAAATGGTATGTAAAATTAATCCAATTCAACATTGAATATGTGCCAAGGAAAGCAATCAAAGGATAGGCGTTGGCAGATTTCATGGCAGAATTTTCTCACAGGCCAATGATAGCCGATGATGAAGGGATTAAGATAATAGAGTGGAAACTCTACGTAGATAGAATGTTGAATGAAACCAGATCAGGGGCAGGCGTCGTGCTAATAAGCCCAGAGGGCACAAAATCACTTCGGCGGTGCGATTCAAATTCAAAGCGTCGAACAATGAAGCAGAATATGAGGCAATGATTGTAAGATTGAGGTTAGCAAATCACTTAAAGATTGCAAGACTTGGCATTTTTTGTGACTCTTAGCTAGTGGTCGGGTAAGTGAAAAAGTAATATCACGCACGTGATGAAAGGACGGGGCCATACCTGAGAAAAGTAACGGAAGAACTTACCAAGTTCAAAGGCTATGAGTCTGGATGCCTTGGTCAAATTGGCATCGTCAAAGGATTCAAATATGCTAGGGGTCATTCCCATTGAAGAGCTAGAACGACCATTAGTTGATGAGAGGGCGGAAGTCCTGACAACCTAGACAACTGAAAACTGGATGAGACTGCTCGTCCAATACTTGATGGATGCTATGCTACCCAACGACAAGGATAGGCTATAAGGGTCAAATATAGAGTTGCCAGGTACTTACTATATGATGGCCTGCTATACAGATGAGGCTTCTCAATGCCATTACAATGGTGCCGAGATGACAATGAGGTGCGAGAGATCCTCCGGGAGATCCATGACTGAGTGTGTAGTAATCATACTGGGGGACAATCTTTAGCTCTAATGGTTTTGAGGTAGGGGTACTATTGGCCTACACTTAAAAAAGATGCATTTTAATATGCTCGGCATTGCGATAAGTGCCAAAGATATGCCACGATTCCTAGAGCACCCTTAAAAAATCTAACCTCCATTCTTAGCCCATAGCCTTTTGCCAAATGGGGGTCGACTTGATCAGACCTTTGAACCTCGCACCAGGAGGTTTTAAGTTTGTGATCATCGCCGTGGACTACTACACAAGGTAGGCTGAGGCAAAAGCTCTTACTTCGACCATAGAGGCAACATACACCAACTTCATGTGGAACAACATTATGTGCAGATTTAGAGTTCCACATTTGATCGTGTCTAACAATAGAAAGCATGTTGATAATGCCTCGACACGTAAATTTTGTGATGATTTAGGCATTCAGAAAGACTTCTCAGCTCTGATACATTTGCAGTCGAACGACTAGGTTCAAACCATTAACAAAATTCTGAAGTACACCCTGAAGAAAAAGCTCAATGACTTAAAGGGAAAATAGGCCGAAGAACTCCCAAAGGTCTTGCGGGCATATAGAACGATGAGTCAAACTACAACAGGTGAAACACTGTTCTCAATGACGTATGGGGTCGAAGCAGTACCCCCTGTGGAAATTGAAATGCCGACACTAAGAACGGTTGCATATGAGGATGACGTAAACCTCGAAGCAATGAATGGAGACCTTGATCTATTGGAAGAAAAAAGGCTCGACCTGTAAAAGAGGCGACATATCGCCTGAAGGATTTCAAAAAAAAAATGAATAATCGGGTTATTTGATCATGGGTGATGTATTGCCCCTTTTTCTCCATATCCTTACAGTGCCCCATTTTCTCCATCTCCCTCCCTTGTCTCTCTCCAACCATCTCCCTCCCTCATCTCTCTCCAACCACCACCACCCTCCCATCTTCTGACCACACCTCTGGCCACCATTGTGCCACATTCGGTAGCCATCGTAGAGCCCCTGTCATAGGGATTTGAGCAACAAATTGAAGATTTTTCAATAGTGCTCCAAGGGTTTTAGGGCTCCAACAAATGCGACCAAGGTAAGCATTTTTCTTGATGCAAGTTGGTAGCATTTTTGGGGCGTGTTGATGAGATTTGAGAATTAGGTTTGGAAATTTCAGTTTATGCATTGTACATGTTTGATAAAATGCCTAAGAGACTATTGTGTGTGGGATTTTTTTTTATCAACGTGGGAAATCCTTGTTTAGGGGAGACGCCAGGTGTAGTAAGTAAAAAATAAAAAGAAAAGGAAAAGTGTGGTAGTCACTGCTGATTCGACTAAATTTTGGGGGAGAGTTTTTCCAGGTAGTTTGGTAATTGTTGGTGCTCAGGCATCATTGTTGCTCTTGGTCTAAGTGTTATTGTTATAGCCCCCGGGAAGAAAAAGAAAATCACTACGTTCATGTCGACTTCATCTTTTACGGTTATGCACTCATTTGTCAATAATGAGGTGGCAAAAAAGTTTAAATTATGGAATGACAAGAACAAGATGATTATCATGGAGTCTATTTTTCAACCGGATAAGAGGGATGGGCAATTACTTCGGATGATCATCCAGAGGGGGTGGTAAAAACTATGTCAGGTTCCTACCACTAGAAACATTAGTGTGGTCCGGGAATTCTATGCCAACGTCCACATGGAAAGGGATAACCAACAAGTCAAGGTACATGAGGTCTCGGTGTCTTTATCTATCAAGATGATCAATTTTTTTTTCAAACTACCAAACATCACTAATGATGAGTATTATCGATTACTGGAGGAAGGGCCGAGCTATCAACAGATTTTGCGTGAACTTGCCGCTCCTGGGTCCGATTGGGTTTATTCAAACAACAATCCTGAGACTCCTTGACATCTTCCCAGTTCCTACCTTGATATCTATGCAACGATGTGAAATTTATTCGTCATGCCCACCTTAATGCCCTCCACTCAACGTTATGAAATTCTAAGAGATCGGGTGGTCCACCTCTACTGCATCTGCGCTGAGAAATCCATCAATGTGGGCTGACTCATTAAAGACAGTATCTTGCACATTGCCCGTGGAACCACGACCAGCAGACATGGGTTATGTATGGCCGCTAGTGTTCCAATTTCGGAGAATGAGCCCTATTTACAATGTGGTACCCTTGACCATCGTAACGTCACACGCACCACCCAATGGTTCTGGGGTCAACCTATTCCTATAGGGCTGGGCTTTATTATCAGCGATCCAGCAAATCCTCCACCACCACCTGTGTGCCCCAGACAACGTCTTCCTCCTCTAAGAAGTGACTTTGATCGGGTTGCCCACGAGTCTAGAGTACGTGAGCGTATGTGTGACATTCCCACCCTATGGCATTCTCCACTTTGAGTACTGATGGCACAAGCTATAGCCTCGACAATATCAGTGAGTTACTTGTTCAACAGGGTATCTAGATGTCCAATATTCAGCTTGAGCAACAACATATCCTTCACAGCGTCACGGACCTTGGCGCATTATGCGGCAGATTATTTTGGGGCATGGTCCCTACATTTCGGTTTCACCAACTATCCGCCTTTCCCCGATGTTCTTCAACAGCCATATAAGTCTCCGGGAACCTCAGATGGCGAACCCGACGGTGGAGTTGATGATGCTAGAGGAGGTATGGTCGATAACAATTAGACCGGCTGGGAGGTATTGTTTTTCTTTCCTCTTCCCTTTGAGTTTTTTTTATTATTTTTGTTTTTTTTTGTTTTTTTTTTCGCGAGCGGTGAGGACACTATTCCTTTTAAGTTGGGGCGGGGGATATCATTTTCTTTTCTTCTATTATCCTCTCTACCTTTTGATGTTCTTTTTATAGGGTAGTTAGGTTTCAATTTATTTTGAGATTTTGATGTTTTATTTATCTTGATATTTATACCGAGCTGAGTGTTGTATTACATGACCTTAGGCTCATGTGATGACTTCATGCTAAAGCCCTCCTTTTTCATTCGGTATGTGTCTATGTATCTTTGACTGTGTGCTTAATCTATCATGCTTGCTTTTGATGTTGTTATCTTTATTTCTGAGCACATGTCTATATGCTTTTCCTTATATGCTATGTGGCTTTGTGTGCAATTTTGAGACTTTTTATCGCAATGAGAACGCTAGAACTTACCCGAAGGAGTTGTCGAGCTGAAATCCTAGGTTTTTGTTGTGTTGATAGGATAGAGGCCCTCTTTCGACTGTTTGAGCCAAAAAGCTAACCCGAGCAACATGTTATCCATTGAGCCCTTCTTTGAGCTGAAAAAACCATATTCATTTGTCTTACCGCCTGAGAACCCAAGCCTTGCAATGTATCATACATTACCTTCACCCACTCACCTTGGCATCACACGTGACCCTTTCACTGAACGTCCAACGCCTCGCCAGTGATAGTCGTTAAGTGAGGAGTTTCCTGAGATCATCCTTGAGCCTTTACGTTCATCCCTCGCCGTTCTAAATGCCAATTTAACTTTGTGTTCTAAAAGCAAAAAAACAAAAAAACAAAAAAAAAAAAAACAGAAAAAAGACAAAAAAAAAAAGACCAAAAAAAAAAGAATTCAAGTTTAGGGATCGATCATAGTGGGGGATGGTGTTTATGGATGCTACAATCGAGGGTGAAGAGGTGAATCTAGAAGTAAAGGGCGTTGGTTTGGTAAATGGAGGAGCCAATTATTGCCAACGTGCTTGTCTAGAGTGAGTTTTATTTTTTCCGATTCTCATCTACCATTAACTCTAGCCTAATGTTACAAGCCGAGTAAAGTCCTCTTGATCTCCATGACACTTGACCTACATTAGTGGAGATGAGTAAGACGGGTGAGCTTATGGTTGTTCTGCTTTTCATGTTTATCTTGCGATTTGTCTTGATTCACATAAGTCACATTTCTGTTTAGGTTTGGTGGAGATGATTTGCACACATTTACACAGAGACGACAATGTCAGAAGCTGAGTATTGGTGGGTTGAAATTCTAGTCATTTTCCAAATTCACATATCAAGTGGGTGACGAGGTGTTTGGTAATTTGAGGTAATATGCTTGAAGTCTATGTTTACACTCTCAGTCAATTCACCTTTATTTCTTTTATTTTGCTTTTAGTTCGTTATTTTAGGTTGTGTCATTTTGTGTTCATTTGTCCATTTCCCATTTTGTGTTTTGTTTTATGTTAGGTTTTTCTGGTTAAGGACAAGTAGCTGTTCAAGTTTGGGGGTGTGATGAGTGCGTAATTTATGCACTCATACATTACTCCTTTAGCTAGTTTCGGCGTGTTTTCCCTCAAGTTTTTATGTGGATTTGATGATTTTCCCTTGAGTGTGTAGGAATGGGTGAAATCACCGAGTTTTAAGGCATTTTGGATCAAAAAGACAGAGAATGAGGTGATATGACACCTTCAGATGGCGATGTGGCGTGAAAATGAGCAAAATCGAGCAAACATGCGCGAAGGAATAGCGAGCAGCGCAATATGTCACTTCCTTTGTGGTAATATGTTGTAGCTGTTAGGCGATATGTTGTCTGTTCTGGGCAATATGTCGCCTGAGTTACCCGATTTTATTAGAAACATGAGTTTTGCCGTAGGCTAGTGACCAAACTTTTATAGAAAGTCAAAATTGGCTTCTTTGGAGGCGTGCTGGATGTGGAATATAAAGGAGGGGACCGAAAACTGAAGAAGAAAAAGAGAAAACAGAGTTGCAAAGGAAGTAAAACTGAATTGGAGAGGATTCGAGGGAAATTGGAGCAATTCTTCAAGAATTCCAAGCGTTCTTCATTCTCTTCTTCTCTTTCTTCTTGTATTTTTCTAGATTTTGAATATTAGTTTGAGACATGAACCACATGATGTGTGGCTAATTTTCTTAATTGTTAGTGATTATTATTTCTACGTTTTAATATGCATTTAATTAAAGCTCTTTGTTTCTTTCATGTTCTATTTTGATTTGTCACTGCCAAATTTATGATTTACATATTGCCATGCTTTGTGAGATTGTGAATTGGGCAAATTTAGATTGTGAGGATTAATACACAAGAGGGGAACGTTCGACCAATCTAGAAATGGGTAGAAAGGTCGGTGGTAGGTTGAAAGATAATGAAGGTAGGGGTGAATAGTAGTATAGAGATATAAGCTTGATATTACCTACACATTCTTTATGCGGCACTCGAGAGAGGGTATAAGGATACATATCACTCTAGGTTATTGAGAACGTTGAGTTAGGTTAGGCACATTACTACAGAGAAACATAATCGCAATAGAGTGAAGTCGAGACCCTAGCATTGTCATCATATTGATTTTCCATTTTAATTTTAGTGTGTGTTATTCATTACTGTTATCTTTCCTTTTAATTTAGTTTTCCTTTATTTTAGTTTTTGTTTGAGTTTATCACATTCAAATTTGATCGCTTAGATAAAGTTAAGATATGATATTCGCAATAGTTTGTAAACATAGTCAAATTTTTGCAACAAGTTTCCATTCTATTTCCTTAATCCCTTCATCCTCTGCTATTGCCTGTGATTAACGCCCAAAAGTGATATTCACAAGCGGTCAATTGTAGCACAGAAGGGCGGTCGTATCCACAGAGAGATAACAAAATAACAAGAACGATTAACAGAATAAGAGCATTAGAGAAAAGTGAATTAAAGAAAAAGAATAGTTTTTGAGATTTTTGTTGCAAATATAATAAAAAGGAGAAAATCTATATGAAGAAAAACGGTAAGGTGTCGAGAATCCCTAATGTTTCGTTCACCAATTCCAGTTTTGATTCACAAAATAAAAGAACTGAATAGATTAAATCTCTATGTTGACTCCGGAAATATTATTATTACAAGTTATCTAAAATCGACAATATATCAATCTGACAATATTGCAGTAAAAGACAATTTGTAAAATAATTTGAATGACAAAACAATGCGTGACATAATTACATAAGAAAGTGTGGTGAACTTATATAAAAATTGGCACACAATATTTTGAAAAGTAATAGAAAAATAGATGAGATTTAATTCATTCGGATGTTGAACTTTACAAAGACAAGGAATCAAAACCCGAATTGGGTCGCTCAATGTAAGTTCATCTCTAACCTCACCAAAAGAACTCTAGCCAATCTTGCAAAACATTCTCACAAGTTCTAGAGAGAAAATATGAGACTGACAGCAAGACGAAAGAAAACTGAATATTAAAAGCTTCCTCAAACCTTAGGCCAACCCCTCTATTTATAGTGTTCAGAGGTTGCCTGTCAAATAAGGAAATAAATTGTAAAACTAGAAAATTACAAAAGAAAAGGAAACAAAATAAAATTACACATAAATTAGGAAAAATCACATATTTAATTTGGGGAAGAAATCTGGTAATTTGCTCTCGATTTTGGGGAAGGAATCAGATTCAAGACTAAAGGGGACACGGGTCGGGCGTGATTGGAAGTGAGGAGGAAACGCGCCATGTGTCGCATGAGGATTGGTTGGCGTGGCCGGCACTGCCAAGATGGAGGGCCTGCTGGATGTGTGGGCGACGCAGAGAGGAGAGGGCAGGCCGGCATCATGTATGGGGGGCCACGCGAAATTGGGTTGAACGCCAGAGATTGCGCGCTGCGGCACCGGACGCGCCAGATGCGGACCGGGCGACTGGGACCGCGCGAGATGGAGTGGGGAAGGCAGAAAGTGGGGCCCACGCGGGAGAGAGATAGTGGCTTGGCTCAGCTTGCCGCCTCGACTCGCTAACGAGTTTCTCACTTGTGGCTCCTACTGAAAGGCTTAAAAATATGGCTTTCATGGCTTCTTCTTGTGTAGCTTTTACATTGCTTTCATCGGTAAATAATTAAGCAAAAACTAGACAAATTCCAATTAAAAATATTATGAATGAAAATAATGGAATTTGCTTAATTAAAGCTTAAATATTTTAATATTATATAAATCAAAAGTAGTATTTATGGTGCATTTTCATGCACCAATCAACCTGCCTATGGGAAAATTATGCCATGAAATCTACCAACATATGTCCTTTGATTACTATCCTTGGATACTCAATGTCGAATTGGCACAATTCTATCGACCATTTTAGGAGTAAGCCGAAGGTTCTAGGCTTCTGCAAAGCAAGCCTTAATGAGTGGTTTGTTAGAACCCATATTGTGTGGTCCTGGAAATAATGCCAAAGCTTCCTTGAGGCTACCATTAAGGTGAGAACTAACTTTTTCATCAAGGTCTATCTTGACTCAGCATCCAGGAGCCTCTTACTTACGTAGTAGACCGGCATCTGGACCCTTTCTTCTTCCCCGATTAGTACATAACTTACGATATGCTTTGAAACAGAGAGATATAGGCTTAGCCCCTCTCACGAGATGGGGTTTGATAGGATAAGGGGACTTCCTAGGTTCTCGTTCAGCCTTTTAAAGGCCTCTTCACAATGTGGCATCCACTCGAACCGCTTACTCCCTTTTAATGCATCAAAGAAAGGTACACATTTGTCTTTTGCCTTAGATATGAACCTATTAAAAGAGGTGATACATCCTGTCAACCTTTGAACTTCTTTCAGCTTTGTGGGAAACTTTATATCTTGTAAGGCTCTTATCTTTTTTGGGATAGCCTCGATTCCTCTATTACTGACCATGAACCCAAGAAATTTTCCTAATCCAACCCCAAACGTGCACTTTAGGGGATTTAGCTTCTTGTCATATCCCCATAGTACATCAAACACTTCCCTTAAGTGTGTGATGTGCTATTCAGCCTTAGTACTTTTTACTAACATGTTATCGACATCAACCTGTTGGTTGCCGAATCGAATTCGGATGCGGAAGCATGGGGGTTGCAAATCGTGTAGAATAAAAATTTTCATAAAACCTTTATGATAATTTATAGATTATATTAATTTATACACGAATAAATTAATCACATTAATTTATTTAATAAGTATTCAATTAGGAATTACACCCGGCGGCCGATTAGGATGATAACTTGAGTTCTTTTACCATGAACAATCCTTGCTCCAAAACCTTGAGTTTAGAAAACCAATGTCTTCCATGTCAATTCCTAGAATCCACAAAAACATGTGTGTGGGCATATCTAAGATAAAATGGGTTAGAATAAACACTCAAATTTCCACAAACACCAACGTATGCACGATGTGAATTTTTGGAGAAAAAATTTTCCTTCCCACTATCCTAGAGAATTTCAGCCACACTCCAAATAATAGGTCAAAAAATTGTATCCACAATTTTCTATAATTCTCTTATTTATAGAGTAGAAGTCAAACTTCTAGAAGGAATCCAATCTCTATCTCCAAGATAAAGCTTATTAATTATCTACTAATTGAATTTGGAACAAAATTTCCTACTCCTTATCCTCAAGATAGCCGGCCAACCTAGGTGATCCTATCCCTATGGTAGGCACCAATTTCAGATAGGGAAGGACGAGAAAATCATCCTTTATCCTGTAGTCCAATTTTAATTTAAATTCAAATTTCAATTTAAGTCAAACTTAAATTAATTTGAATTCTAAATTGAACAACTTATCAAATAAGTTTAAAAGGATAAATTTAAATTATGTTCACAATTCACATTCAAATTTAAATAATCATAATATTGAAATAATAATTAATTCTCAATTAATTATTTTCGAGTGTTTAATTTTAGAATACCGTAATTCTAAAATTTCCAATTTGCCCTTTGTGTATGCGGTAGAATTACAAAAAACGACGGGGGACTAATAGACCTATAATCCCGAGCTCCAATAAAATTAATAATTGATTAAACACATTAATTAATTAATTAATTCTATTAATTCCAATAGTTACTCCACTATACTCACTGCATATAGATCAATCCTCCATAAATAATTCATAATTAGAGCTAGGTAAAATCCGTTAACCTCTCTAATTATATCTTTATCTTTGAGTATCATTGATTCTCTAATGGACAGTGATTCATAAAACACATTTATGAATCGGAGCTTCTACTGGTCCAAGTATCGAATCAATCCTCAAGAGAATTATTTATCCACTTCTATTCAAGAAAGAATGGATTTCACCTCGTATAATAACATTCCCGACTACCTACTTCATCATATACAAGGAATATGATTCAGAATCTCAAAATCCGTACCGAGTAAATCAAAAGACACAAATCCATAAATAGGAGTCTGCTAAGAACTCAAGATTAAGATCATTCTATACATAACCATCGGTAAACTCAATTAGAATTTCTATACTTAATAGAAATTATTAGAAATTCATATTGTGTCTATGTCCATGTTCCACATAATCTCATTATGCGAAATACACTCATTCAATATCTCGCCATATTAATAGTGTGGATAACACCATTCCATTCTAAATGGGAATGACACGTATCAATAATGTTTTAATTAAAGATTCTGAACTTTAATTAAATTCATTATGAACACCGTTTTTTATTATTATCCTTAAACATTATCTTCTCATATATAACACTTATATACAACGTTTACGGTCACATAAATAATCATAGAATTTTCATTGATATTCATAAATTATCCATAAATATATGCACATAAAATAATGAATAAACTCTTTCATTAAATAAATAATAAATATCCTATTACATCTCATGTTTCTAGGACATCATTCCTAAGAAAACCTCCATAGTCTTCCAGATATGTTAAGCAACATTTTGTTTACCAGCCTTTGGTATGCCGCCCCTGCATTATTCAAGCCAAAGAGCATCACCTTGTAACAATAAAGGCCCCTGTCTGTTACAAACGATGTGTGCTTTTCATCAGACAGATGCAAGGGAATCTGGTTATAATTAGAGTAGGTGTCCATGAAACTTAACAGCTCGTATCCGGCAATTATGTCGACCATATTTAGGGTATTCAGGGGAGTGTGAACCCATCTTTTGGTCATGCCTTGTTAAGGTCGCTAAAGTTAACACACGTCTTCCACTTCCCGTTAGGCTTGATCACCAGGACAGGGTTTGAAACCCATCTAAGATAGTGAGCCATTCTGATGAAATTGTTGTTAATCAGTTTGTTGACTTCTTCTTTCAATGCCTCGTTCTTCAGATTCATCGTTCGACGATTTTGGTGTTTAGTAGGATAAGAGGGGTCGACGTTCAAAGCTGGCAGATGAATTTAGAGTCAATCCTTTCCATATCTGCATGTGTCCAGGCAAACGCATCCAAATTTTTCTTCAGGAAATCTTCAAATTCGATCTTAAGTATTAGGGGCAATCCGAGCCTATTTTTAGTACTCTCATCAGCTCCTCATCATCTAACTAGATTTCTACCAATTGCTCGATTGGTTGGGACCATGTAATCTCTTATTCGACTCTAGATCTATGTCCTCAATTAGTCCCGGATGTGCCATTATTGCTTCCTGTCTCCCCAATTGATCATATCCTTGTATGGCATCTAAGTATGCAACCCTGGATTCGTATTGTTGCTCTTTCTTTCTCCTACACCATTGGTGGTCAGGAACTTAAGATTTTGGTGGTAAACAGATGTTATTACTGTTAGCACTTAAAGGGTCAGCCTACCGATCACGACGTTGTATTGTGAGCCTCCTTTAATTACCACAAAATTTACCATCATAGTTGCTTGCCTAGGCTTCTCTCCTGCGGTTATAGATAACCTGATCGTTCCTTAGGGGACGACCGAGTCCCCTTTGAACCCGTATAATGGCCAAAACGTTTTCTCCAGTTGCTCCTTTGGGATTCCCATTTTTTCCAGGCAATCGGAGTACAGGATGTCCACCGAGCTTCTGTTTTCCACAAAAATTTTGCATATGTTGTGCTTTCCAACCCCTACCTCTACTACCAAGGCATCATTATAAGGGAAATGGACTCTGTTCATATCTTCTTCGGTGAATGCTACTTTAGTACCACCGAATTTTGCTGTTTTTGTTGGCTTGGCAGTTGGGAGGTTCTAAAACCGCGCCATGTACACCTGTCTTACCTCATAAGTGTAATCCTTTTGGGATCTCCTTAAGTCCCCCCCAAGATATGGTCCTTTAAAGATGGTCTTTATGACACTGGCTGGCTCTCAGTTTGCTCCCTGCCGATTGTCCTCCCGGTACCGACCATCGTTTTCATGACCATGGCCTTTCCTATCAGCTTTAAATTCTTGCAACCTCCCCTCGTGAATTAGTCTTTCAATCTCATCCTTCAGGTTAGTGCAGTCGTTGGTGTTGCGGCCGACATCTCTATGGAACCTGCAGTATTTGTTTTGATTCCTTCAGTTTAGATCCCAGCTGAAGATGGAGTCTGGTTTTAGTGCCCAGAACCATTTGTTTGAGTGCCCAGAACCATCTTCAGGCAGAATACGTTAAGTGGTTCTAGAATGCTCAGCACATTATTTCCTCTGCGTATCCATGTAGAAGCATATGTCTCGTGTATATCTCCAGGTGGTCGTCGGGATCTCCTCTGCTGTCATATATTGGGATCGACGGGGACTTGTATTTGTCTGGGGGAGGTGGCGTCATGATTTTTACGGTAAAAGGTTGGTCATGAGTTTGACTGGGAGTGATGACGACATTAACCACCTTTGCCACCTGCCCTAGGTTCTTTTGCAGGTGACTCGCCTGGCTTTTCACATTCTTTTTTAAATCGGCGACATCACCTGTGAGCTTTTCTTCTAAACTCACCACGCACTTCATGATGGCCTTTGCCTCCTCCGTTGAGATTGCAGAGTCTTCTTGGCATCCAATTTATTCCTTAGGACTCTGCCTTCTTACACCGACCCTAAATCTCTCAAGATATTCTTACCGGGGTTTCGAGGTGGCGTTTCAGGGTTCTCCAGACCTCCGACTGCTCTTTTCTCCTAGGCTTGTCGCCTAGTGGCCCTTTGTCGGCTGCCGAAGGACTTGGACGGTTGAGTCCTTGGGCTATCTCCTTGGGCATTTTCACTTTCCCCAATCCCTTCCAGGGCACCATGTTGATTACTAGCATTCTAGTTCCCAACCACAGTGGCTCCCGGAGGTCTCAGGGCGTCTTCCAAAGGAAACATGGAGTTTCTCTCGTCCATCCGCTTGTTGGCCATCATTAGTCCTCGAACCAAGTCAGTCAGAGCATTTAACTGGGCCTACATCTGTATCGGGTCAAGCTGTGGACGGAGTTTCGTTCCTCACCGAGGATTGATTCCCCTGGTCAGATTGATCTCCTCCACCCCTACGGCGTTTTCTCTCGTTTGCATGCCTTGATTTGTAGCGCCATTTTTTCTTCTCAGAGGCATGATCATTCGTTATTTCTTAATTGTCTCAGGTCCTAAACATACAAACCAAAGATTCTGGGTTTAATCCCCAACGAAGTCGCCAATTGTTGATGGTGGATTTTTGTCAACAAGATTACGTAGGATTACCTTTTGATAGTCCATCGAGTTACCGGCCAAAGCTAATTATTTTCTCATATTTGTGCTACTGGTAGTGTTTGTTTTTGGGTTATGTTTAAAGAAGAGGATTGATTTGTTGCTAAAACGAGAGCAAAGAGGCATACGGGTTTATAGTGGTTAACTCTATCAATCAAAGCTATATCCACTGCTTATTGTATTCTTTTTTCTTTAAACGTTACAAAAAAGATCTCCCCCATCTCCCTGGGGCTTTGCCCCTTTTATACCCTACAGATTTCATGTAAGGGTGGATCGTATTAGGAGATTCTTTGCGGGTTTCTCTCAAGTAGCCTATTACCATACTTGCTTAGATTGTAGCCTCTCAGCACCTTTTGAACTATTCACTCACCCACTTTGTCCACTATTGCGGCTCTGCAGATCCTTTGTACTTTCCATTGGTTCGTTCCAGGCGGTTTATGGGCATGTAATCATTTTCTGTGCTATTGACCTTCGCCAAACCCAGATGCAACCTAGGGATTTCTAACTTGTCACCTCAGAGGTCTTTCTTGGGATGCAGACACATTTACCTATGTTCTGCCCTCTGCACCTACACTACTTCACAGGGTGTGACTCGGTCGACCACATCATGGTACTTTTACAAACAAATCATGCAGGCCTCGACTATATGTAGGCTCAACAGTCTCATGAATCGCCACATACGATCGGCCTTATAGGGCCACGTGGAGCATGGCGTCGTCCGACTTGTCAATGCATATTTTCCCACACAACACATTTTGTACCTAAAATTTAGAAAGAGCTCTCTAATTTGATTAATGGTCAAAGAAAATGTCAAAGCCTGATAATATTGATATGCACTGGAGATAGAATCTGCTCATTTTAATTTAAATATTTTCTTAAACTTAAAGGAAAAGAGAAAAACAAAATAAAACAAAAAAATATGAACATTGAAGTAGGGGACTTAACACTCACTCAAGCTACTTTAACAGTTCATATGTCACTTTGAGTAGGGTGAAGCTTGTGATCACTAATCACTTGGAAGCTACTCATGCATGATCAGAAACAAAGGTTATTGTAACCATTTGACTTAATTTCTTAATCTAATATAATAAGGAAACATATACTTTTGTTTATGTAACAATAAGGCCCGTTTAGTTTACACGTTTAAGTCAATAATTCTGATTAATTGATAAGAATTTTGTGAGAGAATCATTAGCATGAATTTTTTTTATTCAAATTATTTCTAAAAAAAATAATATAACAGAATCAGAATCATGAGTTTAAATACATTTACGAAAAATGGCCTAATTGACTAGTATATATGATTTTGGCTCCAAGACAAGCAAGGAAGCTTACTAACGCTCTTACTTGAAGAAGCTGTCTTAATTAGTGTTTAGCTCATTTTATTTGATGTAGGACAAACATACTAATATTACATAATTAGTACTCAATTGAACTGGTTAAGAGTGATGAAAATATAACTGTCTCACATCTTTGCTTCATATTTATGAACTTTCATACACATACAAGTGCGTATTATAATACAATTGTGTATTATGATGGCATCTGAGTATGTAACCTTTGATTCGTATTATGGTCACTCATATACGTCAAATTTTAATAGGTTAAACACTTCTTTTCAACTCTTTTTTAAAAATATTTGGAACCTATAGACATATTATTATATACTAGTCCTTAGCATGCGCAAACATTTAAAAAAATAATTTTACGCATTATTTCTTTTTTGAGAAAAGAAATAAAAGAAAAAATGACATCAATAAAAACAATAAAGACAAAAACGGGAAAACATCTAAAGCAACAGACAGGAAAAAAATTAATAAACAATTTAATAAGTTTTATAAATGATTTATATATAAAACAATTTATAAACAAAAAGGTTTAAACAATTTATAAATAATTTATTTTTTAATGGGTCCTCATTTTTTTTTACTTTCATTTTAAAAACAATTTATTCAATTTTTTGTCATTTTTTCGATGAATATTATGCTAATACATGCCCATGTACATCTTTGAATTTTAAATTAATTCTATTTAATTTTGTTTAATTTAGTTTTTTAATAAAGTGTGATTTTATTTTATTTTAGTGTACTTTATTTAATTTTATTTTATTGTGATTTTAATTAATCTTCTTTTTTTTTGAATTATTTATAGCAATTTCATCGCAAGAGTCTGGAAAATTCGGGACAAAGTGGTGTTAAAACGGACAAATTCGGACAACAAATAACTCTAAAATAAATAAATAAATAAGCACAATAAACAAAATAATTATACAAAATATCCTCTGATTTAACGCCCAAAACTTATGTTCACAAGCGGTCAATTGTAGCATAGAAGGGCGGTCGTATCCACAGAGAGATAACAAAATAACAAAAAAGATTAAAAGATTAAGAGCGTTAGAGAAAAATAAATAACAAGTGAATTAAAGAAAAATAAGAGTTTTTGAGATTTTTATTGCAAATAAAATAAAAAGAAAATTTGTATGAAGGAAATTCAGTAGTAAAAAGGTAAGGTGTCGAGAATCCCTAATGTTTCGTTCACCAATTCAAGTTTTGATTCACAAAATAAAATGATTGAATAAATTAAATCTCTATGTTGACTCTAGAAATATTATCATTACAAGTTATCCAAAATTGACAATATATCAATTTGACAATGTTGCAGTAAAAGACAATTTGTAAAATAATTAAATAACAAAACAATGCATGACAGAATTACATAAGAAAAGCGTGACTGAACTTATATAAAAATTGGCACACAATATTTTGAAAATTAAAAGAACAATAGATGAGATTTAATTCATTCGGATGTTGAAGTTTACAACACAAGGAATCAAAAACCCGAATTGGGTCACTCACAAAAGTTCATCTCTAACCTCACCAAGAGAACTCTAGCCTAGCTTGAGAAACATTCTCGCAAGTTTTAGAGATAAAATATGAGACTGACAGCAAGACGACAGAAAACTGAATATTCCAAGCTACCAAAAATCTTAGGCTAACCCTCTTATTTATAGTGTTCAGATATTGCCTGTCAAATAAGGAAACAAATAATAAATATAAAAAACTTACAAAAGAAAAGGATATAAAATAAAATTACACATAAATTAGAAGAAATCATATATATAACTTGGGGAGGAAATTTGGTCAATTTGCTCTGATTTTGAAGGAGAAATTCGGATCCAACCCCCTCAAACACGTGTCAAAGCTAGGTTGGAGGAAGTGGACTAAAATTCCACGTGTTGCACGTGGAGAAGAGGAATGGCGCTGGTAGACAAAGAGAGCTGGGGTCCGTGAAGACATCTGTCAGCGTGGCGAAGAAGGCAGGCTGGCATCGCAGGTGTGGGACCCACACAGAGGAACGCTTTCAACGCGCTGTAGGTTGCTTGTCGAAGAAACGCGCCTTGATGGTTAGGTTGTGCTTGTAATGTGCGTATGCAGAGTTGAGGGGATGCGGGAGAGAGCTGGGCACACGCAGAGGCTCGGTTTGATGGCTTCGCTGACGCGGCTTTCCCTCTGGCTCATGTGGCTCGGCTGAAAGGCTTAAAAATATGGCTTTCTTGGCTTCTTCTTGTGTAATTTTTTACACTGCTTTCATCTGTAAATAATTAAAACCAGACTAGTAAAAAAATCACCAGACTAGTAAAAAAGTCACAAAAGGACAGAAAAAGCTCTCTCTCTCTCTCTCTCTCTCTCTCTCTCTCTCTCTCTCTCTCTCTCTCTCTCTCTCTCTCTCTCTCTCTCTCTCTCTCTCTCTCTCTCTCTCTCTCTCTCTCTCTCTCTCTGTTAACCTAAAAAGTCTGTTAACCTAAAAAGAGTAAGGGTCTGTTTGGTTCATAGATTCAAATCATATGATTTGAACCATTTTCGATTTACGTGTATTTTTTATGAGAGAAAATACTGTAGCGATTATGAATCATGATTCGAATCAGGGATTCGAATCTAGGAACCAAACGAACCCTAAGTTTCGAATAAGAATGGATAACAATGGATAGTTTATACAACATAATTTTAAAGAATATAAAAAGGTCTCAACGTGCAAATTTTTGGCTAGTGTTAACTTAAAAATAGTAAGTTTCGAATAAGAATGGATTAGAATGAATAGTTTATACAGCATAATTTTAAAGAATATATTACAACTTAATATGTGGTCAACAGCTAACATATATGAGAAGTCAAAAGGATTTAGATTACCCTATATATGCATATTTTGTTTCGATAAATTAAAAATTTGGGTGTCCTACTACTAGTTCCAACCTCCTCTCTTGTATTGCCCTAAAAAAACAAAAGCAAAGACCAAAAGTAGTTTCGTATATATTGCTGGTAACCAAGCGGAATGTAAATCGTAATTTAAAGAGAAAAAAAGCACATAAAAAGACGTTAAATTTGGTACATTATACTTGCTTCAAAAACCAGACTAGTAAAAAAAAGTCACAAAAGGACAGAAAAATGTCCCCCGCTTTGGGTGGAACTTGTAAGATTTTATAACAAAAGCAGAAAAGCATATTGGGTTTATTGGGTTTTATATTGTTCTACTTTATATTAGTCTCATTAATCTTTTGCCTTTTAAGATGGTTAAAAAAAAAAAAAAAAAAGAGAGAACTGGTAAGTTTAATATGATTAAATCAAAGACAGGAACAAGAAAAACAATTTTATTTTTATAAAAAAATTTAAGACCTATTCATTTCACCGATTTAAGTTTAAAATTTAAATTTTATTACAGTAAAAAAATCTTAAAAATAATCACATCTAATTATTTTCTTACAATAAAAAATTCACATAAAGTCACATTTCAACTAGAATTAAAACCACAAATTAACGTACTAAACGAGCTCTCAATGCTTTCACCAATCACCGAAGGAGTTTTCAACTTTCATAGTGCATGCATAGCAACTCCATGTTTATTGATTAGGGTAGGGATACCTAGAACATCACAAATGTCCTCCACAAACATTATGATTAAAATCAAAACTCAATCGCCCACAATATTACACGACAGTTTACATTTACATTCAAGAAAATTTCATACTCGTTTAAGAAACCAGCGCACCCGCGTCCAATACCTAAGGCCAGATTGAAGAATCGCCATCACAGTGGAGTCAAACCAACCACACCTGTGCACAGGTTTCAAAGGAAGCAAGTTTAAGATCATTGCAAGTTTTATGAAATGAAAAACATTTTGCACTTCTAGGCATTATAACAAAGCACCATCTCCGAAAACATCAAAAACCATTTTACACAACATCCGCCAAGTTCAGAATTTTTCCATTTTTAACTTGGCTAGAAGGCCATGAAATAAAGTTTTATGATGCCAGGACAATGATAAACTATCTTATGTGATCAAATATTTTGTGTGCATAAAAGTAACAGTTGTTCATCCGGGCAAAATTTAGGCAGGTAGGTGCTTCTGTTCCGTAATATCAACAGGATAAACCGAGACTAGTTAAGAAGACAGAGCGTGAGACAATGGACAAGTTTTTCTCCTTTAAACTCGGGTATGAAAAAATAAAAGAGTAAGCTTGAGAAACTATAAAAGATAACTCAAACAAGATATAGTCCTCTTCCAAACTGCCAAACATGAAAAGTGAATTTCGCTCTTACCGCATGCCAATCTTCCACCAGCATTGCCAGTGGTTAAGCTAAGTTCATGCCCACCTGCAAAAACGAATCCAAATGAGAGTTAGGAGAGAGTAATTCAAAACATTAGGGATAGGTAACAGATTCATAGTGAGCAGAGAGATATGTCAAAGTATAAACATCTAGACATTGTGCATTTATTTCCATTTGACGTTACAAAAGGAAATCTGCTTTCCATGTTGATCAAGAATTCCATTGTCTACTCTTGTACTCTCATATATTAAAATCTAGATTGAGACTGTCAAAACCACATGCAAAGGTGAGATTGGAAGAAAATTTTGCACATGAAGAAATACATACCCTTTCCAAGGTCATCCTCGAGCTCATGAACCACAAAAGCCCTTCCAACTACAGAATTAGGACCACCCAGTGGTATCTGCACATATTAGCCAAAATTAGGTACTACGGGTCTCCACAAACGTAGAGGTAACAAATAAGTATGTCAAAAGAAGTCAGTCACCACCAGCTTTAAGCATCTCTCGTGTAATATTAAAAGGGTGCCTCCCCACATGTTAAATGAAGACATAATTGAGTTTCAAGTATTACCTGATTATCTACAATTGTTGCCTCTGCCACGCCTGTATTCCCAAAATTTGACAAGTAATAAATTAGAGTATCACATTACAATTAAAAAGAAAAATGCATGCGTACATCATTTTAAAGAAATTACCCTCGGCATTGGCAATTATGTTTCCCAGGTCGCCCGCATGACGAACTTCATCCTCAGGAGCGCCATGTGTCAAATTGGTAGGATTGAAATGTGCTCCTGAATAAGAGATAAAAATACTACAAATCTTTCACAAAAGATTCACATGCGTGACTTCATCAACTTATGACATTTAAGAGTTAAAATCATTTGGAGTTTGAAAAGCAATGAAGCCTTACCTGTGGAAATACAACCATTGGTCGTGTCACCATACTCGTGCTAGATGATAGAAAGGAGTAATATGAGCATCTAAATTGATCAGAACTCACTACAGAGATCCAAAAAAAAAAAAAAAAAAAAAAAAAAAAAAAAAAAAACAGATGGAAGCCAAAGAGAAAATTTAATAATCACCAAGTGGAACCCATGAGGCCCAGGAGTAAGTCCAGTAACACGGACATTTACGGTTGTAGGACCTGCAGCAAATGAATGCTTAAACTACATTAGATAGCCATTAACATATGAGATTAGAGACACAGAGAACCTTGACTCTCACATTCTCATAACTTATCACTCAAATTATGACCTGAACACCATTCAACAACAACAAAAATTAGATAATAGTGGACTCTAAAAATATAGAGCTCTTGCTTCAACTTCAAAGACATAGAAAATATCACTAAAAAGGGACTCCAAGTTTTAGGTTATCAACTTGTTCTAGAAATTTCCCAAGTGACCCAAATTCAAAATAGACAAATAGAGTTTCACATGCATTGGTTCACTTGTTTTTCAACTTCCATCAACAAGCACATACATAAACAATCAAAACATCCATAAAACAGAGGAGTTGATACATGCACTACCAGTAATGAATGTCCCTAAACCGTCCTATACAAAACCCTATATATGGAAAACTTCTTATTTTAATTTGATTAGTTAAATTTAATGCCAAGAACTGTGCAGTACGCTTAAAAAGTACCCCAAACGCTGAAATAAACAATTTCTAGAAGGCTAGAACATAAGTTCGACCAAACTATAAAGGGAAAATACAAATGAGTCTTCTCTTTTTACTTAAAGGAAAGACCCAAAGGGCCAAAAAAAAAAAAAAAAAAAGAAGGAAAGAAAGAAGAGAGAGAAAGAGAGAAAAAAAGAGTGAGAAGCAACTTTTTAAGTTTAGGTCCTTGGAATGTTTTAGAAAATCCCCCGAGTGACCCACATTTCAAATGAACTAATGAAAGTTTCACATTCAAACTCCTTTCACTAATCCCTCGCCACTTCCATCAATTCCTAGAGGACTAGGATTAAGTACACCCATACAGGGAAAATTGGATTAAGCACACCCATTTAAGGAAATTTAGCAAACTTAGGATATGGACTTGTTTATAAATTCCATAAGAAAACCACATTTGAAATGAAGTTTTACACACATTTCCTCGCTTAATCCATCTCAAATGAAGTTTCACACACATTTCCATCACTAATGCCCCTCTATTTAACCAAAACCTGAACTATAAAAATTAATAACAAAGGAGTTAAGGACACCCACACAAGGGAAAGAAAAAAAACGGGGAAAAAAATTTAAATTTTGTCAGGGGTCAGGACTTGCTTTAGAAAGTTCCCAAAGAAACCCACATTAGAAACGACCAAACAGAAAAGAGCCCAGAATTCAAAACTTGAAGAGAATAAAGAATTAAGCAAACCCAGTTGAAGAAAATAAAATTAAAAAGGGAAACCCCCCACATTTAGGTCAGACTTGTTTTAGAAATCTGCCTACGAAACCCACATTTGAATTGAAGCTTCACATAAACTAGGAGTGAAAGCTAATAACAAAGAATTATGCACACCAACTTAAGGAAAAAAAAAAAAAAACCATTGACTTTGTTGCAGAATCTCCATAAGAAAAACATTATAAAAAATAAAAAATAAAAAAAGGGAAGAAAACCCATAAAAGAGAAACGCACCGTCGTCTTGTTGGGTCAAGGTGACGACGCCTTCAACGTCGGAAGTGCCCTTGAGAACAGCGACAGCATTCTTGGTGGCGTCAGCGACGATGGAGAGTGGCTTTGCTGCTGCGGAGAGAGAAAGTGAGTGGAAGTTGCATTTTTGGCGGTCGAGCTTGAAGGAGACGCCATGGAAGGAGGAAAAGGAAGGAAGAGGAGAGTGAGAGAAGAAGAGTGTTGGATTGGGAGATGGTGAGGAGAGGATGATTGAGTGAGCTGCCATGAATGCCAGCTTGCATTGACTGGTGGAGATTGAGAACTGATAATATATTTTATCAAATTTTACTCTTTCTTTCTTTTCTGCTGTCTTTTGGTGGAGATTGAGAACTGATAATGTATTTTATCAAATTCCACTCTCGTTCTTTCTTTTCTGCTGTCTTTTACGAAGAGAAGGTTCTAGTTACTCTGATTGAGAACTGATACTCGAGTAGGTGGGTCTCCATTGACTCGAATGGGTGGGGAAACTCGAGTTCAGTTTCGAGTTTGGTCTCGAGTCTCATACGATGAACATTAAGGGCATGTTTATTTCGTTGATTCGAGTTTTTAATTGGGAAATAGTAGAAAATAGGCCAATATGAAAAGCTTAAGAAAATATATAGGCTAATTTTTAGTTATAGAAATTAATAGGTCATAACTTGTCAAGTTATGGTTCATAACCGGACAAGTTATGGATAATTATGAATAATAACTTGTCAAGTTATGGTTCATAACCAGACAAGTTATGGACGAAAATAATAATTTGGCCTATTTATTAACTTATGTAAACTATTGGCCTATTAATTTTAATTCTTCTTAAATTTTAGCCTATTTTTCTCTTTCTCCCTTTTTAATTTGAGTTAAAATTTGATTTTATGTGAGAATTTTTTATTATAATAAAAAAATTAAATATAATTATTTGTGAGAATTTTTTATTATAATAAAACTTGAATTCTAAACTCAAATAAACGAAATGAACAGAGTCTAACTTGGGCCATATTTCTTCACTCGAATGGCCTTTCTCAAGTAAACTAAGCAACTGAACAGCCATGACTTGGACAGTCTACTGGTTGATTAGTCATCGTCATCTATTTGTGGATGCTTTTTTTCTTATTTTCTTATTTTTTATTTATTTTATTTTTTGAGATTTTTTGTCAAGTAGATTAAAAAAATTAGCGGTAAATCTATGCGTTTAACCATCCATCTGATATTAATTAAATGTTCAGAGTCGCTCAGACAATATCGTTAGATATTACAGCTTTCATTAAATGCAAAATAAGAATACTGACGTATTCTCAAATGCTTTGTAGATCATAAGAACAAAATTTCTAATGTCTTGCATATTACACCACAAAATATAAGGGTTCACTTCAACAACAAAAACAAAAACAAAAACAAAAAAAAAAAAAAAAAAAAAACCTTGAATGTTTTTGCTGGCTTTCCAAACTCCTCAAATTGTTTGTCTTCACCAAGGTTTGTGCACTGTCTTAAGGAACTATTAGATTGTGCATCTTCTTCCTCACCATTAATGAATAATATTGACTGCCTTATTGTCTTTCAGTAACTAAAGTGATTCCTTATTTGTGCTAGTTATTCGTCATTCAGATAGAACGACCATTGTGTTTAGCGTGCGCCGAGAGCTTAATGTGGGTCGTGCACCTAGTGAGAAAGGAACAACCTAGAATGATCATCTGATATTGATTTGTTGTTTGGGGTCGCTCAGACAACATCATTGAATATTAACAGCTTTTATCTAAATGCAAAAGAAGAATGCTGGCATATTCTCAAATGCTTTGTAGATTATAGCAACAAAATTTCTAATGTCTTGCATATTGCACCACAATATATAAGGGTTCACTTCAAAAAAAAAATCAAAAAAAAAAAAAAAACATTACTTTTTCTTGGACTTGAGGTGATGGCAACGATGGCGGCGGTGAAGTCGAAGGTGGAGGCGGCGGCTGTGGAAAGATGGCGATGGCTGCGACGAAGGAGCCGACGAAGGCGACAACAAATGCGGTGGTGAATATGTGTGAAAAGTTCCTTCCTCCGGCATGGTCATGTTCTCTTCTTCAGTGGCTATGAACTCCAGCGCTGGCGTCATAGGGGAAGAGGAGATCTCAGAGGTTTTGAAGGGGGGGAGAGAGGGGGATGAGGATTTTGGGTCGTTCTCTTGCCTTCTTGGTCGTTCGTTCCTTTTAGGTTTTTTTTTTTTACTTTTTGAGCACTCGAGTTCGTGAGGGAAGAAGGGAGAAGGCCTCCTATGTTGCTTTTTTTCAATTAAACTCTAATCTTGATTTTTGTTAATAATACTCAATTAATAGATAAATACCCATTAATTATATTATTAAGAGTTTGCTAAGATAAAAAAATAAAAATGAAATTAGAAAGTCATTTCCCTAATTTCAAATTTTTACTTGGTTCTTTTAGCCAAATTCTCCGAAGAGAGAAAGTGAGTGGAAGTTGGATTTTTGGAGGTTGAGCTTGAAGGAGACGCCATGGAAGGAGGAAGAGGTAGGAAGAGGAGAGTGAGAGAAAAAGAGTGTTGGATTGGGAGATGGTGAGGAGAGGATGATTGATTGAGCTGCCTTGAATGGCAGAGCAGCAACTTACATTGATGGATGGAGATTGAGATAAAAAACTGATAAGGTATTTTATCAAATTTCACTTTTTCTTTCTTTTCTATTGTCTTTTACGAAGAGAAGGTTTTGGTTGCTCATGAGTGAACTATCTTGGTATGCTCACATCGTCAATTACTTGATGACCAGCAAACTTCCTTCTACTTGGAGTGCACAAGATAAGCACAAGTTTCTAGTCGACGTGCGTTATTTCTTTTGGGATGATCCGTACATATTTAAGTATTACCCCGACCAAATCATGAGGTGTTGTATTCCTGATTTGAGCTTCTATCATAACGATGCCTGTGGTGGTCACTTTTCTGTGAAGAAGATTGCCGTAAAAATCTTGCAGTGTGGTCTTTATTGGCCCACTTTGTTCAAGGATACTAATGAGTTTTGTCATTCTTGTGTGAGGTGCCAAAAGTTAGGTGCCCTGTCCCGATGCCATATGATGCCCTTGAACTAAATTCTTGTGATAGAGATATTCGATTATTGGGGGATAGATTTTATGGGACCTTTTCCACCTTCTTATGGTTACCTCTACATTCTCCTTGCTGTGGATTACGTTTCCAAATGAGTAGAAAATGTGTCGTGTTAGACTAATGATAATGCAACAGTTGTGAAGTTCTTGAAAGAAAATGTGTTATCGAGGTTTGGTACTCTGCATGCTATCATCAATGATCAAGGCACTCATTTCTGCAACCAATCTTTTGAAGCTCTCATGCAAAAATATGGTGTCATTCATAAGGTTACAACTGCCTACCATCCACCGACTAATGGTCAAGCGAATAGGGAGATCAAACAAATTCTGGAAAAGGCGGTAAATCTTGACCGTAAGGATTGGTTTTCACATCTTCTTGAAGCTCTCTGGGCATATCGTACTGCTTACAAATCCCTTCTTGGGATGTCTCCCTATAGGCTTGTCTTTGGGAAAGCCTGTCATTTACCAGTAGAGCTCGAGCATAAGACTTATTGGGCTATTAATGCCCTTAACTTCAATCTTAGTGTTGCAGGTGTTCATCGCGAGCTCCAGCTGTCAGAAATTGTGGAGCTGAGAAATGATGCTTATAACAATTCCAGGATCTACAAGGCAAAGATGAAAGTGGCACATGATAAATAGATCCTGTGAAAGAACTTTGAGCCGAATCAGAATGTGCATCTTTATGACTCTCATCTGCATCTCCACCCATGTAAGTTGAGGTCGCGGTGGACTTGTCCATTTGTGGTGAAACAAGTTTTTACCAACGGTGCTATCAAGGTCGAGGACCCGAGCGATGGGAGAGTATTCAGAGTCAATGGCTAGATATTAAAGCATTACATTGAGCGTGTGAGCTAGGCTGAAGAGATCATTCTCAAGGCTCTGATTTACTAGCCTTGAGGAGTTTGCTTCCAACACTTTTGTATCATATTTTTGTTTCTTTGTTTCGTTTGGTGTGTTTTGTGTGCTTTTATTTTTTCAGTTTGTTTTTGTGAGCTTTTATTTTGTTAGTGTGTTTTGGAGATTCAGTTCAGGAGGCTCAACTATGTTCTAATGTTCATCATCCAAGTGTTCTCTTTCCCTGTCTTCTTCATATTGCATATATTTTTAGACATTGAGGACACTGTCTGATTTTAGGTTGGGGGTGGTGAGCATATTCATGCGTGATATTAATTTTTATCTTGTTGTTATTTTAGGTCAAAATTTTTGCGAGATTATCTTAGTATGATTTCAAAATGTTCAGTTTGAGTTAGTTTTTGCTATCTTAATTACCAAGAAATGATTTCCAGAGTTATTTTTAAGCACATGCCAAACCTTGTGGTAAGATGGTTGTTAACACATTTAGTTTAGAAAAAATCCCGAGTTTATGGTTTTCATTTTTAGTGAGTTGTGAAAGTTGAGAAAATAGCTTTTTGAACTTTCATTGATCTTTTGAGTTGGTAGAATCATTAATGGAACTCCATTACTTGACTTGTGACATTTGCTTGAGGGATGATTTTTGGTTAGAAATAATTTTTAGAATTGAGCCATGTGCTGTAAATATTTATCATTTTTCTTTTGTATTTCTTTCTCAAAAAGAAAAAAGAAGAAACAAAAAAAAAAGAGTTATAAAAAAAAAAGAGCAAGAGCATCATTTTATCATCAATGTTTACGTAGTTTGGTTGTACTCACATCTTGTGTTGCATAGCAGTCAGTCAAAAGAATGCCTTACTACATTAGCTTCATCAAATGTATGTTGTCTCTTGCCTTCAAAAAACAAACAAAAAACAGAAAAGAAAAAAAAGTGTGTGTATATTTGTTTGTATTTCCCAGCTCCTTCTTTGTTTATGAGATTTTCTTTGACCCGAATGAAATCTCAAAAGCTTGTTTATAGTTTGAGTGATGGCTTGTTCCAGATATTTGATTTGCCGATCATTTTATCAATGATTGTTTATTAGCTTGTCCTTAAATTGCCTTCTCTCACTTGAGCGTTGATTGATTAACTTCCAACTCTATGAGTGAAAACCTTTTGCATTAAAATATTTCTGACACCTGTGAGGTAAATGGAGTTAAGACTTTTTCTTAGAGAATCTTTCGTTGCTATATGTGTTATGGACTATGGTAAGAAGAATATGGTTTGGTGCATACACACACGAGTATGGAGTTACGATTGAAGTAGTTTTGATAGCATTTTCTAGTCACTTACTAATGTTTTGTTTTATAGCTTACGTGATTTTGCTTCTTTTGATTTGAATTTTCAGTCTGGCATGATTTTTATTTCACTTGAATTGCTAGAGACTAGCAATAAGCTGGTTTGGGGTTATGATAAGTGCATGAAAATGCACCTCAATTGTTCATAATTGTTAAATAAATTAGGTTTTAATTAAATATATTCGTAGAATTAATTTTATGTGGAAGTATTTAATTTTAATTTAATTAATTTTGCTTTGTAGGAAAATAAGGTATTTAGGCCAAACTTAAAAGAGAAGCCCATCTGAAGCCCATTTGAAGCTCATCTGAAGCCCATCAGCAAGCCTAGCCATCAGTCAGTTGCCGCCAAGCCAAGCCGTTCGAGTTGTTCCTACAAGCTGCGCCACATGGCGATTTCTGCCATGTTCCCCGCTTTTCCCTCTCACCCACGTGCACGTAAGTTAGCCCCTTTCTTCTTCTCTGTGGGGCCCAGTTATCCCGTACCGTAAGCGCGTTTGGCATAAACTGCTTCCTCCCCGGGCGAGTTCCTTCCACGCAAGCGTCAGGAACATTTCTCTCTTCTTCCGCGTGGGTGTCACATGAGCAGAGCTCCTTCCACAGCTTGCCACGTGTCTGAAGCTGTCAGCCATTTACTCCCCTCAACCTCTCTTTGTGCGACATGTGTCCCACCCATTTGGGATTTTCAGTCTGCTAATCCATTTGGTTCCGTTGATGTCATGGTTAATTTCAGCATTCACTCTCCGAATAAAGCATTGTAAATTCCAATTTAATTAGAAAACGTTTTTAGTTTTTATTTTTGTTGTTGATTGTAACTTTTAGCATGACCCAATAATTCTATAAATAGGGCTATTGCCAAGGTAATTGGGTTGTTGAATTTTAGCTTAGGTTTTGATAATTTTCTCTCATGTTCTCATATTTTCTCTTTAGAATTTTGTGAGAATTATGTGCAAGTTAGGCTAGAGTTCTTGGGTGAGGCTAGAGATGACCCTATATGTGTAGTGAGCTTGTTTGGGTTTTGATTCTTTAATGGTTTGTAAGTTTTATACATTTGAGTAAATAATTTTCTTTTATCATATTTCTTCCTCATATCAATATATTTTGTTATCAACTTTTATATAAATCTAGTCAAACTCTTTTTATGTGATTGTTGCATGATACTATATATTGGTATGCATTATTTTATGAGTAGTCTTTTACTACAATAGCACCCTGAGGTATATTGTCGCTTTTAGATTTCTCATAAGATAATTTTTTCTAGTTCTAAACATAAGAATTTTATTTACTTGAATACATTTTAATTCACATGTTCTTCAAATATTTATTTTCCGATTGATTGTTTGGGATGTGAAATTTTCAATTCAGTCAACTTATGAATCAAAATCCAAATAAGTGAACAAAGCATATAAAGGATTCTCAATATCTTTCCACTTTTAATTATTGAATTTTCTCCATTTTATATTGCATAATCTTAAAATTAAATTGTTCAAAAATCATAAAAACACTCATTTCTTTTCTTTGTTCAATTGTTTACATCTCTAATGCTTTTATTCCACTAATCTCTTTTATTTGTTTTTATTGCCTCCTCGTGGGATCAACCGTCTTAATTGTGCTACAATTGACCGCTTATTTTTGTACACGTTTGGGCATAATCACACATATACAAATCTTAGCAAAGTACATCACAAATTGAATTAGAAAAAGTAGCTTAGAGAAAAACATAATTTTCAACCAAGTGTTGAATTAAAATCCAAAAGATTGTTTCTTCTCCAATTGGACCTTTCTTGTGTGTGTGTTAATAGCCGAGTGCTATATCATCATTGTCAATCTAAATAGGACCATGCAAACATACTCTATGCAAAGAATCTCTAAATATGAGTTTCAGACTCCATAGGCTCACTTTTCAAAACTCTCTCCACTAATGTAGATCAATACATTACCAAGGATCAATAGGACTTTTTAAGCTTGTAATGTTAGGCTAAGGTAAAGATAGGATATGAGGTAATATTTTAGCTCAAATCACCCTTTAAATACATCAATAATTCTAAGACCTTAGAAGAGCTCAAATAACACACCCAAGTAACACCCCAAACTTGATTTTTACTTTCTTTTGTCATCTACTTATTTTTTTCTTCTTATTAATATTTTTTAAACAAATCCCCTCTACCCCCAAACTTATATCAAAATTGTCCTCAATGTTGTAAAAAGAGCAAAGAGGGTAAAGGAAACTCTCTTCTTCCTTTTTTTCATTCATTCTATTTTTTTTTCTGTTTTTGTGTTATATTCATCACAACAAATAATTTTTCACAACACCACCCTTCCTCCCATCTACTAACACTTCTCAATGTGTCCTAAAATGATTAACATGCTTATGGGTGAGGGGTAGAAAGTTAGAAATTTATTGAAAATGCTAGGCTAAAGATGTGGGTAACAAAGAAAACGGTATAAGTAGGCTCAACGGGGTATACTAAGGATATAACATATCAAGGTAGGCTCAAAATGCCCAAACGGTCTAAAGATAGCCTAAATCATCTCCTCGATAAAGTGTTTATCTAGGATTTCACCTCAAGAGTTTATCAAGTAAGTTCTAGAGCTTATGAGATCTAAGAATATAACACATTTATCCCATCCTTCTCTAAAAATTCAATGAATTAATAACACCAGGCTAAGTGCTCAAAATGAAGAAAAATCACAATTTTTGAATAAGATAATCAATTAAATCTAAGCACAAAACTAAGTAGAAACCATTCTTTTCTAAAAGCTATGGTCAATCCAATCACATTCATCATGGATCCAAGAGAATTCACCACAAAAACACACCAAACATCAAGAAAACACAAGACTCTAATTTTTTTTTTTTTTTTTAAGATGCAAAAACAAGCAAAGACATATACAAAGACATCCAAAGTTCTCCCCCCAAACATGTCAAGTACAATATCCTCAATGAGTAATCAATCAAAAACATAAGGAAAATGTTTAAGAAACTCCCCTATATCAATTTGGCACTTAGACTTCAATGCTTGCTAGCTCTCTTGAATTGAACCCATTCTTTAAGCTCCGACACTTGCACCTACAAACGAGAAATATTAAAGTAAAGTAAAAAGTTATAAAAACTTAAAACCAAAACTTGAAAGGAAGGAAAACATGAAAATGTTTAGAAAACTTGGGTTGCCCCCTAAAGAGCGCTTGCTTTAACGTCTTCAGCTCGACTCTTGGTGAAGTGCTCATCAAAGAGCGGCTTCCGTCCATAGTAAGTGTCATATCACACTACATATGGGTCTTTGGTTGTGATGCCCTCAAGCTTGGCATGATTTTTGCAATTTAGGCACGTTGCACCAACAAGATTTGGCTTCGGAAAGTGATGGACTTAACTAGAGAAATTCATTTTTAGCTCGACTATGAAAAGAGTAAAATATGGTGGTGTTGGTGACGATAGCCAAAATGGGTCATTTGGAGGTGTATACAATAGTGCCATTGATGAGCTCAAATCAATGGTCTCGTGAGCTTCCACATCCTCCAATGACTCTTTTACTTCTCCCTCCTGTAGGAATTCCTCTAACATCTCTTCAAAATTCTCTTCATGCTCCACTTGGCTATCTAAAACCATGCTTGCGATTTGAGCATCACAGAACTCATGGCTTGGAATGGACTCAATTTCCTCTAGAGGCTCAAATTTCTATGACGCTCCAATATCATTCGATTCACTCTCCCAACCTTGATTGTTTGAGTCATCATCATCAAGCCACATTTGATTATTCACAATTTGATTTTCAACTTAAGATTCTTGGTCCACTCCATAAAATGGTTGATAGCATTCCCCAACTCGGCCATTGCTTCTTCTAATCTCGTTTTCTTCTCTTCTTGATGCTCAAATGGTTGGTTTATGATATCGGGGTGTGAGATATATGGAGGGTATTGATGACTACAACCTAATAGTGATGGATCCCAATGCCAGTGGTACTCGAAATCCGCCAAGTCATTCAATAAGTACAATGTGCTTTCATGACTTCTATTTAACAAGTGACCACCGGTTGTCAACGCTCCATAATCCATCCAACTTCTTGTTGATCATCCAACCCATTGTAGAAACATAAGGTTAGAAACTGATTCGAAAGATTGTGGTTGGAATATCTCTCTACCATGTCATTGAATCTCCCCCAAGCGACATAAAATGGCTCCAAGTGTTGTTGGGCAAAACTCGCAAGGACTTGTCGCTAAAACATCTTGAAGTACCTCGCAAAACAAATGACTTGAAGAAAAATATTAGAAACAAATAAAAATAAAATAAAATAAAATGAACAAAATAACTTCTACAAATATTCTCAATGATTTCAATCCCCGACAATGGTGCCAAAAACTTATTGTGTGATTCTAGAAGTGCACAGATCGTACAAGTAATAAAGTATACTGGAGTACAAATATCGCTCCCACAGAGATTGAATCACCAATAATGTAGTGTAGAAATCATAAAAACACCAAATTAAGTGAAAGAATAAACTAAACAAAAATTCGGTAAAATGATGTAAAGAAATAAGTGTAATATAAATGAACCCAAATGTGATTGATAGAAATGACAAAAATGCAACTACAAGTTGTAATCAGTGATTTAAACAAACTACAATTGCTAATTTCCCCTCAATTGCAAGTCTAACAGTAAATGTTGCAGGAAATGCTATAGCATTATTACCTCTGTTAACTGAAACTTAGTTCCCTGCATAAAATTCTTTCGAATTAATTATTACTAAAAAAAATTCAAACCATTTCCAGCATATTCCTATGTGAATCTAGTTCTCAGAATGCAAACTTCAATATCGGTTTTAATGGGCTATGCAAGATGAACAATATATTCCTATACCTTCAAAAATCAACAAACTTAAACAATAATATTGAAGTTGCATCATCGATGTTAGATCCAACTCCAATTAACCTTCCCAGTATCAATCTAAGTCTTGTATCCTATAGTTGATGGCCAGTCAAAAATATAAATAATCAATCAGCACACATGGATGAATAGGAATAAAATCAGTAAACATTCCATAAGCAAACATCTTTCTTACAATCTTGGTTCCATTAACAATCCTAGCTAAGAACAACTTAGCTCATAGTTGAACAAAAACCGAATTCCTAGTATATCCCATTAAACTAATATCAAAAGTTCCACTATTTACAAATCACATAAATAAAGAGATGAGAATAGGAATGAAAAACTCATTTTGAAGTTGTCACAAACTCCAAAATCTTCTTTCTTCTTCTCCTCTCCTTCTTGATCTCCAATTGCTTTCTCCCAAAACAATTTATTGAAAATAAAACCTACACCTCAAACTAGAAAATAAATCCTAAAGCAAAATAAAAGTAAATATATATATATTTTTGTGTATTTTTCTTCCTTCTAAAATGGCTTTAAAAAGCCTTATTATTTTTCTCCTCCTTTTTTCTATGGTTTCAGGCTTTGTGTAGAGCTCTATGGGATGGGAGCTTCCTCTCCTCTCCTTCTTCTTTTTTGTTGCGGCTACTTCCTCTAAAAAATAGGTGTACTTCTTGCTAGGGCAACAAAGGACGTTGAGGTGGCACTTAGTAAGTGATTCGGTCCAACTGACCATCCACAGCATCCTCCTCCTGTGCACTTTATTTTTCTTTCTTCTCTTTGACATGTGTTGATGTCATCCACGACTGGCTGCTGTCATATTTTTGCCGCAGCAAATGTTGCAGTATTTATCCTCACAATTCCTGCAATTCACACCAACGCACCTTAGACACAACTCAGCCCTATTTTATTCAATTTTCTTCAAAATCACCATAGAAATAGTACATACAAATCTTAGCAAAGCACATCACAAGAATCAAAAATTGAACATATAAAACAGAAAAACAAACAACTTTGCCCTTGGATTAGCAAACTTCAAGCCTAGAAATGTCTAAAATAACTCTAATTTTTAGAGTTATCAACTAGTATATATGATTTTGTCTCCAATACAAGCAAGGTAGTTTACTAATGCTCTTACTTGAAGAAGCTGTCTTAATTAGTGTTTAGCTCATTTTATGTGATGTAGTACAACGTACTAATATTACGTAATTAGTACTCAATTAAACTGTTTAAAAGTGATGAAAATATATACTACTGTCTCGCATCTTTGCTTCATATTTATTAACTTTCATACACATACAAGTGCGTATTATGAGCACATTTGTCCCAATTAGGTCTAACCTCACTCATATATGTCAAATTTTAATTGGTTAAAACACTTCTTTTCAACTCTTTTTCAAAAATATTTGGAACCTATAGACACATTATTATATACTAGTCGCAAACATTTAAAATAATAATTTTACGCATTATTTCTTTTTTGAGAAAAGAAAGAAAAGAAAAAATGACATCAATAAAAAAAATAAAGATAAAAGTGGGAAAACATCTGAAGCAAAAGACACGAAAATTTATGAACAATTTAATATATAATGATTTATTTATAAAGCAATTTATAAACAAAAAGTTTAAACAATTTAGAAAACATTTATTTTTTTAATGGGTCCTCAATTTTTTTCACTTTCATTTTAAAAACAATTTATTCAATTTTTTATCCTTTTTTCGATAAATGTTATCCTGATTCGTGCCCATTTACATCCTTGTGTTTTAAATTAATTCTATTTAATTTTTTTAATTTATTTTTTTGTTTAATAAGGTGTGATTTTATTTTATTTTAGTGTATTTTATTTAATTTTATTTTAGTGTGATTTTAATTGATCTTATTTTTTTGAATTATTTATAGTAATTTCATCAAAAAGAGTATGAAAAATTTGGGACAAAGCGGTGTAAAAAGGGACAAAATCAGACTACAAATAACTCTAAAATAAATAAATAAATAAATGAACACAATAAAAATAATAATAATACAAAATAAATATTTGTACAAAATACCCTCCCCTTTCTCACATGTGAGACCCACACTGAAGGATGAAAATATCGGTATCCTAAATTTAAGGAAATATAGGATAACTTATTGATATCAGTAAAAATATAGGAAAAAATTACAGAAATGACAGAAATTTACGTTAGAATATATTTTAAATATTTTTTGATAGCATCAATATTAAAAAGATACATAAATAAACAAGTTTTACATAAAAAAAAAAAAAAAAAAATTCATACATATTACATTTCTTAATATCAAAATGAAGTTCTATGAAGCTTAAATGTGGACGATATTAGATCTTGATTCAAGCAATATTAGTATTATTTTATTTTTTAAAGCAAAAAAAAAGAAAATCATAAAAAATAGAATATTTATCAAAAATGGTGCCGCTTATTTCATTAATTCCTAAACATCGTGTATTAATTTTAGAATGCCAAACATAAATAAAAGTGTGAACTTTTGACCCATTCCGGCCCTTAGGCGCTCCACTGCGCGGGTCAGGGGTTTTTTTTACAATGTTTTTGTTTTTCATTTTTTGAGGTCATTTTTACAGGCATGCTCAGTAGAATGTAAGGATCATATCTGTAAAATTTCAAAATATTTTGACGTCGTTTATATTATATTTTATTTTTCAAAGACGAAAAAAAGAGAAAATCATAAAAAATAGAATATTCATCAAAAAATGGTGCCGCTTATTGCATTAATTCCTAAAAATTATGTATTAATTTTAGAATGCAAAACAAAAATCAAAATGTGAATTTTTGACCCATTCCGGCCCTTAGGCGCCCCACTGCGCAAGTCGTTGGCTTTTTTATAGCATTTTTCTTTTTTCATTTTTTGAGGCCATTATTGCAGGCATGCTCAGTAAAATGTAAGAATCGTGTCTGTAAAATTTCATAATATTTTGACGTCGTTTATATTTTATTTTATTTTTCAAATCAGAAAAAAGAGAAAATCATAAAAAATAGAGTATTCGTCAGAAAATGGAGCCGCTTGTTGTATTAATTCTTAAAAATTGTGTACTAATTTTAGAATGCAAAACATAAATAAAAATGTGAATTTTTGACTCATTCCGGCCCCTGGACGTCTCACTACGCAGCATAAGAATACTTTCCTTTAAGGTTTTATTTGTCCTCACTTCTCAAAGTTTGATAATGAGTTTTAACGATAAATTACCCCCAAGATACAACAAACCCTTGAACACAATATCTAGCAATAATATTGAGTTTCAGAACATTCAATTAAGTCTGTAAATTTTCTGGAGAATTAATAAAGACAGATGTGTCATTTCATGAATGAATGCATCTTCTTTAAACATTACAACCATTCACATAAATGTATCTTTTCAAGGTAAAGGTATTTTTTCATGAATTAATACACATATTGTAATAGTTATATCTATTGCTAGTTGGTTCGCAGATATGTATAAAAACATATCACCAATTGATGTAATGATTCGAGACGTTTCAGATCACATAACCTCATGAAAACACTGTTTTTCTACAGAATTTCCACTGCAGCGGGTGTTTTCTTGCTACAGCGCGCAAACAGACCTAAGGGGCCTGAAAAAGGGCGCTGCAGTGTGAAATTTTCTGCTGCAACGCAAACATTTTGGCTGCAGCTAAAATATTGGCTGAACCAGACTGCACAGTTTTGTGTAGTTTGTCTGTTGCAGTGTTTATAAACCCGCACAGTACTTTTGAAGTCCCTTTAATATGAGTTTTTTATATTTTAACACTCAAATAACTTGTGATCTTGATTCAGACATATTACAATCTCTCTAACCACCCATCTGCATCCCCACCCCCAACCCTGCTGCACCTTGTGAACCCAATCAAGCCGCCTCCCAATCGCGCCGCCTACTTCGCGAACCCAGCCAATGGCGCCGCCTGCTTGACTTTATAAGTTCGTTGTCTATTGTAATATTCTCGTCAAATATGTTGCCTACAACTACAAGAGCGACATACAAACACAACAATCACGTGAACAACAGGAATTAATTACGACGAAAGAGCTACATGCTATTACATTTGATGCTATATCAAAGGACCACCCCATCAACAGTAATATAATTTAAGAGAGAGAAAACACAACTAATTAACCAAGAAAGAAGATTAATTAGAAGAGATGATAAAAACACGCTGATTAAGAACATGGAATAAAACACAAGTAGAGATGTGATACCGTCGTTCAAACATAAGCCTTAAAAGCGGGGGATTTTCTTTAAATAAAAAAAAATAAAAAATAAAAAAAGGCAGTGACTATGCCAAGACTTGGTTAATGGGACACAATAGTTTAATACTAACTAAACCATTTTAGTAAAATATGAGACAGACAAAATATATAAATATATATATATATATATATATATATATATATATATTGTCAAGAGAAAAGCAATGGCAGACATTTACGAGTCTAAAGAAGTTAGAAATAAGTCGCTTAAGCTGCTTGGAGCCAAATAAAGCACTGAAAACTAAGCCCTAATAAGCATAAAAGAAAAAGAAGAAATCACTGCTACCTCCATAGAGACTCTTCTTAGAGAAGTATTTTGCCATCAACCTATGGGTGTAGTCAGCTTCATATCTCTTGAACTTCTCGATGTGGTTCGCAAGATAAAGATCACTGAACAAATGCAGAAACTGTAAATCATCCGGCCAATGACTCAAAATTACAAATGTTAGAACTCCTTATATTCTCAGACACGCAATCAAATACAATATGTACTATGTCGAGACAGTCGAAATTCTCATGGCTGAAACTAGAATAGGTAAAAAGATCCATGACAGAATATCAACGTCTAGAAACAAATCAAATTTTAGGGGTAAAAACTTGTGACCGTATCTGAAACTTGGTAATATAATAACAGAATGTCTAAGAAAAGTTCTCAACTATAAAATTTGACTTTATTTCTACTGTAGATTTCTTTGGATTCAATAAAAACTGGCGCACCCACTTGATAACACGGAAAGTTTACAGTTATACAAAGCAAAACATACAAGGAACTATAGGATAATAACATCAGAATTCAAAATAAAACCACCCTCAGTTCAGGTTGTGAACTCTTCTTGTGTCATTAAAAAAATGTTACATTTTAGTGGGTTGCTTATAAAAATAAAGAAGCTTTATTGCAATAAGAATTTTTTTCCTCAATTTCTTGGCACTATATATATATAAATATATATATATATATATGTGCATAAAGGTAAGTGTTCTTGTAGGAATATTTTTATGTAAACTTTTATAATCATAATAATTCATTATATTTTTAATTAAAATATATTATTAGACAATTGTGTTATTAGGAATTTAATTATGTATGATATCATGATATCGGTCTACAATGGAACGAACACTCATTTTGGTAACTAGTTTGAGATCTATGTACTCACTCTCTCGTAAATGTTTTGATTAGTCCATCAGATTAAATAACCCCTCAACACAATTAAAATAAGCACCATAGACCATTTAGAATGTGAGCCCAAAATAAGAAAGCTAACGCGTACGTCTATATATTTTGGGGTGTGGTCATTGGGTGAGTGCTTGGAGAACTGTGGTAGATGGGGAGAAGGAGGAGAGCTCATTTGAACGATCAGCTTCAGCAATTTTCCGGTGACGTTTTTACGGCCTACTGACGCTATCACGAGGTAACTCACGTTCTACATGCTTTAATTCTCAATAGGTTCAATGTTTAGTTTCACAAAATGTTCTCATAAGCATTGTTATCAAGACCCAATTAAAGGAAAAGAAAAGATTGCAGCACATTTTCCTAAAAAAAGACCGGAAAAACCTAGCATTTTAGAAACACAATACGAATAAAATTTTGGTGAAATATTCCAGAAAAAATACTGACTGAAAATTGGTAGCTACTTCAGGCTTTTTCTCGTCGAGATTGTTTTCTCGAGAGTCAACTTAACAGAGAAAAGAAGGCACAAATAAGAAAAGTTGCATAGACTGCGAGTATGTATATGTGTGTGTGTGTGTGTGTGTGTGTGTGTGTGTGTGTGTGTGTGTGTGTGTGTATAGATATATATATATATATATATATATATATATAGAGAGAGAGAGAGAGAGAGAGAGAGAGAGAGAGAGAGAGTAAAGTGGAGACAGAGAGAAAAACCTGGAGAGAGAAGAGTGAGAAGTAGGTTTAGTAGTGGTGGTGGGGGAGTTGTCGGAATTGGAGGCTGAAGAAAGTGATTGCGGAGAAGACGAAGATGGCAGATTTGCCATTGCAGGACTTGAGAAGCTCAATTGTATCATAATAGAGATCAAAGCTTGTGGCATTGAAATTGATTTTTTTTTTTTTTTTTTTTTTTTTTTTAGTCGATGCCAATGCAGTTTAAGGGAAAATATGCTCACTAGTTACACAAGCTCATTTATATCATTAATAGATATTAATGATTGTGTTATTTATTCCGCCTCCTCCTCTTCCTCCCTTAATAGTTTGGGATTCTTATCATCATGATTACTTTCCCATATATTCAATCTTTTCTTCCGATATTGTTGGCTTCTTTATGCGTTGAAATTTTATAAAAGTTTAGTTACGATGAATAGGCCATTTAATTTTAAGGTAAAAATAACGGTACAACCTAAAAATTTGATATATATACGTTGCTCAAATCTCAATCACTGCATGATGCCAAAAAAAAAAAAAAAAAAAAAAAAAGAGAGAATCTATTAGCCATTCAATTGTAAAATTTTAGTAGGAAAAAGAAAATAGGCGGCTGAAATAATTTATTTTCATCATCTAACGGCCAAAATAAAACTGCACGGTATACTTCTATGTAACGTTAATAGTATACTTTTTCAAGTAGTTTCCCCTTCTTTTCCTTCTCAATTTTGTCAAAATTTCAGTAACACATTGTAAAGCCAAGAACAAGAAAACAAGATGGTTCTTCAGCTAGATTTTTTCAACCTCAGGTATAGATAATCTTTTCCATTTATGAGACAATAATGGAATTCTTCAACAACTTAATAAGCAATCATATCAAAAAAATGAAACATCAGAAAGATACCATCGGATTGCTCTTCCTTCAAAGCAGTACACGCAATCTCATGTTGGTTCATCCAACGTTTAAGCCATCTAAAGGCAAAACTAACACGACAATATTTCTTGTAGCTCTAGTAGTGTAGTTTTGCATCATAATTCTACTATCCAATAAAGGCATCTCTCAGACCAAAAAAATCACTAAAATGCTTGCTTGATTCACTTTTCTCTAGCCATCACTGCATCCCGATAGTCCATTAAGCTTAAGAAAGATATTCCTCCGTACTTGAGTACCAAATCATCCCCTGAGAAATGACCCCTCATTTTAAGGACATGAAAACAAAAGTATGTAACAGTTGTTAAAGAAGCAACGTACAACTTACAGAGCCAACAAAAAAAAAAAAAACAAAAAAACAAAAGGAACTCGTACAGTAGAACTACTATTTTACTCCCATCATTAGGTAGATTAGTTTTTGAACGGTCTAAAATTTACAGTGCATGGCACACAAGTGCTCCCACTCATGAAAAACTAATCTAATGGCTAAAATTATAGTTCCTACTGATAAGAAAATAACAGTTCTTACTACAAAAGTTCCAAAAAAAAAGCAGAAAAAAAAAAAAAAAAAAAAAAAGGAAAATGAGATTAGGTATGGAATCAAACTATGGCAATAAGATACCTTTATGAAGCATGAATCATATCAAATTATGAAAAGTATGGCTGTTTAACAAATATTGATAAAATTCTAGCGGTTCAAATTATCAAATAAATAAAATGAAACATTATACACATTGAAAAGGACAAACCTAATGATTGCTTGCTAGTTTGTTTCGTATCCAAAGTAAGAGCATATATAACAATCCTCCCAGCCGGTTCATACATGAATGATGAATCCACATATGTATGCCAGCCGGTTCATACATGAATGATGAATCCGCATATGTGCTTTTCTGAGACGTAGTCTAGTTATCATGTCAACTTCGGCTATAGGTTCATGAAGATTTCCTTAGAAATGTTTGATTTCAATTTTTTTTTTTTTTCCGCACATCTCTCTCATCATTAAGCTGTGTAGTATATAATAGACGTAAGTTCAAAGTCATCAATAGCTGTAGACAGCTGAAGTTCATTGTAAGTGTTTAGAGGCCATTGTAAGCTCGTGTCCGTCTCCTAAGTCTGGCATATCTCAATCATAGCATTTATTGTACAACATTTTACAGGAATGGGGGAGAAAATTTGAGAACTTTACTTAACCATTCTTCTTCGGAAGGTGCTTTCCGTTTGAGATGTTAGACGGGGTCTCATTAACAGTGACTGATTCACTGCTGTTCTGGTCTTCAAAAGCCTTCACTGTGTCTGCATACGATCGCGTACAAGGCCATCTGCAGAAACAGAGCCAAACTTTGACTAGATTCTGTAAACCCAAATAAATTATCAGTTGATTGACAGGATCTTCAATGTGCTTTACCTGCTTGACTTTATAAGTTCATTGTCTATTGTAACATTCTCATCAAATACGTTGCCTACGAGGACAACAGACAAATGCAACAATCATGTGAGCAGCAAGAACTAGTGATGACGAAAGCGCTACGACATTTGATGATATAGCAGAGAAAACCAATGCATCAAGTGCAGAAGACATAATTTAAGAGAGAAATAAACCAAGAAAGAAGATTAATTAGAGGGGATAACAAAAACACCATAGATTAAAAATATGCACTAAAATAAGTAGAGATGTGATACTGTCTTACAAACACAAGCCTTCAAACTTTTAGTGATTAAGCCAAGACTTAGTTAATGGCATACTGTAGTTTTCAGGGAAAATCACTATGAAGAAAATTTTCTACCAACTAAAGCATTTTAGTAAAATATGAGACAGAAAAAAAAAAATGATGGTCAAGAGAAAAGCAATAGCAGACATTTACTAGACTAAAGAATTCAGTTATAAGTTGCTTAAGCTGCTTGGAACAAAATAAAAGCACCGAAAACTAAGCTCTAATAAGCATAAAACCGAAAAAAGGAAATCACTGCTACCTCCATAGAGATTCTTCTTAGAGAAGTATTTTGCCATCAACCGACGAGCATAGTCAGCTTCATATTTCTTGAACTTCTCGATGTGGTTTGCAAGATAAAGGTATCTGAAAAAATGCAGAAACTGTAAATCATCCGGCCAATGGCTCAAAATTAAAAATGAGTGAATTTCTCATATCTTTTTAGACACCCATGTAGAGACAGATACTCGAAAGTCTCGTGGCGGAAACTAGAAGAGGTAAGAAGATCCATGACAAAAAATCAACTTCTAGAAAACAAATCAAATTTTAGCGGAAAAAACTTGGTAATATAATGAAAGACGTTCTAAGAACTGTTCTCAGATATAAAATTTGACTTCATTTCTACTATTTGCTAGAAAGTGCCACTCGTAGTGCTATCCCCAGATCAGGGTGGGAACTCTTCTAGTGTCCTTAAAATAAAAAAATAAAAAAAAATAAGTTTCATTTTAATGGCAAAGAAGCTTTATAGAAATAAGAATTTTTCCTCAATTTCAGAGCAATATTAAAAAAAAAAAAAAAAAAAAAAAAAAGAAGGGGGGCGCGGGGAAGAGAGAGATAAGTGTACAATTTTCTAACTAATTTTACTCATAAGAACTTTCAAACGAAGGTATGAAGATCCCAATTAACGGAAAGAAAATTATTGGAACACATGTTCCCAGCAAAGATTTGGAAAACCTAACATTTTAGGAGCACAGTAAGAATAAAATTTTGGTGAAATATTTCAGAGAAAATACTCACTGAAAATTGGTAGCTACTTCAGGCGTTTTCTCGTCGAAATTGTTTTCCCCAGCGTCAACCTAACAAAGAAGAGAAAGCCCGTAAAAGAAAAACTGCATACACCACATATATACATATATATATATATACATACACACACACACACACACACACACACACATATTGGTGGAGTAGAGACGGAGAGAGAAACCTGGAGTTTAGGAGAGAGAGAAGAGTGAGAAGTGGGCTTAGTATCGGTGGCGGGGGAGTTGTCGGAATTGGAGGCTGAGGAAAGTGATTGCGGAGAAGACGAAGATGGAAGATTCGCCATTGGAGAAGTTGACGAGCTTGGAAACCGGAAGAAATCGCATCTGTATTTTTTCTGCGATATGCCAGACGCAGAAAGTACAGGATAATTGACACATATGGCCTTAGTTTGGTATTATTTTTTTCTTCCAATAATTAGAGCAGAAGCGGATTTTAGGCCTTTGAAATTAAAATTTAAGTTTTATTAGAATAAAAAAATTCTTATAAATAATTATTTTAATTTTTTTATTATAATAAAAAAATTTTACGTAAAATTACATTTCAATTTAAATTTTAAATTCGAATCAGTAAAAGGAACGAGGCCTAGTGTTTACTAAATCTCTTCAAAAGTATTTTTTGAAAAAAGTTTTAAAAATCTACAACTAAAATTAGAAACAGTCTAAAGACAACTTTAACTTTTAAATTATGCGTGAATCAACATAATCTAATTAATGAAACTTTCATAATACCCCTAATAAAATTTAAAATTTACAATATTCTCAATCTAAAATTAAGAATATAATATAATACAATATTAATATTATAATAAATAATACCATAAGTATATTAATAACTCTAATATTATTATTTTATCATATAATATGATATTATAATAATATTATAATTATTTTAATAATATGATAATATAATTTTAATATAATTATAATATGATATTATAATATAATATTGTAATTATTATTTTATGATATATTATATATTATATTGTATTGATATAATTATATTTATTATATTAATAATATTATAATAATATTATTATATTACATTAATATAATTATATTTATTATATTACTAATATTACAATAATATTATTACATTATATTATATTGATATAATTATATTTATTATATTAATAATAATATAATAATTAATATAATTAAATATTAATATAATTTTATAATATTAATATTATTATGATATATATTATAGTGTATTATATGGTTATATAATGTATTAATTATAATATATTTGTTTAATATAATATAATAATGATTATATAATATAATATAATATGTTATAGTTGTAATTTTTAATTATATTATAACCGAAATATTAATTTTTCTTGTCTAATATTATAATATGATTTATAATATTGTATTTATATTAACCATTTTAATGATATTATTATATTCTATATTATAGTTATATAATATGTTATTTAGTAATAGTTTTATTGTATTTTATTAAATATAATAATAAATATACATTATATTGTAATTATATATATTATATTATAGCATAATATAATATAATCGTTATTTTTAATTATTTAGGTTATTATTTTAATAATATTATTATATTATATATCATAATTATATAATATATTATATAATAATAGTTTTTTGTATTATATTAAATATAATAATAAATATATATTATATTGTAATTATTTATATTATATTATAGTATAATATAATATAGTTGTAATTTTTAACTATCCACAGCAATTCAATCTGATAATTTACCAAACACTATTACATTGATTTTAGAACCAACACAGCTACTACAATTATAGTTTACCAAACACTTAGCTATTTTTTTGTAACAGCTGCTTCTTCCTTCAGCACAGCTAAAAATAATTTTTTTCAAAATCTACAACACCACCAAACTAAGTCGTTATCTCTAACCTCTAATAATTGATAGTTTAATCTCTATTTTTTTTTTTTTGACAAAAAGACTTCCAACTTTTTAAATTGATACCATCAAAATATTTCTTTAAATTCTGTCCAAATAATAACAGGAGGAGAAGTCACGTGACGCCTGTAGAACGTTAGAAAGGCGAAGAAATGGTCCTAAAATTAATTTTACCCACAAATTACTCTTTATTTATTCGGTTCTATCTTCATTTTTTAGAATGAATTAGGACTTGTTTGTTTACACTCAAACTCAAAAAACGTTTAAATTGAAGTTACAATTTTATTCAAGTTCATATTCTTTTATAAAATTTGAGTTTGAACTTGAGTTTTAACTTAAATTTTAACTTGAGCTTGGAGTTAAAATCTGAGTTCAAATTTCTCATTCAACTCAAATTCTTAAATTCAAACTCAAGTTAATGAACAATATTTTTTATTTTTAAAAATGCTATAACTTTTTCGTTTTAATTCTGATTAAGATAATTTTTTTATGCATTCACAATGAAAAGATGAATAAAACCTCACTCATATACCCTATTAAAATTTTTTATCATCATTGAGTTTTTTTAAAATACTATCTAAATACAACTCAAGTTTTGACCCACCTAAATACAAACTCAAAAAGATTCTCATCTCAAACCATACCTCAAATATACACAACCAAACTCAAACTCAAGTTACAACTTCAACTCAAGTTATAACTCAAATTCAACTCAAGATCTACACTCAAATCACCATAACTTAAAAATACAACTGAATAAGCCCATAGGGTTTCAAAAAGAAAACCAAACTTTTAAAATTATTTTTAGTGTAAAAAAAATTATTAATGTTTTTTTTTCTCTTTCTGCTCGAGAGAGAAAAAAATAAAAAAAATAAAAATAATTAAAAGTCATTTTTTATTTTCATCTTATTTTACATTAAATTTAAAAATTATTTTTATTTTTATTTTTTATTTTTATTATACCAAATATTATTTTAAAAATATATATATTTTAAAAAAAAAAAACTTAAAAAATAAAAATAAGATCAATTATAAATACGGCCCGTAAGTTTTTCTTACAAAATCCTAATCAAGTACTCATTTTTAAGAACTCAAGAAAAGGAAGAGGGTCAGTTCAAGAACCGGAGCAAATCACCTGCAGAGACGGATTCCTCTAAGGGCAAGGGAAGGCAGGGAGAGAACTTTGCTCTCGTCCAGCGAAAACCCTAGCATCCGAGGCTGACGGATAAGTAAACAGAGGCAGAACTTGCCGGCGGAGTTCAACGCCGTCGAGAACGTGTCGCATCAATCGTCTTCGATCGGCGGTGACGGCGAAGCTTAGGCTCCTCGCGTTGGCCAGCGAGTCCGGTGCCTGTCTGCTTTGATTCCTCTCTTCTAGTGTAGTGATCCCTGGACGCAAGATTATGCCGTCACGGCCTTGCTCAACCTCTCTTCACTTAGTAGAGAAATTACACATAGCACAGAATAACCCAATATTCAACCCAATTTCTTGTTTTCGTTACGTAAACATCACCTCCAATTCGACTGAGGTTGTGTTTTTACACATATCCCGAGTTAATAGGTCACATAGGCGTCACGTGACTTCTCTTGATATTATTTAGACAGATCTTAACATAAAAGTTTTGATTGAATCGGTTTAAAAAGTTTGTGGTCGTTTTTTTAAAATTAAAAATAAATAAGGATTAAATTGTCACTTATTAAAGATGTTAAGGATTATATGTGCAAATTACCTGAAAGCACATGACATGATCAATGATACTGTAGAAAATGACATGTCATCTTGCTTTTGAGAGGACTTATTCAAAAAAAATTTTCTTGAGAAATTGAGCCGAGTGGCATTTTTTAACCACCACTTTTCACAAGTGGCTGAATTTTTTTATTTTACAAAAATGATCGTTATGTTTACATAGATCAATCAATGATTGACCTAGAGACTATAGTCTGTCTATTAGTGAGGTTAATTAGTGATTGGCCGATTTATTATTATTTTATCAATAATTTATTATTAATAAACATATAATTTATTGATTGAAACTAATAAATTATAACTTAATTTTAGTTAATTATTAACTAATGTTGATTAATAATAAAAAATAATTGAGTCAATTAATGATTAATTATTGAGTCTATGATTAACCACTAGTCTATCAGTGATTGACATAGCAATTCATGAAAAACATCATAAAAAGGTTATTTGTGTTAAAATCCATTTTTTCTATTTATAAAGTGTGGCATGCTATATCATTTAAATTGTAAACCTTTATTACTGTTCGCCAGATTTTAATATTTGTATAAAATATGATATAATTGTGAGAATTTTTTGTTAGGTATGAAGAGGGGGGGGGAGATCCTATTTTGAATTGTGTTGATCCTCGGAGAATATTCCCAAGGAAGAACGAAATATATTTTCTACATTGGAATATCTCTTACGAACGACGTCTGAAATTCGAAGTCGATTCAAACAATTTTTAGTAGTTCGTCTGAAAAAAATAAAAAATAAAAAATAAAAATAAAATAAAATAAATAAAAAAAATAAAATTGTATATGATATAGCTTTTCTTTTTATTATTATTAAATCTAAATACATAGTAACAAATTCAAATAGGAGATATGATTATTTACCATCCCATTGAATCAAATAGAAGATGGTATTTTCATTCACCAATAATCTGAACAAGAACAAAGGCCATGTTTAAAATGGTGAAAGCGCTTGTTGTCTCTCACTATTATCTCCCTTTCAACAGCCTTTGATATGAGCTTGGCTGCATTGTGACAGTCTAAACAAATCCGAAGATTCTTGCAGACTCTTATTGTCGACCCTTTACTCATCTTCAACAATCCGAAAGATATAGCAAGCTTCTCACTGTGCCCTCTCAATTTCTCAATCTTCTCTTCTTCTTCGAGTTCATGAAGCACACAACTCGTATTCGGTTTATATCCAAGCTTACTTATCTTTTTCTCTACTCTTTTCCACATCTCCGCAATCTCCATATATTCAGGATGCATATTGTCCCCGGCGAGAAAGCTATAAACCTTCCCCCCGAGTTCAATCCAGCTCTGACCGGCGTCTTTTTGCAGGCCAAACGCCTTCATCCTTTGCCTAACTCTCTTCACATCATCCCATTTCTCTGACCCCGCATACAAATTTGACACCAACACATAGTTCTCTGCCTTTTCAGGCTCTAAGTCTAACAACTTCTTACCAATTTTCTCTCCCATTTCCAAATTGCCGTGGCTCCTACAGGAGCTAAGCAATGAGCTCCAGATTCTAGTGTCTGGTTCTTCGAGCATGTCGTTTACAAGCTTCAGAGCTTCCTCCAATTGGCCTGCTCGACCTAACATGTCCACTGCACATGCATAGTGCTCTAATTTGGGTTCTATTCGATACAAACCCTGCATCTCATTGAGATATTTTAGCCCCACAGAAACCATCCCCACATGATTGCACGCCATCAGAATTCCAATAAATGTAAACCCATCAGGCTTCAATCCCAATCTTTGCATTTCTTCAAATAGCTCCAACGCCTTGTTCGCATTTCCGTTGATTCCATATCCTGCAATTACAACATTCCACAATGCTAGGTCTTTATCCTTCAAATTATCAAAAACCGTTTGAGCCTGTTCCATGCAGCCACTTTTTGCGTACATGTCTAACACGGAACATTCAACGAACATGTCGTCTACAAGGTTAGCTTTCAAAGCAAAGCAATGTAGTTCTTTTCCCAGACGCAAGGCTGACAGTTGTGAACAGGCCTCAAACACACTTGTAATGGCAATCTCATAAGGTCGGACTCCATCGGAAATCATTTCACGAAAGAGATGAAGAGCTTCATCAGGAAGTCCAAGCTGAGAGTAACCAGCAAGCATTGTATTCCAACATACTAAACTTTTGCCTTCCATTCTGTAGAATAACTCACGTGCAGAAAATATCTTACCGCAATGAATGTAAAGGGATATCAGAGAGATGGCAATGAATGAATCCCTTTCTAACCCATTACGTAGTACGAATGTGTGGATCTGCTTGCCATACCGCAGAAGTTTCAAATGGGCACAAGCTAAAAAAAGGCTACCGATGCTAAAACAGTCAGGATCCAAGCCTGAATCTTTCATTTCAAAGTAAAAGTCTAAAGCCATCCCTGGATCACCATTCTGTGCCAATCCGCCAATTAGAGCATTAAAAGAGCTCACTGTCTTTTTCTCTATGCCAAAAAACACACGTTGAGCATAATGCAGTGATCCGCACTTCGTGTAGGCTGAAACAAAAGCATTTGCAACCAATTCATCATCGTGCAAACCATGTTTGAATGAATAACCATGAATTTCCTTCAAGCTCACCAGCTCATCCTCCTCTAAACAAGCTGGCAACACATTCAGTATCGTGACCTCGTTCACTTTCACATTCTCGTCTCCTTCCATCTGCATTCTCCGCAGAAGATCAAATGTTCCACTAACATCCCCTTCCCTAGAGAAACCTCCAATCATGGAATTCCACGTAACCACATTTCTATTATTGTTCTTACCGAATAGAAATACGGCATCTGATAAGTATCCACACTTTGCATACATGTCCATCAAGGCATTACTCACCATCAACTCCTCACTCAGCCCCAACTTCACCACCAAAGCATGAATCGCGATTCCCATATCTATATCCCCCTCGGCAGCGCACACCGGTAACAAAGTCACTACGGTAGCATCATCCGGCAGCAAACCCACCACCAAAATCTCCCTCAACAAGCCATAACTCTCTATACACAAACCATTCTCCGAGAACCCGCGAATCATCGAGTTCCAAGAAACCAAGTTCCTCTCAGGCATTTTCTCGAACACATGAACCGCGTCCTCCAAAAACCCGCACTTCCCATACATCCCAACCAGCGCATTGCCCACAAAAACATCCGACACCAGCGCCATCTTCACCGCCATCCCATGAACCTCCCGCCCCAACCCGACGTCCAAAAGCCCCGAACAGGCCTTAATCACACAAGGCAAAGTGAAACTATCGGGTTGAAATTCAGTCCCAGAAACCAACCCAACAAACGCTTTCACCGCATCATGATAAAGCTCATTTCTAGCGTACGCGCTAACGAGGGCATTCCACATATACAAGTTGTTCCTCTCGAGTCCATCGAAGACGGAACGCGAATCCAAAGGAGACCCGCACAGGGAGTACATGGTGATGAGACGGGTGTTGAGAACGAAGTCATTGCGAAACTGGGTCAATTCCAGAATCATGCGATGAACTTTGCGTCCGATTTCGATGTCTTTGTGTCTCCCACAGACTTGTAACAAGACCCCAATGGCGTCTTTCCTCTCCGGAGCTGAAACGCTGACATTTTGAGAGTCGTTTTGGAGGAAGGTTAGAGCTTCGGGGAGATTCCCGGATTCGCAGAGGCTGGTTATGTGTTGGAGAAAAGGTTGTTGGAGCTGCAGAGAGTTTGTTGGTTTCTGGGTTTGTGCGGTGGAGAAAGACAGAGAGGCTTTTGGTGGGGGGATTGAGTTATGAGAGCATTTGGTTGAGTAAGTTGGAGGAGGTTGGTTATGGCGGTAGTGGCATGAAACTGGTGGCGTCACCGACACCGACGCCATTTTCTTTTGTTTGTGAGATTTACTGAGGTAGTTGCCTTTAGTCTGTTATCCGCAGTTACGCCAGCGTTGTTGACAGGTATACCCGGCAGTGCACGGTTCGTTATGTTGGTTTGTTTCTTCTACTACGCCTGTGAGTAAGCTAATAAACGGAGAGTATTTTTTTATTTTAATTTTTAATATAAGTTGAGAAAATTTATTATTATAATAAAAAAATTAAATATAATTATTTTTAAAAATTTTTTATTTAATAAAATTTAAATTCTAAATTTGAATCAGGGATTTATTTATAGGCAACAGATATCCAAACGTCACATGACGATCTTACTGAAACTGTTCAATTGGTGCTACTATAGACTAGATGACCAAAGCATGGGCCAGATTTCTTTTGCGACAAATTGTAAAGGTGATCTTTGGACGAGGGCGTGAAGATATCATTAATTTTTATTTAAAAAAAAAAAAAAAACAAAACAAAAAAAAAAAAAAAAAAAAAAAAAAAAAAAAACTGATCATGGTCTATTGTCACGTCCTTATCTTGGCGCTGCGCCTCAACGGGATAGAACATGCGAAGGCGCACCATAATTGCCTGGAGGGCGACTCCAATGGTGAGTGCATAAGTTTTTCAAAGAGTACAGGGGAAGCTGTACAAGAAGGGTTAAGCCTCCCTATACAAATTGGTCGGGGACTGGAGCCGTTCCCTGATGAGCCCAAGGTAGGGCGAAACCAATCGACATGATTTGCATTAAGCGTTTGCTTGTGAGGTGGCTTGCCCTAGTAATAAGGGGTGCGAACGGGTTATTACCGAGCCTCTCCATGGTGTGAGTGCCGAGATTCAGCCCGGCCCGTGTCACTATGCTCCATAGTCCACTGGATATCCTGATTTCCTTTTCATATTTTGGCATGTAAAGTTTATATTAGTTTAAAAATGGATAGTAGTAGATATAGTACTACTGCTCTTTTATCCCAAAATGATTCAAGTTTCTTCTTGGGGGGAGCTATACATCCTCTTTTTGCTGGATAGATCTAATACCGTCGCCAGCAGTTTACAGGGCAAAAGAATTGTATTCACATTTTCATTGGACAAATCAAAGATATCTTACTTAAGAATCGAAACCAGTAAGCAATCTGATGAAGTATTTGGGAGAAACAAGAAAATATGGGATGGACACACAGGATTCCTACATGTTTCCATCAGTAAAGAAATAGTTTTGAAGAATGCCCAATTATTAACCTAAAAAAAAAAAAAAAAAAAAAAAAAAACGGAAGAGGATAGAAAGGTAGGAAATGATTTCACAAAGAACCAATCTTGCGCATGAATCTGCATCGTTTTGAGATGAATTCTCAAGAGAAAAGAAGTTGGTTTATTATTGGTTATTATTTTTCAGATACATGTTTTTCCAAAAATGCCTTGGCCAAATTACTGAAGCTGACGCTAACTGCTTCTGCTGCAGCATATCTGTTGATGAGATCTACAACTTCTGGTTTTAGAATCTCTTCACTGTTAGACTTGTTGCAGAGATAATAAAGAGCCCCAAGTGCGTAATTCACCTAATACATTACATAATCGAGTTTAGATACCAGGAAAAGAGAATCCAGAATTTATGTCTATCAATGTACATCACTTTTCAGTAAAACACGCATGAATAAAAAAGAAACATTATTCAACTAAAACAGGATCACGTTAGGGCTAATTACATTAGTCTAAGACCTCTTGGTCTAGTGGCATTGGAGGTTTGGGTGGGGTGAGGTTTAAGTGGAGGGTTGCGGGTTGAATCCTGTCTTGTATCGAAGAAAAAAAAAGCATTCCACAACTTGAAAAGGCTGCTGTAAAACTTTTGCGAAGAATGACAAATGGAATGTTGATTATTTTGATCACATAAACAAGAGGGACTCCCCTCCACACATAAATAAAAAACTTACAGTGTTTCTAACTGGGCTCGATAAACATTGAACAACAAGAGGGATTCCACCACACTGAGTGATTATTGTAGCATTTTCTGGATCTACAAAAAAGGGAAAAAAAAAAAAAGAAAGTAAAAGAAAATCTGAGCATTAAGATCACCGAAACGCTTATATTACCGAACTTACCAGCACAAGAATTGCAGACCCCTCCTATTCCAAACTCAACAAGCTTTTCATTGGGTTCTGTGATGCAGTCTAGGAAAAGCTCCAAAACGTTGAGCTGTTTATAATCTTGAGGTTATTATTAGGCCAAAGTTCATAAATAAGATGTGAATTTACCCTTCCTAGCCAAAATACTCTAGAGCAAGCACTCTTTACCTGGCTTAAAAAACATTATAATTGTAAGGATCATAAGCAAAGTTGGCCAAATTAGCAACGAGTCTCTCTTTTGTTTCTGTAGGAACAGGAAAAAAGATAGACATCCTTTTTAGGAATTAATTATAATAACCAAGAGATAAACTAGTTGGCCTTCCAAAAATTACTAACAAGTTTCTGGATAGTAAAAGTGTAGGTGGCCCTGCAACCAAATTAAAACAACCATATCCATTCTTGATTCTTTCCCTATAATGCGAGTACGTACGAGTATGACACGAGTTTTTTAGTTATAGAAGAAACTTTCTTTAGGCATTTCTGCAGAGTTATTATGACTGTTAAACACAGAACATCAAAAGTGGAACTCTTACGTAACCTTAAAAAACTCAAAAATTTGGACAATCAAAATGTGCACTCATTACTGAAAAGCCTATTTGGTCTTTTAAATTGGGCAATAATCTTAATTAGAATGAGGAATGAAATCCAAAATTACTACATTGTAAGTGTAAAGCAAATTCAAAGAGGAAAGGAATGCTGATAAAGAGGCAACACACCTTCATTATTGGAGTTCTGAATTTGAGTCACCAATTCCTGGAACAAATTAAATGAACCTTAGTAAAATAAAGCCAAGAAAAACTAAATCAATCAAACATACTGAACCGGAATAGCTATGAGTACACGATGGAAAGAACAAGCAACCTGAAGATATTGAAGCCTTGGAGTTCCATATTTTCCGATCCGCTCTTCTTGCCTTCTATCATTGGTAAACATTTTACAACAATAATAAGAAGAAATTCGGCAACTTCTTTTAGCCCAAAACACCTTCTGGGGCCAGTTAACCTCTGTTGGCTAATTTACCAGTCAATCAAATCCAATTTTGCCTGCCAAATTAAACACCACGAACAAATAAAAGTAAATGAATAAAGATGTTTGGCATGATAAAAAAAAAAAAAAAAAAAAAAAAAAAAAAAAAACAAGTCTTTTTAAAGGAGTATAAAGCCTATAGATCGGTTTTTTTTTTTTTTTTTTGGTAGCAAATAGGGTTATTCAATTTAGTTACACAGTACTTTCAACAAACAGATACCAGACATTAGAGAGTAGAGCCAGACAAGAAAAAGAGAGAATGAAATAAAATGCGTGAAATCGATACAAAATCGATGAGAGAATGCAATAAACTCATTAGAAATTAAGTTACATTATAACGATAACGCAAAAGAAAAAAAAAATTAAGACGACGGTAAATCCAAGAAAAATTGGAGTTACCCATATCATAAAACAGATAAATATGTTATACACACATTCGAGATTGAGAAACGAAACAACTTGCAGAAAATGGTCAAATAGAGGTTAATATTGAGGCTTGTCCATGCCCACAGCCATAGAAACACAGATTAGCTGAGTGGGAAACTAGGAATGGGATCAAGAGAAGGATTTCTGCTTCCACTGGTTGTTTTTTGTTTTGTTTTGTTTTTTTTTTTTTTTTGTTTTTTTTTTTTTTTTTTTTTTGGTCTTTTTTTTTTTTTTTTCTGGCTGGTCAACAGTACAGAGTTTAACAGCGTTTGTCTGTTAGAAAGGAAACTCCCTTTACCTGAATGACTAAAATACCCTTTAGGTGATATGTGATGATTTTTTTTTTTTTTGAAAGGCATCTGTGATGATTTTTTCTTCTAATATGCCATGATATGGTCGAAGAAGGAAAAAAAAAAGGTTATTATTATTATTTGTTTCTAAACTTTGGTTCATTCACAGTTTCTCTTTTAAATTTTAAAAATTTTTATTTTATTTATAAATATTCAATTATTTGTATTTAATCTTTTTTTATTGTAATTTTTGTAAAAAATAGATGAAAAAAATAAAATAATACAATCATGTGATCTTTCTGTTTAAATTTTTGTTAAAAATAAACAGATAAAAACTATAACGAATGCCTGATTTGACTCCATAGGACCGCAACTTATACCTAGTCTGCTATTCACTAGCTACATTTAAACTACTTTTTTGATATGGTTTTAATAGAAATTATTACAAAAGGGTTTAAATGAGACAATTTTAAAATTCAGATAATAAAGTGAGAATTTTTAAAGTTTAAAAGATAAAATGAAAATGACTTTAAATTTTAAGATGTAGTAGTGAAATTAATCCATATATATATATATATATATATATATATATATATGCTAACAAAGGAACTTCAAGAAAGAAAGCTAAGGTTTTTTCTTTATCTCGACTAAAAGGAAACCAAGCTTAAATACAATGTAATTTCACATTCTTAAAAAAAAAAAAAAAAAAATGGTATAATACTCAAAATAGTTATGTGTTTTGTCTAAATATTAATTTTACCTCTTTTATTATGCAAATGTCAAAAACACCTCTTTTATTTTTAAAATCAGTCTGAATTACATATTTTTTTAAATACCAAGATTACCCTATCTAACCTTTATTAAATACATTTTAAAACATTAATAAATCAAAATGTCAAATAAGATCAATCTTAAAAAAAATGAAAAACTCTAAAAATAATTGAATTATTTATTTAATTGGAATATTTATTTAAACAATTTAAAATTTTTTAGTTAACGTTTTAGTTAAATTATATCTAAAATAACATTTAATATATATTAGGAAGGTTAATCTTAGTATTTTAAAAAAAATAATTGCTTTAGGGGATATTTTGAGTCTTTTTTAAAAAAAAAAAAAAAAAAAAAAAGTGGTGTTTTAGGTATTTATAAATAAAAGGACAAATGTTGTATTTAGACAAAACACATGGGTGTTTTCAGTATTTTTTTTAAGAAAAATTATTTGTTTCCCTAATTTTATCCTTGTTTCTAATACGTAATAGCAATTTCAGAACTATGAAAAGATCCCCCTAATTTGATAACCCTAAATCCCTAAAACTCTCTCTCTCACTCAAATGAAGATTGTGTATGGTATTACTTTTCGCTTTCAAAATCAGCTTTTGCTTGTAGCAAACGCTAATTTTAGTGTTTGGTAAATCTTCTTAAAAGTGTTTTTTGAAGAATTTTTAAAGAATCTATAGCCAAAATCAGAAGCAGCCCAAAGACAATTTTAGCTTTTAGATTGTGCAGGAATTAGCATAGTACAATTAATGAAACTTTCATAATACGCACAATACCCCTAATGAAATTTTAAATTTATAATCTTTTCAATCTAAAATTCAGATTCGTAATATAATATAACATAATAATACAATAATATAATATAATATAATGTAATGTAATAGTAATATTGTAACAAATAATATCATAATTATATTAATAACTCTAATATTATTATTTTATCATATAATGTGATATTAGAATAATATTATAATTATTTTAATAATATGATGTTATAATTATAATATAATTATAATATATTATAATTATTATTTTATAATAATATTATATATTATATTGTATTGATATAATTATATTTATTATATTAATAATAATATAATAAATAATATAATTAAATATTAATATAATCTTTAAGTATACTAATAATTATATTAAGTATACTAATAAATATATATTACATTGTAATTATATATATTATATTATATTATAATATAATATAGTCGTAATTTTTAACTATTTATAGCAATCCAACCTCATAATTTATCAAACGTTGTTACACTAATTTTTGTAATAACTACTTCTTTTTTCAGCATAACTAAAAATAATTTTTTTAAAATTCATAGCACTACCAAATTAAGCCGAAGTCTATGACTGAAAGGGAACGTAATTCTAGTAGCATACTACAATTAATTTCTTCTTCCTTTCTTCTTCTTTTTTTTTTTTTTTTTAACACAAGACTACATTCTTTTATCAAAATAGAGTTAATTTCAATTTTGACCTCTGAAAAATACTCATTGTCTGACTTGATTTTTAAATATCACACTAGTGCACCTAAGTTTTATAAATGTTCCATTACCAATCTCTCTATGATAAAACTGTCAAAAAAATAATAGCATGAGCTTGTGAGGCGCACTTAATGCTTTGATGAGGGCAATTTAGTAAAATTAAATTATGGGTTAGTTTCAATTCTGTTGTTTGAGAAATATTAATTGTCCCATTTTACTCCTTAAATTTTTAAATGTCACACTACTGACACCTAAGCTTTACAAATATTGTAATATCGGTCCTGTGACGACCCTCCTTTGAGACCGCCATTATAACTAACTTTTTAACTTGTACTTACTGAAATTTCTTAAATTTTACGGAACATTTTTTTTAAAGGTCTTATAATAAACATAAGATACAAGATTGCTTTCTTAATTAAAATATTCAAACCTTGACATATCTATTTCAGAATCATAATTAACAAAATAATTTATAACATAAAGTTGATTGCGGAAATATGTGCGAGCGGTATCCATATCCCGAGCCCCACATCGTTCGTGCACTTGCCGGCAGTCTATCAAACATTATATGCCGGTTGCTTACCTACAGTATAAACATTTTATAATGAGCTTTCGCTCAGCAAGTAGGAACTATCTCCCGCAAAATATCTGTAAGTTCACATGAATAAATATGCATGAGCCAATTATGCTTATTTATGATGTCTTATCAGAATCTTATTATCTTATCTTATCTTATCTTTCTTTTGGGCCCGAGTGCTCATACCACTTGCACGCAATCATCGGGACGTGAGGGTTTGCAAGGTCCCCCATGACACCGTGATTATAACTTGAATGCCTCCATTGAGTCGAAGGACATTATTATTATTTTTTTTCTCCCTTGTGGAGTTTGAGTTACCTCCCTTGTGGAGGCTGGTACGGCACTCAACTGAGATTACTCTTATAAGTTCCTCTTGACTTATTAAGGTGCATGCAATATGACCTAGCATAACATACTATATCATGTACTCGAACACATATAATTCGGCTGTACTGCTTAAGTGTACGTAGTATAACATAACATAGCATTCATAACATTAAATGTACTCAAACATATATAGTTCATGTGTACTGTTTACTTTAAAATCTATTTATACTATAGGCGAGATTCCTACTTACTTGATTTTCAAAGCTGGGATCCTTTTTTTCGCCTATCAGCCTAGTCTCTTACTTTCTTCTGAAAATGAACACCTATTAAGAGTGTGAGAATTAACTGTTATTTGCTATTCTATTTTAGCAACTTATGAAGGAAAATATAACCCTTTCCATAAGGCATATATTCCTTTCCTTTACTAAAGGATAATAAAGATTAATTTAATAAATACTCAAAACCTTATTTTCTTTAATTTCCCTTGGTATGATATTAAGGCCCACTTCGGCCTAGGACTTATACATGACATTCTAACTTTTACGCCACTGAAATTTATACTCCAATAGAATCTCTTAAACTAATGTGGGCATTGGACCCACATTAAATCTTTGAAATTCTACGGACCTATCGTATTGGGCTCATAGGTGCCCGTTGGGATAATTCGCTTGGTAATCCTTTAAAGAAATCATCTTTTTCTTGAAAACTTCTTTTATGAATACTTTCATTAAAATGAGGTTTAATGCCATTGTGTTTTACTGAAATTTTATCTCGGATTCTTTTATAACTTTTTGTTGAAACCGACACTGTTTTAGTTTTGTCTCGTTAAAAACTGTGCAGTTTCTAAAATCTGCGTTTTACTGTATCTTAGAGTCAGATTTCAAAATTTTGTTCTTCATGAAACTTCCTTGTCTCATCGAGATCTAAATTGTTGTTTTTGGTGAAAGATGAAATTCGGCCTCTAAATGCCTCGTTTGGCTGAAAACCATAGCTGCTGTTTTTCTTGAAACTGTTTTAGTCAAAAATTGTGCCGTTTTGGGAATCTGTGTTTTAGTACCTCTTAGGGTCGGATTTTGAAAATATTTTCTTCATGAAATTTTTTCATCTCATCGAAATCTGAAATTGTCACTTTTGTGAAAAATTGAGATTCAACCTTTAAGGGTCCCGTTTGGCTGAACCAGTGGCTGCCGGTTTTTTTTTTTTTGAAACTGTGTTGGACAGCTTGTCCATTTTTGCAAAATGACTTCAAACTTGGTTTTAGAGTTAAAATTATGTTTTTTCATAGGAACTGAAAATGTTCAAAGCATCTAGGGCTATAAGTTCAAGCTTTAAAACATTGAAAAATCTCGCTCTAGGTCCTCATTTTCGCGGTCAAAGTCACCGGAAATTTTTCTTCTAATCCGAAAATAAGCAACTTAGTTCAAGCATAAACATACCACATCAAACTAACCTCAATACTCACAAAACTAGCATAAAACTCACACACCCTTATTACACTTATCTCCTCATGAACCACAAATTACATCATGAATTCATGCTTAAGGTTGGCTAGAAAAAATAATGGAGAAGAGTTTAAGAATCTTACCCTTAAAGAGTTCTCTCTCTTGAAAGCCTTTGATCTCCTCTAAGATTCGTCAACGGCTTGAAACTAGAAGAGGATAAGAAAATTTGAGAAGAATATTTCTACATTTCCAACTTTACTAAAACATGAAAAAGAGAGAATTTTAGAGTTTTTACCCTTGGAGAAATGCTTGTCTAGACTCCTCCTTTTCTCCTTCAACTTAAACTAGGATTTGTGGTGAGATTTATGGGAACTTTTGAGTGTGTGTGAGGTAAGGGATGGCTTGGTTTTGGTGAGGGAAAAGTTTAGAAAACTTGAAGGTTGGAGCTTTGGAGAACCGGTTTTGGATATGGAGAAGGAAGTGAGATAAAGTAAAAGTTAGGCTTAGATCACATTGGTTCTATTTATAGACCACTAGGTTATTACCTCATTTAGTCTACTTAACTAACAAAAATTTTGCTTAACACCCCTTGAAGATGGCCGGCCAATGTGAGAGAAAGAGTGAAGGAAGAAATGTTATGATTTCCTTTCAATCATTACTATCACATCAATCCTCTAGCACACTCAACATTTAACTAAAATTTTTGGCTATAAATCCCTTGAAGATAGCCGGCCAAGTGAAGAGAAAAAGTGAAGGAAGAAATGTCATGATTTCCTTTCAATCATTACTATCACATCAATCCTCTAGCACACTCAACATTTAACCAAATTTTTTGGCTATAAATCCCTTGAAGATAGCCGGCCAAGTGAAGAGAAAAAGGAGAAAAAAAACTAATCATGAGTCCTATTCACCTCTCTCATCACATCACATTAAATCACACAAACTAACCTACCCCTTGTACTTTTGTCCATTTCCTTAAGTTACTTATTAAAACTGTCCAAAATTATCTTTGTGAGTTATTTTTCCTCCGTGATATCTTGGTCTTTGGATGCTAGTTTGTACTGTGCTTGTAGATTCTTAAAATTAAGATTCTCAAACTGTATCTGTACTAGAAATTCTTCCGTTTTAAAGTACGATGAGAATTTTATTGATCGAATTTACTTGATCGGAAAAACGTGAACTTAATGTGAAATCTGCTACAGATTTTAGGAATGCAGATGTTAATTCCATAAATCCTTCAAACATCAAAATGTACATAGTATAATGATTTTCTAGGAAAATCCTTGACTTAAATATATGAATTACATTATTAAAATTCTGGGATTTTCTTGGTCACTACAGGTCCCTACATGACAAAACTGTTGAAAACTAGTTGTAATGAGTGAAATAATAGTGGCCCTATTCACTTCACTAATTCGAGTTTAGAATTTGAGTTTTGCTACAATAAAAAGTTATCAGAATAGCCACATCTAACTTTTTTGCTACAGTAAAAATCTCTCACATAAAATCACATCTCAACTCGAATTATAAACTCGAATCAGCGAAGTGAACGGGCCCAGAGATGCAATGAAACAACTATGGTTTTTCATTGATGCGTAGCAATGGGTTACAGTTGGGCTACGAATTTTTATGGCCGGATTTAACGACGGAGTACGAGTCAAAGAAGAGAGAGAGAGAGAGAGAGAGAGAGAGAGAGAGAGAGAGAGAGAGAGAGAGAGAGAGAGAGAGAGAGAGAGAGAGAGAGAGAGAGAGAGAGAGAGAGAGAGGATATATTTTGAATTTTGATTGACATTTTTAATAAACAAAATCGTGGATCATGTTACTTTTAAAACGTCGTCTTTTTAATTTTAATGGTTATTCTAATGTTTATCTATTATTATTTTAATAGTATAATATAGATGACACAATTATAATAAGTTGAGTAGTTGAGTAAAACAAATATATGGCAATTAAGTAGATTGGATTCTTATCACACCATATCATTAAATTTTTATATTTGATAGATAACTACCAATGCGAAAGTACCTATTGAAAAATAATTTATATATATATATATATATATAAATGGTTACTTTTCGATTAGTAGTTACTCATTGAATATAGAAATTTAATGTGATAAGAATTCAATCTAATTATTTGAAATAAATTTTATTGCCAAAATACTGAATTTATTACAACCATGCGATTAGTATCTGACGGTTTAAAGCAACGATACACTCTGATGGGTAAATATTAGAGTAATTATTAAAATGGCACTTATATATATATATGTATATATATGGACAAGTTTTTAATAGTTATGTTTCTATATATTTGATGATTTAGTGTAGTAAAAATCTAATCTCTTTAATTATCATAATTTTTTCTGTCAACTACCTAATTTATTAGTAACCATTGTTTGTTTTGTTCTATCTAAACCACATGCAATGGTCATTTTGATTTTGAACAATAAACAGTATAAATAAACTTGAGTAATACAATGTTATGTAACAAAATTGATAAGTAGAATACCTTTTTTTTTTTTTTTTTTGAGATTTTTGAAAATTGATTGAACTTTGTAAATGAAAGAGCAAGAAAATAAGTAATCAAAGAGAAAAGCTCAGAATCAATATCAAAGATATAAGATGAGAGATAAAATGAGAGTGTGGTAATAGGTTGAGATTGAATTGTTGTGTGAGATTTAGGGTGAGATTAATGGGTATTTATAGGGGATTTTTTGGCACATTTTTGGCTTGTGACCGTTGGAGAAAATCAACCATCGATGATGAGGGATGAACTATGATGGCGAACTGCGAAGAGAGAGGTTGTGGGTGGAGAGAGAAAGAGGGTATGAGATTCAGAGAGAAATAGAGTAATAGAGACAGAGTGAATTTGAAAAAAAAAATAGAAATCCTATAAGGAAGGATAAAATGAGAAAATAAATTTTTAAAATTTAAAATGGCCTATTATTTTTAATGATTGGTAAATCATATATTCACTTCTAATGATTTTAAAAATTGACCCATTTATTTCAATTATCTATGTAAATAAACACTCTTTCTGCCTTTATCTCAAAAGAGTAAATTCAAGTAAACAAAATTGGAAATTATTGAAAAAGGTAAAATTGACATTTTCATGTAAAAAAAAAAAATCCTATGGAACTAAAAACTCATATTTTAATAGGTAGAGGCACCGATTTAAAATTATATAAATATAAGGTACTAAAAGGACAATTTCGTGTAGCAAAGGGTACCAAATTGAAATGATCCATGAATAAAAAACGCAACGCAATAAATAATAAAGTGTTTACAACATGACAGGAAGCTCGATCTATTCAACACAATGGAGAAAGAGAAAATGAGTCCTATAACATTTTTTGCATACACATTTTAAGTAATTTGTTTATTTTTAAAATGCTGATAGCTTATATGATGTCTTCTAATATCATTTAAAAATAAATGTCGATTTAAATGTTTAGATTGTGGGTTCAAATTTGAAGCAGAATTCAAAATTTGTGAGACTATAACAAAAAATTTTAAATTTATATTTATATAAGAGAAAATATTATTTGAATTAAAATTAAAGTGTGTTGAATCTGTTTAGTTATGTATTTGAATTAGGGATCAAATCGGTAATTTTAATTATTATTTTTAAAATTTAAATTTTTTATGAGTGAATATAGCAAAATCAAAATACATATATAAAAAATTTATATTCCAAACGTACCCTTATACCGCCGAGGCTCCAACTAAACAATGTTCTAATTCTTGGTTGTCGGTGCCGTTTGAGACAATATTCTTTTCCAACGGTAAAGAAGGGGTTAAACCCTCACTTGAAACTCCCATTCGCCACTTTCAAAAAAAGAACGAAAGAAACTCTCTAGCCGCCTCACTCTTTTTCCATCTCTCTTCACCCCTCTCTCTCTTCCTTCACCGAGTCTCTCTCTCTCTCTCTCTCTCTCTCTCTCCCCCTATTGATCTCTTTTTCTCATTCTTCGTCTGAAGATATCGGGCTGCGACTGAGATGTTGAGCCGCCGTCGTTTTTCGTTGGAGATTTCTGCCGCGAATCGCCGAAGAAGAATAGAGGGAGAAGACTGGTTTTGTCGCGATTCCGGATGCGATTTCGCGATTTCCCCTTTCTAGTTTTGTTGACTTTTGATGCCGCAATTTAAATGATTTTGCTTCCTTGGTTTTGTTGAGTTTTGATGTCGCGATTTCGGCTTCGATTTCTCGATTTTGCTTCTCTGTTCTTTTTGAGTTTTAATGCAGCTTTCGCCGGAGATGTTCGGGTGTGGCCTTCCTCTCTCTATCATCGCCGCTGCGAATCCAACGTTTAAAATCGCGTACAACATTCCGGCATCGCGACGATCTCTTCAATTGCGATTTGGAACTTTTCCGTTTATCGTACTTTAACATCACTCCAAGTGTTCGACTAAATGCCGCCATAGAGCTCCTCTTCTGTCGAGTCTGAGTTAATAATTTTGATATGAGTTTTGTGAATTTGATCTGTTGAATATATATACATGTGTATGACTAACTTTCATATATTACTCTCTTTTCTCTCTCTGCCATGGCTTCTCATCAACATTTCTTGGGCCTCTGCATCAAATCACGATGTTCTTAAGGTAAATTCTCCAAATGGGTTCCCATCAAAATTTCTTTTTTCTTGTTTGGTTGCTGAGAAAATGGTGCAATTCAGCAACAAGAATGAGAGTGAGATATAAAAATTGTTGTTATGTTATTATATGTATTTTCTGTATATTATTTTTGCAGGAAAGAAAATTGTGAGAGAATGTCTATAATACACAATTACAATTATTTATTTATTTTATATATTTTTAACTCTTCTTTAAAATATGTTTTATTTTTTTAACGGAAAAATATGTTTTTCAATAGGTTCCAATTCTACTTTTGGCATTTCATTCCATTCAATGTAAAAATACTTCAAGGATAAATAGTGTGAACGTTAATTTTTTTATAATTTTTTCATGGACGATCATTGGTTTTCTTTTCTTTGAGTTTTTCCCTTGGATTCTGAGGTTGGGGATTTCGTGATTGTTAATACGTTGTCATATAGACGGATGGAACAGTTAACGTTTTGGTTTCTATTTCAGTTGGTATGGAATATGTTTGTTTGTTGACTATCTGATATTGTGCTTGGCAATCTAAAGGACTAACAATGATGGAAATGCAATCATTGAAAAATCTACAGATTACCTGTTAGAGCAATTAAGGATTTTTGGTAGAATTAGCTTGCAGATTACACTTAATTTTAATCTTTCTACACTTGACCATGTTTTGAAAGGATTTGGTATAGTTTTTGAGCTAACAATTCATTGACCTTTGGATGATTGCTTGTGGGACATTTTGTGAGATAACTGGCCAAAAACTTTTACTTAAAATCAGATCTCCACCGAGCTTCTTAAAGGGTAAGAGTCGTATATCTTATTATTATTATTTTTATGTTGAAATCTCTATTTTTCAATATTACTGATATTTTTAGCTCCATTACCATTGGCGTTTTACTACTATTACCACTAGTTCTAGCTCTAATGTTGATCTTAACTTCAATTTTATTTAAAGTTGTAACTTCTATATTACTATTGGGTTTTATTCCAACATTGGCATTGGTTGTAGCTTGAATGTTGCCACCAGTTTTATCTCTGAAATTGACTATCTTCGTAACTCTGTGAGTGGTATTAGATCAATTTAATTATTACAAGTGTTGGTGCTACAGGTAGGGGCATTTTCAAAGCAGAGATATGATCCCTTGGATTCACCTAATTTTTGTTGTAATTCTTACTGCTTTATATGCAAGCAAGATAGTATTTTTATTAACATTTGCTATTAAAATCTTCTTAGATACTCCTTACGGCGAGGACTCTTGATCATACTAGAAATGTTGATTTTAAGGAAATTGTGGCGTTGGCAGACTAAAAAAATGTAGCTATCTATTCCTTTCTTTTGCTTACTATAACTACTTCAAGACCATCAATATTATTAAATATTTTTTATGCTCCATATTGATTTATTGCAGGTTCAATCTTATTGGAGTCTTACAGTGTTATTCACAAAAGATATCAATATAAATAACGAACCTCCTTAGCTACGGCATTTAAATTATTTAATTTCTACTTTTTTTCGTACTCATTATGTCTTTAAATTAAAATTTCTTATCTCCTTAAAATTTAATTCAGATTGGATTAAATATACCTTAAATAATTCCTTCTTTCATCAGCTTAATAGTGACTGAAAGTACTGGGAGTATCTTCTAATTCTGGCGGTATGCTATTAGATATTGTCATGGTTTATGTTTTAAGTTAATTTCTTCTGCTTAAAACTACTGGGAATTTTCATAATATATAAAGAAGCGAATGTTTTAGTGTTAAATACGAGCATTGTAATATGGCTATGTTTATAGGTCCAAGAATCTGTTTGGTAATTGATTAGCTCTACCTTCTGTTTCTATAAGATTCAGAAGCTGGATCTTTTTGGTGTATTCACTCAATTGGGGTTTTGCTTAATTATTTCGTATTTATCTCTCTTTTGGATCTGGGGTTCTAGATGTTTTTGTTATTTTTCTATGTGTGATAGGATTGGATCATTTGAACGAGAAATTATAAAAACCGTTATTGTTGAATTGTGCTTTTTTGTTGAATGTGAACTGTTTACATGAAAGTATGGGGAATTAGATTTAAGATTGAATTGGCTTTTATGGAGCAGTGCTTATGTGGTTTTGCCATTTGTTGTCTTTCTGTTTTGCTTACTCTTCTGAAATCTTTTGTTCATTCCTTTATTTAGTAGACAATAAAATTTCATGCTTGGCACTATAACACCTATGACTTTCTATTAATGTTCCCCCCCCCCCTTTTCCTTTCTTTTTTTTTTATTATTATTTCCATTAGTTACTTGCGTGTGATTTTTCTTGACCTTCTTGGTGCAGTACTACATATTAAAATTTTTGCCTGACATTATTTGTGTTCAGAATGGGAATGAAATAATTATAACAAATCCTGATACATAGCATTTTTTTGATTAAGTGAGCATTTTATGTGTTAGTTTGATGAAGTTGATTTGGTTTATATGGGTGTTTGAAAGTTGTTGAAATTTAGGGAAATGAAGACTTTTACCACGTTAAATTTGTTTTTGGGAGTTCATCATTACAATGGCAACAATGTAGACTTGGAAACAACATGTGGAAAATACTACAGAGTATGCTGCCTTAGCATTATTGATCCAGGTGACTCTGATATCATTAAGAGCATGCCTCGTGAACATTGAGTATCCCATGATCTACATCAGGTCTTAGATTTTGGTTAGTCCTTGCCTCTTTTTCAATTTTTTTTTCTGTTGGGAAGTGAGAAATAGCAGTGAAGTAAGCTTCCAATGTTTGAAAGGTTCAAGATTATGATATTGGACGCTCCTTTTATGGTACTTCTTGATTGTTCTATGGTGACTTTAAATTTTATGGACTTGAACTTTAATTTTATTATTGTTCTCTATTAAAAAAAAACATGTGCGAAATTCAGATGTTCAAGGAAAAAAAAGTAGAATGGTCATAGTTAGAAAACATCACAGATGCGCATTAACAGAAGTTCACTATTGTGCGGTCTTTGTTTGTTTCAATGTTTTGAAGGTGATGTAGCGATGGTGTTCAAGGAATTTGTTACTGGTTATGATGACGATTTGACGTGCAGATGTCCTTAAGCTTCTATGGTCGAGAGGCCCACTGTTTTCCTAGTAGCTGCAATTTTTTGTTCAACCTTGCAAAGTGGTGGTGTGACCTTCTTTTCCCCTATGTTTCTTTATTGTTTCATTTTTTTAGGGATGATGTACCTTAGGACTTTATTAGGCTCAGGTTTTTCCGTTTTTTTTTTCTTAGGTGTTTTGATGGGCTGCTTAGTTAGTTTTAGTTCTGTTGTTGTTTAGTGACATTTGTGCTTTTTGAATGAGATTTTTTTTTAAAGAAAAAAGACCACTATATTTTTGAAGAAAACTAAACAAAGCTATCTTTCTATAAATTTAATAAAAAAAATATGCAACAAATTTAGAAGCAGAACACGTTCATCCCTCAACTAGTAACTGTAGAATATTAGAATGCAGAGTGTCTGTATTGTAGCTGCTCTCACATTCTTACTATTTAAAGTTTTTGTTTATCTATTTTGTTATCTTCTGTGCACTTTTCCCCCCCTCCCCTGAAGCCTCAGTTTTTTATTCTCTGCATTTTCTTCAGCTTTTCTCTCTTCTTTTGTGTTATTCACTCTCTCGCCTTTTTGCTATTTAGAATCGCCATCAACTTGATTGATGAGGTCGACATCTACACTTTAGTGGCGAACTCTAAAAGCATATTTGAAAAGAATGATTTGCGATATTTTATTAATGTGGCGGAAAATACATTTAAATAGACAGCAAAGAATAAAAGAATAAAGAAAATCTCCCTAATAATGTGGCTGATTTGTTGCAACAATCAAATAAGATTTTATTGACTAAAACCTAATCCTAAACAACTGGATAATCAGTAAGGAAGATTTGAATATTTCAAATTAATTCAAAATCTTCTAGATTGATTTAATCCAGTAGAATCCGATCAAATCAATTTGATTTGATCTGCCGACACTCCCCATCAAGCTTGGACGTAGATGTATTTGAGTCCGAGCTTGCTTGTTAATGCTTCAAATGCTGGTCCGTGCAGTCCTTTTGTGAGAATAATAGCCACTTGTTGCTTCGTAGGAATATATCCCACACTGATTATCCCACTCTCAATTTTCCTTGTGATGAAATGCCTGTCCACCTCCACGTGTTTAGTTTTGTCGTGATGAACCAGATTATGTGCTATGCTGATTGTAGCTTTGTTGTCGCGCAATAGAGCTGCATAGGGAACTCACAATCAATTCTTAATTCTTCCAGTAGTTGCTTTGTCCAGATTGCCTCACAAATGCCATGAGTCATAGCACTATATTCAGTCTGGGCATTGCTCCTTGCAACTACACCCTGTTTTTTGCTACGCCAAGTCACCAAATTTCCCTAAAGTTGAGTGCAATATCTAGATGTTGGCCTCTTATCTTTTTTAGAACCTGCCCAATTTGCATCCGTGTAGATTTTTACTTTTTTATCTTCGTTTTTTTTTGAAAGAATAGTCCTCTCCCCGGATTCTTTCTTGAGATATCTTAATATACGATAAACTATATGAAGATGTCTTTGGCACGGTGAATGAATGTATTGGTTGACCACACTAACTGCAAATGCTATGTCTGGTCGAGTATGTGAGAGGTAGATCAATCTTCACACAAGCCTTTGATATCTACCTATATCTACTGGATTTCCATCAATCAAGTTCTTCCTGCCTTTTGGTTCAATTGGAGAGTCTGTGGGCTTACAACTGAGCATTCCTGTCTCTTCCAATAAATCCATCGTATACTTCCTTTGTGATATGGAGATTCCCTTTTTACTCCTTGCAACCTCCATTTCTAGGAAATGTTTCATGAATCCCAAGTCATTGATCTCAAATTGCCTTGCCATAATCTTCTTAATTTCTTCCATATCTTGAAAGTAATCTTCAGTCAATATTATGTCATCCACATATACGATCAAAACTGTAATCTTGTTGTTTGTTGAATGTTTGACGAAGAGAGTATGATATGTTTGTCCTTGTAAGTATCCATGACCTTTGATTACTTTGGAAAATCTTTCAAAGCAAGCCCTGGGTGATTGCTTTAGGCTGTATAGTGACTTCTTTAGCTTGCACACCGTATTGTCCCATTTGTCTTCATAGAAATCAGGTGGAAGACTCATATATACTTTTTTTTTTCTAACTCTCCATTCAAGAAGGCATTCTTCACATCAAGTTTTTATAGAGGCCAATCCATATTTGTTGCTAGTACAAGAGAACTCGAACAACAGTGTTGAGCTTCGCAACTGGAGCAAACGTTTTTGTGTAGTCTGTCCCGTAGGTTTGTGTGAAGTCTTTAGCCACCAATCGGGCTTTGTACCGCTCCGCTGAACCATCTGGTTTTACTTTAATCGTGAACACCCACTTGCATCCCACTACTTTCTTGTTTTGTGGTAGTTCCACCAGGCTCCAAGTCTCATTTTTTTCAAGTGCACGCATTTCTTCTAGCACAACAGACTTCTATTTTGGGACAGCTAGAGCTTCCTCAATAGTCTGGGAATGTCAAGTCTAGAAAGATTTGTTGTGAAGGCACGAAACGAGGTTTATAAGTTATCATATGACACAAGTTTAGAGATTGGGTGTTTTGTACATGACCTAACATCTTTTCTTAGAGCAATCGGATCATCTAGCCTATCATGGAGAGTTTCGGGATTACCTGAGGATGAAGGAATAGAACCTACCATAGGTTCAGATTCAGGGTAGCCCGTAGTGCATGTGAGTTGTTTATTTCCTTGAAAACTTTTCCTCCAAGAGTAGACTTGCAGTTCTTGCTGATTTGAAACTGAAGGAGGTGGTGCAGGGTTGGCTGTGAAGGCGGTTGTGGAATTGGCAATGAAGATGGCTGCAGGGTTGGCTGTGAAGGCGGCTGGGAAAATGGCTCCAAGGTTGGCTGTAGTGGCTGTGAAGATGGATGTGGAGCTTCAGGCTTTGTTTTGGCGTGGGCTGGAGTTGGAATCTCGACAATGGTGGCTAACTGTGTGGCCGAAGTACCTTCAACTGTGGTGTCCTATTCCCACACATAAGCTTCTTTATCATTACTCTCCCTCTAAAGCGAAGTGTGGGAATAATATGGTATCTCTTCAAAGAAGGTAACATCTCAGGTAACAAAGGATTTTTTTTTTTTTTTTTTTTTTTTTTTTTTTTTTGTTTTGGGGCAGAAACATCAATATCCCTTTTTTGTTGGAGAATAGCCAAGGAATATAGTCTTTATGGTTCAGGGGTCAAGTTTTGAGCGGTGTTGGGAATGGACATGGACAAATGCAGTTCGGCCAAAGGTTTTGGGAGGAAGGTTATTGGTGAGGATATTCAAGTGTGTAGCTTAAGTTGTGAGGACAGACAATGGGGATTTAGATTTGAGGGGACGGCCGGGTAATCTATTGATGAGAAAAGTAGCAGTTAAAATGGCATCACCCCACATATATTTGGGTACATTCATGGTGAACTTAAGGGCATGGGCCACCTCCAGTAGATGTCGATTCTTTCGTTCTAAGACTCCATTTTGCTGTGGTGTATCAGTATAAGAACTTTGGTGAACGTTTCCATGATGGTCAAGATAATTACTCAAAGTGGACTAGAAATATTCACCACCATTATCAGTTCTTAAAACTGATGTTTTTTTTTTTTTTTTTTTCCTGAAATTGGGTTTGAACCATTTTATGGAAGGTTTGAAAGATTTGGCAAGTTTCAGATTTTTCTTTAAGCAAGTAAACCCAAGTTACTCATGTATTGTCATCGATAAACGTGATAAACCATCATTTTCCATTCAAGGTCGTTACCTTAGATAGACCCCATATATAATTGTGAATTAAAGAGAAAGGCATAGAGGGCGTATATGGTCTTGGTGAGAAAGGAACACGAGTATGTTTAGCAAGTTGACAAATATCACAAGCAAAAGAAATAGAATCTTTATTTCTAAATAGAGTTGGTAACAAAAACTTCAAATATGAAAAACTGGAGTGGCCTAGTCTATGATGCCACAACATTATTTCTCTATCAGTAGAAACCGAAACAGGTGACACTCCTGACACAAGTGCTTTCTGACTCTTAGATTCTGAATTCTCAAGGAAATAAAGTCCCTCATAGGCTCTAGCACTACCAATCGTCTTTTCCAATGATAGGTCCTGAAATTGACACATGGAAGGAAGAAAACAGATTGCATTTCAAGGTTGGAACACATAGGACAAAATGGAGAATAAGGGTTTTTGAGACTTGTTTTGAGCCTATTCCAGCAATAGTAGCTAGAGATCCATCTGCAATCTTAATTTTAGCAATATCGGGTATAGGAGGAAAAATGTTTAGAACAACCTGTCATGTGGTCAAAGGCACCGGAATCGATGATCCACGGTTCCTGAGTATGAAGTCAAGAGAGCAAGGCTGAATGGTTACCATTGTGTGTCATGGTGCACAATCCTACATTGGAAATTGGCTTAGATGGTGCTGGTGTTGGAGTAAGAGGACGATAAAGTTGCTCTAGCTGCTCCTTATTTAGTGCAATTGAAGAGTCTGCATGTTGTTGTTGTGTGGGAACATCCATTCCTTGTTTATCTTGGGAAACATGGAAGCCTCTTCCTTCATTCTGCTTTCGAGGAGTCCAGTTTGCTGGTTTTCCATGGATTTTCCAGTAAGTATCTCTGTGCCCAGTTCCCTTGCAATGGTCACACCAAGTCCGGTTCCTTCTTTGTTGGTTCTCGCTGTTGGACTGTGGTCCTCGGGCGACTAAGGCAGAGGCATCCGTGGTTGAGATTCCAACATCATTAGAATTTTAGATTGCAGCATCATCATTAGGAGTTCCTAACATCAATCTCTTTCAGCTCTCTTCCTGCTTTACATCCGAAAAAACTACACGAACATCTGGTAGAGGCTTTGTATTCAAGATCCTTCCACGAACATCATCTAGATTTTTATTAAGACCGAGCAAAAACTTGTAAACTCGATCTCTTTCTCGAATCTCCTTATATACCGCTTGTGATCCTCAGCACAGTGTCGTGTTATTTCGTAAAAAATATCCAATTGCTACCAGTAGCGTGATAGAGTGTTGAAGTATTCCATTACACTGAGTTCTCCTTGGCGTAGATCATTTAGAATACCTTTGAGTCTGAAGATTTTTGAAGTGTTCTCCTTGTTGGAATAACTCCGCTTCACGGCATTTCACTTCTCCTTTGTTGTTTTATTATACATGAAGTTTTCTCCCATCTCGTTATTCATGGAATTGATCAGCAATACCTAACCATACAATTTTCTATTTTCCAAGTTTTAAACTTGGGATCCTTCTCATTCGGTTGTGCAGCATCATCAGTGAGATAGTCTTCTTTTCCTTTCCCTTCTATGAACATCATCACAGAATATGACCATTGAACAAAATTCTGTCCATTGAATTTATGACTCGTGACTTGCTGAAAAGGAACTTTAAATCTATTGGTTGGAGTCGGATTGACAGTCCCTGATGAAGCAGAGGTAACATCAGATGATGAGGTTTCTTTTCTGCTGACCATTCTGTTTTTTGGCATTACGGTGGCATAGAGATTAGGGTTCAGAGAGTGGCTCTGATACCAGGAAAATACATTTAAATAGGCAGCCTAGAATAACAAAATAAAGAAAATCTCTCTAATAATGTGGTTGATTTGCTGTAACAATCAAATCAGATTTTATTGACTAAAACCTAATCCTAAACAACCTGTAATCAATAAGGAAGATTTGAATATTTCAAATTAATTTAAAATCTTCTAGATTGATTTAATTTAGTAGAATCCGATCAAATCAATTTGATTTGATCTGCCGACAAACTCTACTATATTTGTTTATTCCAGTTTTTTGGTGTATGTTTTGTCCTTGAGAAAGTGTGGGAAAATCGAATGAAAGATTAGGTTGAATGATTCTCCGTACATTTTTGTTTGCTCATCTCAGTTGGTCGAGTGACTTTTATAGGTAATAATTATCGTCTATGTTCATTTGATCTTTATTCTTTTTTATTTTTTTATTGTTTTTGTTTCCTAGTTGACTGATCTCTATTTGATTGTGTTTTCTCAAAGTCAATCTTTTTTCGTTTGGAGTGAATTTTCTACATAGAAGGTTTTTTTTTTTTTTTTTTTTTTTTTTTTTTTTTTTTTGAAGTGTTAATTTCTTCATTGGACAAAAACTATTGTTGTACTTTTTCCCTATAAGGTGTTCGGTCGTCCATTATTTTGAGATTTGGTTTGGGATTGGTCTCCGTTTTTGTAGTTTCGTTTGATTTTTGTTTCAACACTTAGCGTTTTATTTGTACTTTTAAACCTGGTCTGCCAAAGGAAAAATCTCCCTTTGTTTTCTAGTGTTCGTTTTTCAGCTTAATAATATCCTCATTTCTTTTCAAAAAAAAAAAAAAAAAAAAATTATTGTGAGAAATTTCATTAACTGGAATGATTTTTTTTTCTTTTACCTTTTGGTTAGGTCGTAGCCTAGGTTGCGCGGGTCTTTTATGTTTTGCAAACATTCCATTGTTTCGCAATTCAATTTGAGAACTCTTCTTAAAGAGATGCAGTATTTTTCTGAGTTTTTGTCTTCAAGTTTAATTTTTTCTTTATAATTGCTGTGTATCCGATCTCATAATAATATATTGAAAAAGGAAGCATATGTACTTCTTCTATCAATTTAATTTCTTAATGATTTAATTGGACGTGGAAATGGAGAAATAAACAAGAAAATTGCAAATGCCTTCATTTTGTAGAGTTTTCTTGGCTACCAAGCAGGTTGAGAAAGTTTTGGCAAAGATTGTAAATTATGTTAACAGTGAAGAAGTTCTTGTTCAGGTTGTGCTAATAGTCATTTTTATGTTCTTCAGTTTACTACACACCCCTTGAATTGATTTGTTTTACTCTTCCTCAACCATTTTGATTTTTTACCCCCTGATGTAACATGTTCATTTGCACTACTATTTCTAATCTTGGAGAAATAAACAAGAAAATTGCAAATGTCTTCTTTTTGTAGAGTTCCAAGGTATAATCTACTTCTAGTTTTCAATCCTCATAATTTATGTTAACAGTCACTAAAAAAAGAGTAAATTATGTTAAAAGTGAAGAAATTCTTGTTCAGGTTGTGTAAATAGTTATTGTTTCTGTTCAGTTTACTACCCACCCCTTGTTGATTTGTTTTACTCTTCCTCAAACCATTTTTATTTTTTACCGCCTGATGTACATGTTCCTTTGCACTACTATTTCTAACATTGGAGAAATAAACAAGAAAATTGCAAATGCCTTCTTTTTGTCAAGTTTCTTTGGCCATCGAGCAAGCAGATTGAGAAAGTTTTGGCTCCCATAGTTAGAATCATGTCGGTTGCCATTTATTAAGCAAAGGCAACCTTACTTCTAAGGTATAATCTCACTTGTTTGCAATCCTCATAACCTATGTTAACCGTCACTAAAATGTAATAAGTTAGAGGTTGTGTTAATAATTATTGTTTTTGTTCTTCAGTTTATTACACACTTCTTGAATTGATTTATTTTACTTCTCCACACCTATTTTGGACTAATTACAAAAATTCTCCCTTGTAACACTTTGCTCTATGTTATTCAAAACATAACATTCATTCCCTTAAACAATGAAATGTTAAAAAATTTAACAATTTTTTATATGTGTCACATAAATATCATATGTTAAATAATTTAGAGCACAATTAATATTTTACCCATGCACCCACGTGACAGGCACAATATCGTTTGCGGGCATCATAAACGATGATTGTACTGGTCTCTAGTCTTGTCAGTAGTGTTATTGATTGTGTTTGTTTTAATTAGATTTCTTTAGTTTACTTTTTATTTATTTATTTATTCCGATTGGCTTTTTGCAATCTTGAATGTGGTAGTTTGTTATCTTAATTTTGCAAATCGAATTATTTACTGGCAAAATTGGCAAAAAGTCCTCTAATGTTACAACCACAAACTCTTGCCTACGTTATGAAAGGAAAAACAATTAAAATTGGTTCTCAACTTAAATAAAAACAATAGTACACACTTGTTTCCCACAAGCTTTTATGTTTGATTTCTCATTTTTTAGGTTTTCTATCCATATCATTTGTGGTGTCTATAGGTTTGCTATCCATGACTTGCATGAAGAAGTGATGGCGACTGCTACAAAGAGGACACGGTCTACTGGCTCGCGTTCAACAACTGGAAGCATAATTTCCTCCCATTGAGAAGGCACTCTTGTCACAAACTAATCTTTCTTCATTTTTCTGCAATGCCGGTTAGATTATATAGTGCGTGTTTCGTTTATATATGGATAGTTAAAACGGCTATTGATATTTTGTGATAAATTATAGGGCTGAGTGGTTTATCTTAGCGTAGTATGTACACTGTTGATGTACTACTAATAGTGATGAAACAGATGCAATTTTTTTTTTTTTTTTTTTTCATTTTCATTTTCTATGTTACTACACATGTCTTGGACCATAATTTTAGGCCTAGAATAGTCTCTTTGAGATAGTTTAATAGTTATTTTTGAGGTCTTCTTTGTATCTTTATGCATGGAGGTACAAACAGCATTTCTAGCACATAGTCTAATGAAAAAAATAATAGAAGAATAATCTCTTCTACTCCAAGTAATTATTGTTCTAAGCTGATGATCAAAGATAGTAATTGTAAACTGTTTTGTGATGGTTAGCATCACGAGAAAAAATCTTATATGATCATTCTAGCATTTGGCATTTTTCATTGGATGAGGCAAATTTGTAAAATATATATTAGAAAAAGATTGGTAAATGTATGAAATTTTTAGTTATTTACTGTATCAGGAAGCTAGTCTAACATTTTGTGTTCATAGTTCATGATGTTTTTGTCTTGGAAAGTTTCTATTGATTTTGCTTATACTACTTAAAAAAGGTTACTATGTGCAAAGAATTCAATGTCTAATTGCATGACATGACCCACATTATTCAACTATAGGTGTTGATTGGCATCCCAATTTGCGTTCTGAACAAAATCTAATTGCCTGTGGAGACGTGCCTCGCTTTGTAATGGACTCTTATGAGAAGGCCCAGGGCCCACCACCGTTATTCCTTCTGGAGAAGTACTGTACTTTAGTGTTTTTACTCGAGTTATGTTGATTTGAAGATCGGACTGAAACAATTGACTTTGCAACTTGGGAAGTCTTAGAATCTCTGTTGGCTTCTAATAGGTTCGATGTTGCGGGAGCAGGAGCATGTTTGAAGCATTATACTGATCCATCGTTCTTCAAGATAGAAGCAGCATCATCTTTAATTGCAACTGTAGAGATTCAACGAGAAGAGAAGAACCGAAAAGTGAAGGTATTATAATGAAATGACTGTCACTACAATAAACATACGAACTTTTGTGGCAATGTGGGAAGTTAAATCTTATTAAACTATTTAAAACTGTAACACATCTATTTATATTTTTCTCCAAATATGAATACTTAGAGGACCTAATTATGTAGATTTTGATTTAAATCAAAACTTGAAGCAATCTAATTTTTATCTGGGTGGATCAGCTCTAGAAGCTTGGTGAAGCATTCATTCTCTAAATCTCGATTTCTCTTATTCACCATAATAACTTATTACCTTCTAAGCAGTTTAATTTTTTAGTACATGTTAGAATGATTGATAAATTGGACTCGGTGAATCTATTTGAGACTTTACCATATTAATTTGATAATTATTTTGTCAAATTAAAATAAGCACTCTGTAATCTTTTGTAAAAGGAGGTTAATGAACATGCTCTTATTTAAATAGTTTATTTCCCTTTCCAAGTTCCAACTACTTGGCATCTCCAAATTCCAACAAGACACTTGGGGCCTGTTTAGTTCGCTGATTCGAGTTTTTAATTCGAATTGAGATTTGATTTTATGTGAGAGCTTTTTACTGTAACAAAAAAGTTAGATGTGATTGTTTGTGAGAGCTTTTTACTGTAGCAAAACTCGAATTCTAAACTCGAATCAGCGAAATGAACGGGGCCTTGATTTATGCGTTATTCTTGACTTCTAGTGCAATTGTTATATAGGCTTTTAGGTTATTACATGAAAATCTCAGGTATTTTTAAGCTTAGGTTGGATTCTAATACTAGAAACACATACTTTCTGACGTAGTGAACATGTGTTAGATCATAAGGTATATGGAGTTACGAGTACTTAGGTGCATCAATTCATGAATTTTGTATGTCCGCATTATACACATCTATAAAAATATTCATAAATTAATATACACAGACCCGTTTTGTATATGCGCGCATGAGTGAATGCTGAATAGATGAAGAAATATATGTACTTGTCAATACTGTGACGGCTACCTAATGGCCAAAGTATTTGTGAAAGTAACTTCTTTAGTAACGAAAAAGAGCTTCTTCTCAGTACAACTTTAGTGTCATACTCGTTGAAATTTTTTTCTTTAGTGGAACGGAGAGACCACCCCAGTTGTACCAACGTCACATACAAAGTGAGTGTTCTTAATTCATGTTGCTTCACTGTAAACATAACATTGCAGTGTTGGTGGTATGCATTTTTGAGGCATAGATTGGCGACTGATTTTTTTGTTTAATTATTGCTTTTTATTTTTTTTCAAATTGTAGTTGGAATTAAGGGTTGTTGTTATTTCAAATTATGCAGATCTCACCAGTTGTTCCTCGAGGAACGTATGACCCTGCACGTCTGTTCGCTACTAGAACAGATACTAGGGTTAGGGCTTACTGTTTCTATCCAACTCGATAGTTAATTGGATTTTTTTTACCTTGAATTTTTGAGGCAATTGTTATATTGTTTTGTCTGTGGCCTCAGTCCTTCAACTTGAAGCCTGCTGCAGCGACAAGGCCCAGCATTCCAGGTCCTACTCCTAAAACCAACTTGAAGGTTGCTGCAATATTGGAGAAAGCAATTGCAATTCGTCAGGTTCTCTCTTTCTCTCTCTTCCTCTCTCTTTGCCTTCCTCTTTCTCCTTGTTGTAAACTAAGGAATAAAATAGAAAATTTAGATACATTTAAAGATTAACAAAAAGGAAGAAATCAGAAAAGCATATATCAAAAATCTGGTGAAAAAAGATTTAATTTCATACTATTTTTTCAATCTCATTCGTCTTGGTGAAAAAAGAGAAACTGTATTTGACTATAAGATACTTGATGATTTGGATTTTGGTGTAAATGCATTCTTTTTTTTTTTTTTTGAGATATAAGGGAGATCACGCCCCCAGGTTTTTTTGCTAGTGAGCACACTTTGTCTATGAAAATAGAACTTTTTGTTGAATTTTCTCATATCATGAACGGGAATTGGTTCTCTTTCTTGCTTTCCTTTTTTAGCATTACGGTAGCTTATGGTGTTTTTTTTATTTTTAAATATATCAATTCTACTAATTATATTTATATATCAATTCTACTAATATTTCAATTCTAGCTTACGGTGCTTCTTATGGTGCTCCTTCGTACTGCACTATGAAACCAAGGTACCTAAACTAGAAGTCCTAACTTCCTATGGTGCTCCTTTGTCGTTTCATTTTTTTTTTCCTCACAGCTGCGCTTTTTTCCCCTTCTCTGCGTTAGTGTTCTGACATAAAAAAAATGTGAATTTTTCACCCCCAGCCTTTTTGATGTTGTTTTCATAAAAAATAAAATATTCATCAAATAATAGTGTCGCTTGTTGCATTAATTCCTAAAAATCATATATTAATTTTAGAATGTGAAACATAAATAAAAATGTTAATTTTTAACTCATCCCGACCACTTGGCACCCCACTGCGCGGGTCGGGTGCTTTTTGACAGCGTTTTCTTTTTTCATAATTCGAGGCCCATTTATATAGGCATGCTCATAATAATGTAAGGATCGTGTCTGTAAAATTTCAGAATGTTTTGACATCGTTTTTTATTTTATTTTATTTCTCAAAAATGAAAAATAGAGAAAATCATAAAAAATAGAATATTCAGCAAAAAATGGTGCCGTTTGTTGCATTAATTCTTAAAAATCATGTATTAATTTTAGGACGTAAAAGATAAAAAAAATGTAAATTTTTGACCCATCCAGGCCACTTGGCGCCCCACTACTCGGCTAGAGGGCTTTTTGACAGTGTTTTCTTTGTTCATATTTCGATTCCATTTTTTGTAGGCATGCTCATAATAATATAAGGATCATGTCAGTAAAATTTTAGAACTCTATATAATCAAATTTCATTATTTTTATTTGTTTACAATTCCAATGACGACACCTCGATGTCGATATGCTTGAGGGGTAGCTCTAGGTCGAGATATAGTGGAGATGGTGCAAAGAGATGTGAAGCTTTTTGTCTTGTTTGACGAGGCCGGTATGTGGGAGGCGATTGGCGAAAACGCCGCATATTTTGACAGTGATGTGGGCTTGCACACCAGGAATATCTGTGACCCATATTACAACACCTAGAAGGACGTACCTGAGGAGCACGAAAGGAGGATTCATAATCGCATGTTGGTATTTATTTGAAACAAAATTTGTTCTAAAAATTTAAATAGAATATATAAAATTTATTTGTTGATTTTTTAATGTGTCGCATGATTAGTTTAATCTCGACTACAATCTTGATAACGGCGTCATTAGATATATAGTCGATCGTGAAGCCGGTAAATGTTACAAGGACTGGAAGACTACCTTGCACAGACACTTCCAGAAGATGGGAGGGGCAGAAAAGGAGGATTTTGTTAGGCAAAATCCTCTTAAAAACTTGAGGAGAAAAGAGCAATGAGGACATTCCTGTGATCATTTTATATCTCCTGCTTTTCAGGTTCAATTTCATTGTGTCTTCTTATTTTTGATTAATTTATTTAATTATTAAATATGTTACTAATTCTTCTATAATCATTACTAGAAAAAATTTGCTACAAATTAATAAAATCGTGACAGTCAGAAGTGTTCTAGATTGCATGGTAGAAAGTCATAATCCCAGTAAAGTTTCGATAAGGTAATACTAATTTGCATACTTGTTAAGTTTTTGTTACTTTGGCTTAATACTTATTCTAACACATTCAACCTGATTAGGCAAATCTCGAGAGCCAACAACGAAGATCATTAATTGACAATTGGGATGACATGCACCGTAATGAGCAGAGTTTTGTCAATCCAGACGTTGAATAAGCATTTGTAAGTAAATTTTAAATTTATTTCTTTGTTCATATTTAATACAACATATTATACTATTTTTATTTATTTTTATTTCATTTATCTTTGCAGGCTCATATGGAGGGGGAAAGAACCATGCAGATGACCGTCTGTTGGTGAAGGTTCATCTGTCACGACGGTCGATGAGGAGGGGATTATGTCTCAAGTCTTGGACAAGCGCAAAGGACATAGTAAGGGAGTGGGACCGACACTACCACAGAGGAATCGTTCAAGCGCTTTCACCTCATCATCTGGTTCGCAATCGGATGGGCCGTCTTCGGTTAATTTGCACCAGTATGTCTAAAACTGGCTGAGCAACATCTACATCGACCAATGCAACATGTTCGACAACCAATAGATCATGATGGAAGCCATGTAGTCAATGAATCTCAACATCAACTTCTTGCCATTTAACCGTCCCCAACTGTTGGTTCCTCCATCGCCTGAGCTAAACGAAGAAGACGAGGATGAGAACGACGATGTTGCTAATTTAAGGGATTAAAATATATGTTTTTGTTTTTTATTATCGACACTTTTTTAGTATTTCTTGATTAATTTACTTTTTAAGACTAATTTTATTATTGTGTTGATTATTTTATATCAATTTTTCATTAATAAATATCAATTTAATTTTTTATTTTATTATTAAATTATTTAAATTTATATATTTAATAATTAATATTATTAGTAAAGTACGGCAAAAAAAATTAAAAAATATTTGCTACGACATATCTAAATTATCGTCGCAAATAGTCTACATTATTAGTAATGACACTTTGAAGCCTATGGTCGCAAAAGGTTTTTAGTACTTTTGTCACGACATGTAGTCGTCGCAAATAAGTTAGGACACGTTATCATCAATGACATATTCGACAGAGCATTTGTGATGACTTATTCGTGACAACTGTCTTAGCAATTATATTTAAAAACTTTGTCGTCGCAAATATATTATTTGCGGGTTTTTTACGATGACATGTTGTCAAAAGTACAATATTTGCAACGACAATATAGTTATTTGCAACGACAATCTATCGTGGGGACAAGCTTTAGACATCACTCGTGTTTGGAGTGAAGTCTATATAAGGTTTTAGACGTCCGCCATAATTGAACATAGGTCTAAGACTAGTTTTATAGTCTTTAAGGACATGTTTCGAAGGTATACTCAAACTATGATTTTTACTTTTAATGTTTGAAATTTAAATATTTTGTGAGAAAAAAACATTGTAGCAGAATCATTAATTTGAGCTCAGGTACATAAAACAAACGGACCTAAATGTCTATCCCTTCTTTTCTACTAATGACTTAAAAAAAAATACGACTAATCTCACACACACACACATACGGTTACTTTATAACATGGTTTTATAGATACACGTCATGTACATTAATTAGTTAGAACATGCAATTTATTTACAATATATAAGTACACTAATTTAATAAGATTAAATCATTTTAACTTATAATATATAATTGAAAGTACTAAAAATTTCCTTTGCACTTATTCATCAGATGAACAGTAAAAAATTTAAGATAAGCACATACTAAAAAACTACGTTTTAAAGACTTTTTGCTACTAAATCATCTATTTGATTTCCGATCATACTTTTTTACCACCAAATCGACAGCTCGGTAGCAAAATGTAAATTTGGTAGCAAAACATCATATTTAACTACCGAATTCAGTTTCAGTAGCCAAAAGCTGACTAAACTATTTGGAGTATTAGATACTAGTTCCTCTAAGAAATATAATTTTACTACCATCTCTGTATTGTAAGATGTTTTTGAAAACCATATCCTTTATGTTATGGCATACCTAAAAAAAACGATTAATCTAATCTTTTTTAGCTATTTAATATCACAACAGATGTACTGAGTATCATACATATGCATGTATATGCATTAATTAGTTAGAACATGTACGTATGCGATATATTTACAACGTATAAGTAAATTGTTTAATAGAATGTAAATCAATTGACGTATAGTATTTATTTGGATACTATTACATACCCACTTATTCCTCTCACTTAGAAAAAAAAAATATTATATATAAAAAAACACTTTAAATACTTTTGCTACCAAAAAAACTCATTTGGTAGTGATATATTATTTTCTGCTACTAACTAATTTTAGTAGCCGATAATGTGCTTTTGAGACCAAAAATTTTTTTGTAGTAAAAGCCAAATTTTTTTGTAGTAAACGCTGACTGATTTGCTGCCAAATTGTATTTAGGAGCCATAAAATATGTTTTTGAGACCAAAATTTTAATAGAAAAGGCACACCGATTTGCTAGCATTTTTTTGGTAGCTAACAAGTCTTGTCGGTTAGCTAATTTCATTTGGTGTCATGTTTTTTTGCTACCAAGTGATTTGGGTGGCTAAAAATATGTTTTTGAGACCAAAATTTTGGTAGAAAAAACATACCAGTTTACAACTAAATTTCTTTTGTAGCAAAAAAGCCTTGGCTCCATTTTTTTGCTACCAATTGATCCGGTAGCCAAAAAAAAAAAAAAAAAGTTTTTAGACCAGAATATTGGTAATATAAACATACTGATTTGCTAAAAAAAATTTTATTTGGTAGCAAAAATGTCTTGCAGCCATTTTTTTTTGCTACTAACTATATTTGGCAGCAGAAAATGTGCTTTTGATATAAAACTTTTGGTAGAGAAAATGTGCTTTTGATACAAAACTTTTGGTAGCAAAAACATACTCATTGGCTACCATTTTTTTTTTGGTAGCCACAAGCTCTTGGCGGGAAACGATTTTTGTTGGCATTAAATTTTCTGCTACCAAATGATTTTTCGTAGCAGAAAAAATGTTATAGATACTAAAAATTTAGTAGCACAGTTACACTTATTTGCCACCAAATTTTTATTGTAGCAAGAAAACCTTGGCGCCAACTCATTTTCATTTGGCTTCGTATTTTTCGCTACCAAAATTTTTTTTGATAATAGACTTGTCACTTTTTGCTACCAAATTTAGTAGCAGAAACTCGTCAACATAATGCTACTAAAATTTGGTCTCTAAAAGAATTTTTTTGCTACCCAACAAAATTAAGTAGCAAAAATTTTAGTTGCAAAAAATCAAAATTCTTATAGAGGATGTATTTTATTTATTTTATTTATTTTTGTGAAATACTCTAATAAAAATTTAAATGCATGCACATTTAAAGGGTATTGTCTTATTTAAAAAAAAAAAAAAAAAAACCGATATTGTAATGGCCCAACCCCCAATACAATGCATGACTAATTGATTAATGTCAAGTTTTGATTCATGTCACGATCTTGACAAGAATCAAAGTCTAAAAAAATGTTCTACTCCATGCATGAAAATTTTAGTAGCAAAAAATTAAAATTCTTGCAGAGGATTTTTTTTTTCTGTGAAATAATCTAATAAAAATTTATATACATGTACTTTAAAGGGTATTTGTATCATTAAAAAAAAAAAAAAAAAAGTAAAAAAACCGATGTTGTAATGCCCAACCCCCAATACAATGCATGACTAATTGATTAATATCAAGTTTTGATTCATGTCACGATCTTGACAAAAATCAAAGTTTAAAAAAATGTTCCCTCGATCCCCGAAAATTTTTGTAGCAAAAAATCAAAATTCTTGTAGAGGATGTAGTTTTTTTAGGTGAAATAGTCTAATAAAAATCTAGATACATACACTTTTAAAAAGTATTTGTCTCATTTATTTAAAAAAGATTAAAAAAAAATCGATTTTGTAATGGCACAACCCCCAACACAATGCATGACTAAATGATTAATGTCAAGTTTTGATTCATGTCACGATCTTGACAAGAATCACAGTCTAAAAAATGTTCTGCTCGATGCACGAAAATTTTAGTAGCAAAAAATCAAAATTCTTGAAGAGGATTTTTTTTTTTTTTTTTTTTTTTTTTTTTTTTTTTTGTGAAATAGTCTAATAAAAATTTAAATGCATACACTTTTAAAAGTATTTATCTCATTTCTTAAAACGAAAACCGATGTTCTAATGGCCCAACCCCCAATAGAATGCATGACTAATTGATTAATGTCAAGTTTTGATTCATGTCATCTTGATAAGAATCAAAGTTTAAAAAAATGTTATCCTCGATGCACGAAAATTTTGATAGCAAAAAAACAAAATTCTTGTAAAATATGTATTTTTTTTGGGTGAAATAGTCTAATAAAAATTTAGATACATACACTTTTAAAGAGTATTTCTCTCATTTCTTTAAAATAACTAAATAAATAAATAAAAAGCAATATTGTAATGGCCCAACCCCTAATCCAATGCATGACTAATCGATTAATGTCAAGTTTTGATTCATGTCACAATCTTGACAAGAATCAAAATTTTAAAAAATGCTCTCCTTGATGCCTGGAAATTTTAGTAGCAAAAAATCAAAATTCTTGTAAAGGATGTATTTTTTTTTTTATTTGTTTGGTGAAATATTATACTAAAAATTTAGATACATGTACTTTTAAAGAGTATTTGTCTCATTTCTTAAAAAAAAAAAAAATAAATAAAACTGATATTGTAATGGCCCAACCCCTAATACAATGCATTAATGTCAAGTTTTGATTCATGTCACGATCTTGACAAGAATCAAAATTTTAAAAAATGTTCTCCTCGATGCCTGAAAATTTTAGTAGCAAAAAATCAAAATTCTTGTAAAGGATGTATTTTATTATTTGTTTGGTGAAATATTATACTAAAAGTTTAAATACATATGCTTTTAAAGAGTATTTGTCTCATTTCTTAAATAATAATAAAAAAAACTGATATTGTAATGGCCCAACCCCTAATACAATGCATTAATGTCAAGTTTTGATTCATGTCACGATCTTGACAAGAATCATAGTCTAAAAAAATGTTATGCTCCATGGACGAAAATTTTAGTAGCAAAAAATTAAAATTCTTGTAGGGGATGTTGTTTTTTTTTTTTTTTATATAATCTAATAAAAATCTAGATGTATGCACTTTTAAAGAGTATTTATCGCATTTCTTAAAAAGAGAAAAAAACCAATGTTGTAATCCCCAACCCCCAATACAATGCATGACTAATTGATTAATGCAAAGTTTTGATTCATGTCAGGATCTTGACAGGAATCAAAGTTTAAAAAAATGTTCTCCTCGATGCCCGAAAATTTTAGTAGCAAAAAATCAAAATTCTTGTAAAGGATGTCTTTTTTTATTTGTTTGGTGAAATAGTATAATAGAAATCTAGATACATATACTTTAAAAGAATATTTGTCTTATTATTTTTAAAAAAAAAAAAAAAGAAAAAAAGAAATAGTAATGGTCCAACCCACAATACAATGCATGACTAAATGATTAATGTCAAGTTTTGATTCATATCACGATCTTGACAAGAATCAAAGTTTGAAAAATGTTCTCCTCGATGCACGTAAGCACACCAATACATACATAAAAATAATGGCAGGCCACGACAAATTAGTAACGTTAGTCTAACACCATAACGTGCTATCACAAACTTTATTTTGCTAAACTATATTTATTTATAGTCTGTCACCCACGCATAAACATTTGTTGAAGGGATAAAGATCATAATAAAGCAATGGCCATTCACCATTGGCCTATTTGAACTAACAAAATAAGTGTTCATACATGATCTATGGACGTAGGCGATGGTTGACCTAACTAGTCAACCATTGTATATATCTTAGTATGATATTAGGTCCTTGGGAATTGAAAATAGATATTTGTTTAACAATAGCATCTTAGTGTTCATTGAAGGGTTTGTCACTCTCATGTGAGCATATTTGTAATACTGTTTATTTAACTGGTGAAACATTGAGTCTATGATGGGTACTTGAACAAAACATATATGGAGTAATTTTCTTTGAAAAAATACTCAACACCAATTTGTTTATCTAAATTTACTAGCAAAGTGATTTAAAACTAAACATTTTAAGGTTCTTTGAAAAATAACTCACATGATTGTCGTAAGATCATGTTTAGTGAGCGAGAGAGGAAGAGCGGTGCGTTTTTGACCGAAGGTTTGGTGCACCGTTCGGTTCTTTGGCTACCAAGTTTCACTCACATGATTGTCGTAAGATCATGTTGAGTTCAAAAGTAGGGTTCATGCCATCCGCAGAGAAGGAAGGATGTTGAATTAGAGTGAATGACGGGGTTGTGTTGTTGTCAATCGTGAGGCATTTTTGGGCGAGTTAGTCATTGCAATGGCTCTTCTTTTGGAGGTTTTAGTTTGTGGAGTGAGCAAGTTGTCTGCTAGCACGTGTTGACCATTGCCAGGGTGGCACGTGTAAGCCAACTAATCGTGTTTTTGTCCTCCTTCCGCTGGTATAGAGGGAGCTCACCCTCCTTTGCTTTTTGATATTCTTACTTGCGCATTTTCTTATTTTTTTGTTTGTAATAACGATGGTTCTTACTCCATTTATATTGGCATCGGTCATCTATTTCGTCTTTGGAACTCCTAAAAGAGTTTATAGGCCTAGCTCAATGAAAAAGGCAAGTCCTTTGGTTCCAGGTTCGAGTGATGGATCATCAGTAAAAGTTCAATGAAAAGCAAGCCTTCTTCCCAGTTTGAACTGAAAGAAAATAGTTAAAACCCGAGATAAAAGGAGTGTATGTTACTTAAGGAAGTGTACTTAATTCTTTATTTTAATTTTTTGTATGCCTTATAAATTTTTTCACACTAGTTAATTGGATATTTTCTTTCGTCGTAGAGATTTGGTTAAAGAGGTAGAGATTCTGTTAAAGAACCATGTGTGTGCTCGATCGTTGGTTTTACCTTTTAAGTTCCTAAATTTATAGATCTTGATTCCTTTTAAAAAAAAAAAAAAAAAAAATTTAATAATAATAAGTGTTCCTAGTTACTACTGGAATCGGTTATCTTTTAACATCGTGTTTCTTATAGTAGAAGTTTATGCGTGAATTGATGTTTGTAACGCCTTTGCATGCTTTGGAGTCTTCTTCAAGACTCGCAATCCCGTGTCTCTCCCATAGTACAAATCGTTTGTAAAATCGCAACTCGTTATCTTGAGTTCGTGTGCCACCAGAAGAAGATGAGAGGAGTTTTTTGTGTTTCTGGTTACTTACTTGGCAAATCTAGATACAAAACAAACGAAGAATATAATTATTGTTACTTAAAAGTTGCACTTCAAAAATGTAAGCCACGCCAATTTCTCCTCTTTATTATTATTATTATTATTATTATTTTAATCCTAGGACGCGGTATGTCAAACTGTCACATTGAGAAACTTTCTGCTGTAACAAGTCAAACCGTCACATTGAGAACCTTACTCTGATTTTGTGAACGAAATTACTTCTCCTTGTAGTATTTATTTGCTTGGTTCACTGTACTCATCAGTAGAAGGTCATTCCTTCTTCGCTGTTGTTGTTGTTATTATTATTATTATTATTATTATTATTGTTATTATTATTATTATTATTCAGTTCATAATTTAACATTCATTCATAAGCAATATTACTGCACCAGTTACAAGCAGATTGTAATTCAATAGTCATCAAGAAATAACATCAGTGTTGTAGTCAGTATCTCGAGAATTCTATCTCTGCAATATTCTGGCTGGGTCTCATGGCTTGCAAATTACATGGAAGTCTAAGGAACAGAAATAGTATACTAACAGCTCATAAAGCCTTGCAAGCGAAGCTTTAGACTACAAAAAACATATCTATTTACTCACCAAAAAATCATTTTACAACAAAACGCACGTTACTAAACACATAGAACAAATTGAAATACGTTCAGCTGAGGAGAAAAAGAAAGCTCAAAACCGGGGGGTGTTTTATTCTCTGATGTACCAAAAAAATTTCCTTTTATTTCGCTTACATCAATAAATTTGGTGTGTAGATTGTACAAACTGCTAACTGAATAAGGGCCGGTTTCGCATATCTGCTACAGGAAACAGAACAGAATCATATACATAGCATAATGAAAATGCGACAAACAATATTAACACTCCAATCTTATTTACCTCTCAGACAGCAGAACCAGCGAGCCCAAAGCATATGATGTCTCTTTAAAATTTCATATGCACGCACATCAGATTCCCTCTTCTCAAAAAATACGCTCTTTCTTCAAACGCTAACAAACCAAATCTTTCGTAATAACTTGATTAGCTGACATCACCCATCCTAAGGCCGGATTATATAAGGGCATTTCAGACTGTTTGTGTGGAAGGGCTGATTTTGACTGTTTTGCTTTCTGCTGCTTTCCGCATTTCTAGCTCGAGCTGCTTGCAGTTTTCCTTGTGGGCTTGGTTAAACATCTTTGTGAAGTTGAACAAAGATGAAACAACTGTAGCAGTAAATTTTTGGAGTAAAATAAGGCTGTCAGTGATTACGCAGGGATAAAAGGCTAAAAGTATGGAGGATGGGAAACTTTCTGATGAAATCAAGAAACCATTTATCGTATAAAAGTCTTTCATAGACCAAACGACAACATGCTGCGAGTCTAGGTATCAACGGGGAAACAACATTGGCAAGTGTATTTTTTTTCTTTTTCTTTTTATTTTTTATTTCTTATTTTCTTGTGAATTTATTATGCCTAAAAGCAAACTATCCGTCATTCATAAAATAGTCACAAAAATACCGAACTCAAAACCAGAATACCTCCTGGTTAGTTTTTGACAATACCTTGTTCAAAAGTGCATCGAGCAAGATCCTCCCCAAAATAAAGAATCAAAGCATCCACATTCTTACCCTGAAAAACGTTGAACGCAAAAGTAAATAAGAGTCTCATCATGTAATGAATACAATGAAGTCACTACATTAGCTTGGAAAGCAAGACCTACCACAGAAGAATACAGTGAAGCCAACGATCTCACTTCAGCTTCAGCATATTGAAGGAACTCCATTAAAGTCTACGAGAAGAAAAAGAGTAATCAAAACTGGAAAAGCAGTAAACCTCACAGCCTTTGGTTACAAATTTCAGCATTTTGACCTTATATATAAACACAAAGCTCAGCACTTAGACGAAATTAGACTAGCTCACTCGATGTTAAGGAAAATATGCAGGATTCTAGGAATGATTGATCATTGACTTTTGTATATATTATTGCTCCGATACTTTCCTTGCAATATAGGATAGCATAGAAAACTTACCATACTGAACAGATTTTTAGGCTCTGAAATAGTTTCTCAACAGATTTTTAGGCTCTGAAATAGTTTCTCTTACTTGTATAAGTATATCCCTTATAGCTTAATGATAAATACATTGCAAACCAACTTATTATGGTATCAGAGCAGTGAAATACATCTCACACAGGAACCTAACCCAACAAAAAAAAAACCTTAGCCGTCACACCTTTCACCATCTGTTCTCATGGCAAAAAATGATGAGACAACATCGAAGCAACTGGAGGATGTTAGGTCTCCACCACCCATTAAGTTTGTGTATGCCAGGAAGAGGAAAAACGACAAGCAAGAGGAAAAACGACAAGCAAGGGCAGGGCAGTAATTGTGGTGAGAATTAATCTTGGGAAGAGTAAATCTGTTAGGATTGGGTGCCTCGGGATTAGGAAAGGTGTAGGAGAATATGCTACGGTTAGAGGAGAGTTTGGCCAGGGAGTCGGGGCTTAAATAGCCTGAGGTTGAGGATAGAAGGCAGCGAGTATTTTCCTGAGTGTAACAGACTCGGTTCTGGAGGCTAAGGGGTCCTCGAATTCCCCTCACTATCTGTCATTTCGTTAATTGTAATTTCCTTCATTCTTCAATTAATGAAAACGTAAACTAAGGAGCATTTCCTTCTTCCTTTTTGTCTTTTACTTTTCGTTCCAGCAAGTTTAACGGAATCAGTCAAGGGGGTCTAACAATTTGGTATCAGAGCCGTACGATCCACGGCGAACTAGCAGGACTGATTAGGACAGATGGAGAGGAGGCTGAACAGCTTCCAAGATACGTTACAAACGTTCGAGACCTTGGTGGATCCGGTGCCGAAATTGTAGGAAGACGTGGCGACGATGGGTGTTCGGCTCGGCGAGGTGCAAGGGGTGGTAGCCACGATGGAAGTCAAGGTAGACGGAATCCAAGGCGCGTTACACCGTCTCGAGGAACTCATGATCAGGCAAGCTCGACCCCAACGTTCACCCCCGAGAAGATTCAGGGAAGATTACTCACCACCCGGAGGTAATCGGGAGGACCAAACTCCACCACGCCGCGAGCCGGTACATCCGGTACGTGCGGAACTAAGTCCTCCACGGAGAAACCAGGCGAGGGGAAGGGACGGTCATCACCGCGTCCGGTCTCCGGAGAGACCCCGCGCGCGGGCCGAGCATCGAGGTAAGAAGCTTGAACTTCCTCTGTTTCATGGTGATGATCCTCACGGATGGATCTTTCGAGCGGAGAGATACTTCACCATCAACGACATCGACGAAGGAGAGAAGGTGATGGCGGCGTCGGTCTGCATGGAGGGAAGAGCTCTGGGCTGGTATCAATGGTTGGACGCTCAAGAGCCTTTCCGGGCCTGGGAAGAACTCCGAGAAGCAATCCTCCACCGTTTCGGCCGCACAAGGGAGGGGGATCCAACCGAGAGGATGATGGCTCTCCGGCAAGGAGGGACGGTGACAGATTTCTGGGAAGAATTCGAGTCCCTAGCAGCCACGATGAGAGGCATACTGGAGAGTGTCTTCAGAGGCGCTTTTCTGAACGACCTTAGAGAGGACATACGGGCAGAGGTCAAGATGCACAGGCCCATGAACTTGAATGAGGCCATGGACCTGGCCCAACAAGCTGAAGACCGCTTGGATGCGGTAGATCGGATCCGCAAGTCACGGGCGGGTCGAAATAATCGGGTAGAGTGGGGCGGTAGACCCGGGTTTAGCAACCCAAACCCGACTCCACCGCCTAACGAGCCTACAGATAGAAATGAGAGCTTCCTTCGATCCCAAACTCCCAGAGACTTAGGGCTTCCGAATCGGAGCCACAAAATTCCACCAGCCCCGGGAACGACGAGCAGAGGTGGACCCAACTATAGGCGGCTATCGTACGACGAGGTTCAACAACGGCAAGCTTGCGGATTATGTTTCAAATGCGACGAAAAGTTCAGCCCCGGCCACAGGTGTCGGAATCGGCAACTGCAAGTCCTTCTGGTAGTCGGGGAGGACGAAGCTAGTGAAGAAGAAGGCCAGGAGTGCACGGAGGAGCTGACCCAGGCCATCGGAGATTCCCCAGAGGAGGTTTTAGGGCTCTCCCTTAACTTACTCATAGGAATGGCCACGACATAGACCATGAAACTCAAAGGGATGTTGGGAGCACAAGAGGTGATATTATTGATCGACAGTGGGGCTTCCCACAGTTTCATATCCGCCGATCTGGTGTCTCGTCTGGCCATTCCCACGGACCTGTTTGCTCGACACAAGATAGAGGTAGGAAATGGGATGCGTTTCAAGCAAAGTGGAGTTTGCCGAAGGGTCCAGGTCCTTGTACAGGGACACATGGTTATCGAAGATTTTTTCCCGTTTGAACTGGGTAGTGCAGATTTGGTGTTGGGCATTTCTTGGTTGAGAACCTTAGGGGAAGTCTAGGCGGACTGGGATAAGTTTACCATGCGTTTCCAGCATGGCTCGAAGTGGATTTGTTGGACGGGGGACCCGTCTTTGTGTTATTCACCGGTGAGCCTGCGCTCCTTGTCGCGGCTATGGAACCATTCGGGCGTCGGGTGTGCTTCTGGAACTCCGAACAACTCCAGACGGGGCCATTGAGGGAGACGTACAACCACTTCCGGCGAGATGCGAGCACCTTATCCGGGAATTCCAACCCGTTTTTAATATGCCGGTGGGGTTACCACCACATAGGACCAGAGAACACTGCATCGTACTTCGGGATGGCGCATCACCGCCCAACATCCGACCTTACAGATACCCGCAAGTCCAGAAGGCGGAAATAGAGAGGCTGGTGGCAGATATGATGGCTTTGGGCATCATTCGCCCAAGCAGCAGCCCTTATGCAAGCCCGGTATTACTAGTCCGCAAGAAAGACGGTAGCTGGCGCTTTAGTGTCGACTGCCGTGCTTTGAACCAGCTGACCATCCCTGACAAGTTCCCTATCCCTGTAATTGATGAGTTGCTTGATGAGTTACACGGGGCAAGTGTATTTTCAAAGCTGGATTTGAAATCGGGCTACCACCAAATCAGGGTCCGCGAGAGCGATGTGGAAAAGACGGCGTTTCGAACACATGAGGGGCATTACGAGTTCCTCGTCATGCCTTTCGGCCTTACTAATGCCCCGGCCACTTTCCAATCCCTTATGAATTCGGTATTTCGTCCATTTTTACGCAAATTCGTATTAGTTTTTTTTTTATGACATTTTGGTTTACAGCAGGTCGTGGGAGGACCATCTCTGGCACTTGAGACAGGTGTTGGAGGTGCTGCAGAAAGAGGCCTTATTTGCTAATTTCGGCAAATGCGTTTTTGGACAAGAGCAGATTCACTACCTTGGACATGTTCTCTCGGCAGGGGGTGTGGCCGCTGATCAATCCAAGATTAGCGTAATGCTGTCATGGCCTTCCCCGCGCAATGTTCGCGAGCTTCGGGGATTTCTTGGCCTTACGGGCTACTATAGATGCTTTGTTCGAGGATATGGCTCAATCGCCCGTCCCCTTACTGACTTGCTCAAGAAGGGCGTTTTCAGCTGGAACTCTGCAGCCGAGGAGGCCTTCTGTCAACTCAAACGTGCGATGACAGAACTTCCAGTCCTGGCTATGCCGGACTTTACTAAATTGTTCGTCCTCAAAACCGATGCCTTTGGCAGTGGGGTAGGCGCGGTTTTGATGCAGGAAGGCAGGCCGATTGCTTACTTTAGCAAATCACTTTTGGCAACCTCTCGGCTGAAGTCGGTTTATGAGCGAGAACTCCTCGCAATAGTACTGGCAGTTCAAAAGTGGAGACACTTTCTCTTAGGGAGGCATTTTCTCGTCCGTGCTGATCAAAGGAGTCTTCAATTCCTCTTGGATCAGAGGATTTTACCACCAGATCAATTGCGTCTGATAACCAAGCTCCTTAGCTATGATTTTGAAGTACAGTACAAGCCAGGTGCAGCAAACAAAGTTGCCGATGCCCTTTCTCGCAGAGACGAAGCCTCTCCGGCAGAATTTGCGGCCCTATCCGTATCTCACTCTTTTCGCATGGCGGACCTCCGTCGGGAGCAACTCGCAGACCCAGGGTGTCTGGAAATCATCCGCAATTTGAACCAGCGGCTTCCCACGAATGAGGGTTACGACATCCGCAAGGGCTTACTGTGGTTTCGAAACAGGTTGGTACTGCCTCCGTCTTGGATTCCCAAGGTATTACATGATTTCCACAATTCAGTTTTGGGAGGGCACTCGGGGTTCTTACGTACCTATAAAAGAGTCTCGGCAAATTTTTTCTGGAAGGGAATGAAGCAAGTAGTCCGGGATTATGTTGCCAGTTGTGAGAAATGTCAGTAGTCCAAAACAGAAGCACTCTCACCGGCTGGTCTCTTACAGCCACTCCCAATCCCTCAGCAAATATGGGAGGATATAGCTATGGATTTCATCGGAGGACTTTCGACTTCGAAGGGCGTGAACACCGTCTTGGTTGTAGTAGACTGCCTCTCCAAATATGCACACTTCTGTCCACTAGCACACCCTTACACGGCAAAGTAGGTGGCGTCGTTATTTGTTCGCGAAGTTGTTCGCTTGCACGGGTTTCCCCGCTCGATTGTTAGCGATCGTGACTCGATTTTCATGAGTTTATTCTGGAGAGAATTATTCAAACTACAGGGCACTAAACTTTAGCCTAGCACTGCATACCATCCGCAGACGGATGGCCAATCTGAAGTAACCAAACGTTGTTTGGAGACCTATCTCCGTTGCTTTGCCAGCGACAAACCGAGGTCTTGGCTTCCTTTTCTACCATGGGCTGAATACTGGTTCAACACCTCCTATAATGCCTCCATTAAGTGCTTTCCGTTTCGCGCGGTTTACGGGCGTGATCCCCCTACTCTCCATCGTTTTCAGGAAGACTCTACAGCTGTCCATGAGGTGGCCACACAACTGTAGGAACGCAATCAAATGTTAGAGGCCCTTATGAACACCTCCGCTTGGCGCAACAACACATGAAATTATATGCCAACCGCCACCGCAGGGAAGTACGATTCGTTCCAGCGACTTAGTTACGCTCTGCGCCGCCCTTATTTCATGAAGTCCTCGCTTGGGAAGGTTACCGAGAAACTCAGTCCTCGTTTCTACGGCCCATTTTAAGTATTGGAGAAGCTAGGTTCGGTGGCTTATCGCTTAGACTTACCCGCAACTGCCAAAATCCACCCCGTTTTTCACGTGTCCCAACTTAAGCCCTTCCGTGGACAACAATATTAGGGCCAGCCACTGCCTCCACAACTGTCCGCCGACCTGGAGTTAGTCGTCACGCCATCGGCGGTGCTGGATTCCCGTACTATCATGGTAGGTGGTCGCCAGGTACAGAAAGTTCTCATTCTCTGGGAAGGCCTGCCATCATGGGATGCGACGTGGGAGCCTGTGTCGGTCATCAGGAACCAATTTCCAGATTTCAACCTTGGGGACAAGGTTGCGCTCGAGGAAGGGAGTATTGTTAGGTCTCCACCACCCATTAAGTTTGTGTATGCCAGGAAGAGGAAAAACGACAAGCAAGAGGAAAAACGACAAGCAAGGGCAGGGCAGTAATTGTGGTGAGAATTAATCTTGGGAAGAGTAAATCTGTTAGGATTGGGTGTCTCGGGATTAGGAAAGGTGTAGGAGAATATGCTACGGTTAGAAGAGAGTTTGGCCAGGAGTCGGGGCTTAAATAGCCCCGAGGTTGAGGATAGAAGGCAATGAGTATTTTCCCGAGTGTAACAGACTCGGTTCTGGAGGCTAAGGGGTCCTCGAATTCCCCTCACTATCTGTCATTTCGTTAATTGTAATTTCCTTCATTCTTCAATTAATGAAAACGTAAACTAAGGAGCATTTCCTTCTTCCTTTCTGTCTTTTACTTTTCGTTCCAGCAAGTTTAACGGAATCAGTCAAGGGGGTCTAACAGAGGAGTCCAAACTTCAAACAAACAGGTTTGAAGATCCAAGCAACCCCCTCTATCTTCATCATTCGGATCAACCAGGCTTGGTCCTTGTGACTCGAACACTGACGCAAGAAAACTATCCTGTTTGGAGCCATGCCATGCTCATGGCTCTCACCACCAAAAATAAAGACGGTATCGACGGTACCATTATCAAACCACTATCCGGATCCGTAGTGGAGATCAAACAGTGGACTCCCTGCAATCTTCTTGTTAAGGATGGATTCTCAATACCATTTCACCCAACATTGCACAAAGCGTAATGTACAATGATAGTGCCTTTACGCTTTGGAATGAATTGAAGGAGCGGTTTTCTCAAACAAACAATGTAGATCTTTTTCATGTTGATCACGCGATTCAACGTTGCGTACAAGAAGGTATGAGCATCAATGAATACTACACCAAACTGAAAGGCTTGTGGGATAAATGAGATGTTTTATATCCTCTCCCACCTTGTGATGGTGACATAGCAAAGAAGTTACAAGATTATCAACAGAGGGAGCGAACCATAAAGTTTCTCATGGGACTTGATGGAGTCTATGCAACAGCCCGTGGACAAATCTTACTCATTAAGCCCTTACCACCTGCCAACAAGGTATTCTCTCTTATTGTTCAAGATGAAAAACAACGGGCTGTTTCTTCACAGGTGACAAGAAAAGCACTAGATGCAGTTGCATTTGCTATCAAAAATGGGTCACAAAACCAGAATAGGAATCATCTTAGAAGAATGCTCACCATAAGTGTGACCATTTGCAATATCACAGGACACTCCCGAAAACCGTCGAGCCCATCTCAAGTGTGATTACTGCAGTTACAAAGGACACACCATTGATGTTTGTCGTAAACTAAAGAGGGCTACCACTCATGGAGATAAAAGAGAAAATTCAAACCTGCTTCCTAAAGCACACTATTCTGAATTCAAACCAAATAAGGCTGAAGCATCATCATCCCCACCTTACAGTCTTACGGTAGAACAATATCATGATTTAATTGCTCTTATTGCTCAAACCATGTCAGACAACATGGCAAATCAAGTGAGTTTAGCCTCAACGGTTAGAAATCTTTCAGGTACTATGTTTTGTGCGAATGTATCTTCAGAAACTCAATGGATCTTTGATACAGGAGCAACCAATCACATGGTCTGCTCATCCAAACTTATGAGCACCAGTACACCCGTTACCAATTGCTATGTGCATCTACCAAACCATGCTCTTGCTTGTATAACACATATAGGCACCATATATTTCTCTGATAAACTCATACTTCACAACGTGTTATGTGTTCCTTCTTTCAAATTAAATTTGCTATTAGTAGCAGTGCTCACTAAGTCTTCCTCTTGCTATGCCACGTTCACTAACAATCTTTGTTTTGTTCAGGACCAACACTCGGTGAAGACGATTGGGACGGGAACTGAGAGAAAAGGACTCTACTACTTGGATATTCAGAAGAATGGTGGGTGTTTCTCCATTTCAGCCGTCGTTTCCACCCATCCTCATCTTTGGCATCAACGTCTAGGTCATATTTCCAAGAAAAGTCTAAAAGCCGTGTCTTTGCTTAATAAAAGAGTACAATTCTGTTCCATTCATGATTGCTCAATTTGTCCTCTTGCCAAACAAACTCGCAAACGTTTTCCTTTAAGTTCTATCAATACAAAAGCACCTTTTGAATTGATTCATGTTGATATTTGGGGAGGTTATCGGGTTCCTACAATCGATGGGGCAAAGTATTTTCTCACCATAGTTGATGATTTTTCACGATGTACATGGGTTTATCTATTACACACAAAATCTAAAGCACGTGACTTTCTCATCACTTTCATCAATTTTGTCGAAACACAATTTGCAACTCGTGTAAAAATTATTCGCAGTGACAATGGACATGAATTTGATATTGCCCAAGTTTTCTCTGATAAAGGTATATTCCACCACACTAGTTGCAATTCTACTCCACAACAAAATGGAGTTGTCGAACGCAAACACCGTCACCTTCTTAATGTGGCCCGTGCATTACTTTTTCAAGCTAACCTTCCTAAACCATTTTGGGGAGATGCTCTTCTCACTGCAACCTACCTTATCAATCGTACCCCCACTCCATGTGCTTAAAGGCAAAACGCCATATGAAGTTCTTTTCCATAAACCACCTGCTTATGAACATCTACGAGTTTTCGGATGCTTATGTTTTGCATCTAGTCATCACCTTCGCCCTAGTAAATTTGATGCCCGATCTATTCGTTGCCTTTTTCTTGGCTACCCATATGGCACACAAGGATATCGGGTTTATGATTTAGAAACAGAAAAACTTTCATCTCTCATGACGTAATCTTCCATGAGCATATTTTTCCCTCTATTACTTCCGCTGCCACTTTACCTACCATACCTACACCTATGATTTCCCAATCACCTGCCATTGATTACGATGATACATGGCCTAGCTTTGAGCGCTCCACTACACAAGATCATGTTCCATCGCCCCAAGCACCTCCAATATTACTTGCTGTTAGGGCCGGCAATATAAGTCATGACACGACGACACGACTCGAAAACGACACGAATTTTGCGGGTTAGGGTTGAGAAAAATGAGGTTCGGATCAGAATTGGGTCAACTTGAAATTGACACGAAAAATACGGGTCAATTTCAGGTTGGACCCGCCTAACCCGAACACGACACAAAACTCATAAAAAACTAAAAAATACATATATTTTTCATTTCATATTTTAAATTTTATTATGAACTTGTGATATCATGATAGTTATACTCAAAGTCTTATACTATTATTTGCTTAATTTCCATGGATGTTATTGTAATTTAGTGTTTATGAATTTTAAGTTATTTTTAATATGTAAAAAAATAAATAAAAGTATACAATTTTCGTGTCAATTTCGGGTTCACGGGTCAATTTCGTGTCACAGGTCATTTTCGAGTCGTGTCGTGTTCGTGTTGCGGTTTTTAAAAAATTTCTTGTCATGGGTCATGTTCGGATTGACTGCAAATTTAGAAAGAAATGATCAAAACATGACACGAACACGACACGTGATACGAATTGCCCCCCCTACGTGCTGCTCCACTTTCTTCACCACTTCCTTCAACAAATATTGAAGCCAAACTGAACATCACTTGACCTCCAACTGATTCACTTAATATTTCAAGCTCTTCTTCTTCTTCTTCACCACAACAACGCCTCACACCACCACCCGAAACACGGCTCCAACGAACCACTCATGTACCCAGCTATCTTCAACAATACCATGTTGAAGCTTCCTTGCCATCTCATTCCCTTCCCTCGTCTCACTCGGTGTTGGCTGACGACAAAGGTATACCTCATCCTTTATCTCAAGTCATTACTTACAATAGACTTTCACCTGCACATAGAGTTTTTGCTACTTCTATTTCAGCTATCAAAGAGCCAACATCTTATGCAAAAGCTGCTCAGGATCCTAAGTGGCGACATGCTATGGAAGAAGAACTTAGTGCTCTCAAAGCTAATGGTACATGGTCCTTACAGCCACTTCCGCTACACAAGAAGCCTGTTGGTTGTAAATGGGTTTACAAAATCAAATTTAAACCTGATGGCACAATTGATCGCGAAAAAGCCCGTTTGGTGGCAAAGGGTTACAGCCAAGTTGAAGGTTTTGATTACCAGGAAACTTTTGCTCCCGTTGCCAAGCTTGTCACTATCCGTCTTCTCCTTGCAATAGCCGCTTCTCAGAATTGCACTTTTGCCAACTTGATGTCAATAATGCTTTTCTTCATGGTGATCTTGAAGCGGATGTTTATATGTCTTTACCTCCGGCCGGACGAAAGGGGAGACACGAGTATGCAAGCTACACGAGTCTTTGTATGGCCTTAAGCAAGCTTCTCGTCAATGGTTCATCAAGTTGTCCTGACCCTCAAAGATGTTGGATTCCATCGATCTAAATCGATCACTCCTTATTTGTCCGAACCCATGGTAACTCATTCCTTTGCCCTTCTAGTTTATGTGGATGACATTATTTTGTCCGGAAACAACTTACAAGACATTGAGGAAATAAAAGTGCACCTCACACGACAATTCAAGTTGAAAGACCTCGGTGAGTTAAAATACTTTACGGGAATAGAAATAGCTCGGTCAAAGAAGGAATTGCACTTTCAACGGAAATATGCACTTGAGATTCTAGACGACGTGAGATATTTGGGAGCTAAGCCCGTTAATTCACCAATGGAACAAAACTTATCACTTGGCAGAGATGAAGGTGAATACGTCAAGGATCCTTCTTCCTATCGTAGACTGGTTGGAAGGTTGATATATTTGACCATCACACGGCCAGACTTAGTCTATGCCATCCACATTCTCAGCCAATACATGGACAAGCCTCGCACCCCGCATCTAGAAGCTGCTCATCGAGTATTACGATATCTTAAACAGACACCAGGACAAGGGATCTTTCTCTCTGTGGACAGTCCTATGCAATTAAATGCCTTTTGTGATGCCGATTGGGCTAGGTGTCGAGACACACGACGATCAATCACGGGATATTGCATTTTTCTTAGGCACTTGCTAATTTCTTGGAAAACAAAGAAGCAAACCACAGTTTCACGGTCAAGTGCAGAAGCAGAATATCACTCGATGGCGTCAGCCTATGTGAGGTCACTTGGCTGCGGTATATTTTGAATGACCTAAAAGTTAATCATTCACAACCAGTCAAACTATATTGCGACAATCAAGCAGCGCTTCACATTGCATCTATTCCCGTGTTTCATGAGCATACCAAACACATAGAAATAGATTGTCACCTTGTAAGAGAAAAGATTCAAGACGGAACAATCAAAACTTTCCATATATCTACATCAAAGCAGCTAGCAGAAGTCTTCACCAAGTCATTGGGTTTTCCGCAATTTTCAAATTTACTTCGCAAGTTAGGAATGATTAACATCTATTCCAACTTGAGGGGGAGTGTTAAGGAAAATATGCAGGATTCTAGGAATGATTGATCATTGACTTTTGTATATATTATTGCTCAGATACTTTCCTTGCAATATAGGATATAATAGAAAACTTACCATACTAAACAGATTTTCAGGCTCTGAAATAGTTTCTCTTACTTGTATAAGTATATCCCTTATAGCTTAATGATAAATACGTTTTCAGTGCAAACCAACTTATTACTCGAGGAAAAAGTTCACTCATCTTTTGCAATACAAAATGAACATTTTTAGAACGAAATAATCCAAAAAAAAAAAAAAAAGGATATTTCTGATAGAAAAAGTAATACATGCAAGCAAAAGAAACCAAAGGAATACAAAATCTATAGAATCGAAGCCCCAAACATCCCTACTTACAAGATGAAAAAGATGAGGTGTAAAACACCACCGGTGTGCATGGAAATTAAAATGTTGTGGAGCTTTTAGTTGTCAGTGGACTTTATTCACTATAAAGATGTATATAAATACCTTACAGAAATTTTCTGAGATAGGACCGTCATTATCAGCATCAGACAATTCCTGGATAACTTTCTCCAATCCTTTGTTTATGGCTTGCATTTCCTCCGCCAAAACTTTTAGTTGTATCTACACAAGTTTACAATAAAATCACTTGATACAAGTATTCATTGACATATGGTTGCCGAACACAAACAAGAATACCTTTGAAGCAGATTCCAAGCTGCCAAGATCTTTAGAAAAATCTAGAACATCAGGTAGTTTATCAGCGAGTACCTGCAGCTTATTGAAGAAAATTGAATGTTACCAACATGAATATCAGAACTCTTTACATCTGTAAAATATTTTTCATAAGATAGTGTTATAAAACTGACATAAAAAGAACTGTTCAATTTTCAGATTAAGCCCCTGAAAGGGCCTCGTTGGCATGATTATTTAAATGTTGCTACATATTTCATTTTTGAATTGATACATTTAATAATTATCAAACCACTTTCCTTCCTCACGACATAATCGATTCAGTTTATGAAAACATTTAACTGTACACGATTTCAAAACAGAAAAGCGACTTCTAAATTCCAATAGCAATCCAACTGAAGAGACCATCTTCTACCTTACAAAGATAATGCATAAGAGTCATCTTATTGTTCTGTGCACGAGTCTCCGTGAGTTTAAGAAGGCTATCCAACTTAAATCCGACAGCAGACCCTAACAAAGGATTTTTATGAAATTAGTTACTATGAATAATATCAGAAATATTAAAAAGTCAAAATGTTGCAAATATTGTAGCTACGTCCATTTTACTTTTTGCTCATCTAGCATCTTCTCTCCATATAGAATTATAAAGAATTGAGTTCCATAAGCCTCTCATACACTGTGCAGCTAGAACACGTAAACCTAACAGCTTATTTTCAGAAACTACATTGACTTGCCATGAAAAGTCATTTGAAAATTTTCTCACCAAATATTACATTGTTGCAATGAAACTTGCAGCAACTGAAATTTTCTTACAATGAAGAACTCAACATTAAAACATTGGCTCATAGCCCATTTGGTTCACAGTTTGAACCACAATCTAAACTGTTTGCTAAGGCTTTGTTCATTTCACCGATTCAAGTTGAAATGTGAATTTATGTGAGAATAAATACTATAGCACAAAAAGTTGAATTTGAATATTTGTGAGAGAAAACACTATAGCAAAAACTTGAGTTGTGATTCGAATCGGCGAAATGAACAAGGAGTTGAAAACTTACAAAAATATGGGTATGTTCAAACTTTTTGTTCAAAGCTATGAACAGATGGCCCATTAGTGTCGAAAAGGATCCACATTTTAATTGGATCCCAAGAAAAAAGTCAAAAACTAATAATTTATCTGCATATTATTTTAGAAGAATGCCTTGCCAATTTGCGTTCTTATGAATATTTCAAAGGTGAAATGACTGCTAGTATCGATCACAGGGAATTTTCCACCTCCCCTTTGTATAATGATGTAGAAATAATGACAAAATCAGCAAGATATAAGGTCAATTAAGTTCAACTTACCCCGAACAGTTCCCTGATTCAGAGCATTTCCTAAGGAAAGAATTGTCTGCATGATTCTTTTTAATTTTAAGGAACTTCTGATCTGATAAAAAAAAACCTTGTAAGATTTGCGAAAATCCAATAAAACTGATGCAATTCTTACAAGAAAGGAACATAATAGAATTACTTGCCTCTTCTGATGCAGAGTTCACGACATTGAGGCTATTTCAAGATCAGAGACCTATACGGCAACTAAAAAATACAGTTAAGGAATTAAGGATTGCAGAAAAATAGAATATGATTTGAGGAATGTGGTTTTCACCTGAGAATGGAACCGTATCTTGAATGAAAAAACTCTAAGTTTACATTCTACACGTGGCACTTGCATTAACCCGACGAAGAACTGTTGCCAAAAAGGGGAAGGGTTAAAGCCGAAAGTGATTCCAAATCAAACAATTCACCAATTTATTTCTCCAAATTGAGCAGTTAAAGAAGTACAGTTAATGAGCTTCAGTCTAGGGCAAGTAAAGTTCATTATCAGGTATGAGATTAAAAAAAGAAAAGACAAAAACAAGTCGCTATATAAAACAACATATATAGATTAGAGACATGATATGTACAGCACGGGAAAAGAGTATAGAATAGTCTAAAACCACAGGACACCCCCCAAGTATTTCCTTGAATACCAACTCTGAGCAGAACTGTTAGAATAGCCCCTCTTTTGAGCTTAACGAATCAAAGACCTTTAGCAGAACAATTACCTTTTTTCAAGGAAAAGAATAAAATGAAAAAGGTCCTGGTTGGCGTAGAACCAAATCTTGTATATAAAAACTCTCTATAAATGATGCAGATAAAGCTAATAACTTACAAGACTAACTTATTCTCCCTGACCTTCCCTACTGCTGTGATGCGTGTTATGAGAAATGGGAAACAGTACAATCTGATTACAACACAATCTATCGATTAAATATTCATATCAAGAAGTGGTCTACTTATGCTAAAGTTAACCAATAAATAGCATCTTACAGAGCTGATACCATTATCGAATAGAATAAAGCTATTTAATTGGGGAACAATATATTTCAGTTAGAACAGAAAAATCTTCAGCCTTAACTAAGGCAGCATTATACCTATAAGAGGAAATCCATAAATCAATGTAGGATATAGGCCCGGAATGGGATAACTTTACCCTAAAGCAATTTGAACGTAAAAGGATTTAACCGATGTTAGGTAAAATGTGCACATAAGCATTTTACAGAGAACCGATGTAGTTTTTATTATGAAAAGCTAGTTTAATTAACTTTTAACATTTTCCTTTTTTTTTTTTTTTTTTTTTTTTTTTTTTTTTTGTGCTTCTGTGATTTTGCAGGCATAGCCCAGTGGCCAGCAGTAATTTTACACCTAACTCCACTACAAGAATAGATTTCAAATCCCCCCACCCCTAAGTTCAAAAAGAAAAGGTAAAAGTTGTGCCTCTTTGTGGAAATAACAGTAACTAGACCACCCATTCGTAAAACTATACAATGTATATGGAATAAAAAAAAAATACTGATGTTGTAGATAGAAAAAAAAATAAATAAATAAAAGCATGTTGTTCAAAGATAAGCGTATCAAATTGCCAAATAATAATATAAGTTGAGGAAAGGAAAAGCAAGATTAACACCCTACACACCTGTTCACATCTTCCCAAGTTTTCCTTCTCTCCAGTGTAGCCCTGAACAGAAATATGTAAAGGAAATTATAACTTGAAAAGTGCAACAGATAGTCATCGATTACAAACTCTGCGATACCTTAAGTATTTCCATCTCCTCTTGTGTTGGGCAGAACTTTATAAGATTCTCAACATGATCAGCGTCTAATATTGAATCTTCCAGGAAAGCAATGAATCCTGTCAATATGACACAAAACAGTCTTTGTTAATTAGGGCAATAAATGAGAAATTATTACTTGATCTTAGTCTGAACCCATAAAATCTGGAAGAAGATGAGGGAAGCATCTCTGTTCAAAACATGCTCCAGTCTAGTGCAACTTCCAGTCATTAAGAATAAGAGTGAAAGATCTTTGAAAGCTAATTATGTTTCAGAATGATAAGAGTATATGTTATTAGACTACTCCGACACATTGGCTGTGAATTTGTTGCATATAAAATGAACAGAGTTTGATACTTGGATTCATCACCGAGTAATTATGTGCAAAAGTTCTATCTATAGAAGCTCACCATTAACACATGCAACGGAACTTTCACCTTTGAGAGCATGATCTCACAATTGTATGCCCGTCTATGGTCAAGCTGAAAGAAGCAACAATAGTAAATAAGTTCGCTTTTCAGGATTATTATTGTTAAAAAAGTGAAAGGCAGAGGGAAGAGAATATCATGCCAATATAAATGTTTCCTACTTCCTCCTGTTCAACCAAAAATAAATACAAATTACAATTCTTCATTGATGATAATCAAGCTAGGGTTTTTTTTTTTTTTTTTTTTTTTTTTCTTTTTTTTTTTTTTTTTTCCATCTATGAACTTAATTATACTGCACCTTAGCATGGTAAATAAGGACAAAAATAAGGGATAATCATAGAGATAAGCAAAAGCTAATTGTGCTCAATATCAAGAACTGAAGCATAAATTACCAATTGCACTTTTTCAGTTTTCGATCCAACTGAATTACGCTTGAATGATTTCCTGCCATGAGCTGAAATTGGAAGTGTTGCCGAGAAAAGATTCTCAAGCTCTGACATATCAATCTCTGGAGCTCTAGTTAAAATAATAAAAAGAAATTAAAGCTTAAGATACTAGAAGCATGTCACTATAGACTTTATCAGACAATATAACTTTTTATACAGAATTATAGAGCATACATGGCTCCAAATTTTTGCGCCTCTGCCCACAAGCTTCCTTGATTTGCTCTTGTTAGTTTCATCCAGTGCAATGGTTTCAGTTTCTTATTGCTACTTTTTGAACTCATGGTGCGTGACAGACGCCCTTTTCCACTGTTGGAAGTACTAAGTGTCCGTGTGGGAGATGGAGTCTTTGAAACTCCCTTAAACAAAGGGGCTGGTGGTGGGGGAGGAGAAGGAATACAAGAGGAATTTTGTGTCACGCTGTTGGACTGTTTAGATGAAAAGGTGGGAATAGGAGGAGGTGGAGGTGGCACCGAAGATGGATTTTGTGGACGCACAGGAGGAGGAGGTGGTGGAGGTGGTCTACCTCTAACAGATATATTTTCCCTTAAAGGCGGTGTAGGAGGAGGAGGAGGAGGAGTAGGGGTTGGTGGTAGTGGACGCATTGCAAATGGAGTTTGACTAGACTGAATTGACAAAGAATTTTCATTATCCATAGGCAGCATATTTCTAGAAAGTGTACTCGAAATTTGAGTTCCAGGAACACGTATGAGGCTACCTATAGATCCCTGAGTTCCATTCTGTAAAACTGTTGAAATATCTTCAGTAGTTGAGGAATTTTCTAATTTTGAAGTTGAAAGGTGATAAGATGGCAATGGTGGTGGTGGAGGAGGTGGTTGTGAAGGAAGAGTTTCTATAGTATTGAAAACCACGTCAGGCCGTATCAGATCAGGTTGTAGCTGTGTCAATGGTGCAAAGGAATCACTTTTTGATTCCTCGGATTTAGATACAGGTGAAATGGCCAAGGAAGATCCTGGGAGTGCTAGAGATGCATTCATTTGATGACTGACTTCCATACTTTTGGGTAAGCCATTGTCATTCTCCGAAGGCTTTATATTGCCAACTTGAGGACGTGAACTTTGATTTGTTGCCACTGAGGCAGGTAACTCTTTCTGGGGCTTTGCCTCCTTTTTACTTGCATCAATAATTGTGGATTGCTTAGGTGAACAAGGCAAAAGATCAATCTTAATTGAAGCGATGAATCTCTTACTGTTATTCTCCAATTTCGCAGGTTTCTGTTTCTGTTGATTCCCTTTTGAACTTATATCCTGCAACTCCAATAAAATTTCAGCTTCAGTGTTCTTTGGAGAATCAGTACCAGACTTCTCATAGACAGTGTTGGGTGCGCCAATCTGTTGGACCACATTCAGGGTAGCATCACTCTTGATATCTAACCAGTCCACATTACTAAAGATCTCTTGGACTTTTGAAAATGCTTCTTCTGGAAGGCCCTCCTTTTCCTCAAAGCATGAAATACTACGCACAACAACGGAAGTTGCAGCATCCATCTCGGAGAAAAGAATCTTTATCCAAATACAACAAGCCAAAACGTTGAACATCAGAAAAGAACCGCAAAAGAGCAATGTGAATCAATTGCGGAGAAACATACCTCAGCTCTGAAGTCCTTTGGAAACTTATCTTTAGAATTCCATAGCACGTCAATCTCATCGCGATTAAGTATCAAAATATTGGACCTAATAAAAGCTGTATTGAACATGAATCGAAACATCATCTCTTCCCGCTCCATGTCATCATGCAAGCTAATGCACTCAACCACAATATCACCTTGAACACGGCAATTGATGTCAATCTTAATGAGTTCACTTTCTTGCTGCAAATTATCAACCGTGAACTATTAAACATCAAACTGTAAAGTAAGTCCAAGGACAGAGGGAATTTATGCGCCGCCCCCCCCTTTTAAAATCTATATATGTATTGTCCAAATTACAATATAACCCCAATTAAAAATATGGAAACTTAATTTAACCCCTCCTCAATTTTCTTCTTCTTCCTTTTTTTTTATTTTTTTTTATTTTTTAAACAAAACCTACATATCTATTCATTAAACTACATTTAGTCAGATTTTTATTGTAGTTATTAGCCCCCCTCACAAAATTTCCTGGCTTCGTCTAACTATAGTAGCAAAAACTTTAAAGTAACTTCTTTCAGCCAAAAAGTGTAATGCATTAGACAGAACACTACCACTAGATAAGGAAAAAAATGAAGTTACAAAAAGAAGTTTGGTTCCAATGCATTAAGTCTTTTGCCTCTTGATCTCCCTCTTCTTTAGCTGGCTAAAACAGAACAAAAATGCATTTCTTTTTCCAAGAAATCCTAGATTATATAAGTATGAATAACCTGCTTGTAAGCCCGGATGAGTCTATTTCTTTTTGGAGTAGAATACAATACTTTAGTAGCTTGGTCTGCACCAGCGACTGAGTCCTGTCCATATATCCGAAATATAGGACGGCACCCTCCATAACGATCGAAATCTGGAATGAACCTAAGAATGATGCAGTCCAACACAAGTTCCCTATTGACTGGAGGCCATTCTGACACTACACTCCTCCTCGAGACATACTGCAGATACCGAAGTTGAGAAGGAACTGGATTCAATGGCGACAGCAAATGCAAAAGCTCCCGAGGAGCCTGCTTGTAGACCATGTCCAATGTCCTCTGTTCCCCACTGTACTGCTTCCTGTAAAGCAAGAGTGCGGCCAGCATGAAGGCCAGAACAGGCCAACCGCCACGTTCACAATGAATCAACAGAACGTTTTGATGCCCAAGCAAGAGCCAACTCTCACATGACCTCAGAAAGTGGTGGATCACCTCCATTTTAAGCACTGGAACACCCTCGAAGTGCCTAGGGTAGTCCATTATGGTCATGTCATACTCGGACAAGATTTTAGCCATCTGGCTCTGCCCTTCTCCTTCCCGAAAATTGAACACTAAGATCGAAGCATCTGGGAAGTGATCTTGAAGTTGACTAAACATGTTACCAACGTAAACCTTGTAGTTCTCCTCATCCCAAGCTTCGGTAGTGAAGCAGCAATCAAAAACTATACACATAATTTGAAAGCATTTAAAGACGGAAAAAAAGGTATATATTTCGATCAAAATTAAACCAATGACAGAATCATTTGTCAGCTCCACGCCCATATAAGATTTACACGACAAATTTTTATTTGATTGAAAAACCAGTGATGATTAGTATATTTAACATTTTTGAAAAAAAAAAAAAAAAAAAAAAATCAACTGTAAGCATTATGTTTTAAGGATAACGGAAGATATTTAGCATTTTCTATATATATATATATATATATATATATATATACATTTTCATTTTCGTTAACTATAAGGAATACATTAAGAAAACGGGCATTTGGCACATTTTCCCTGACCTTTATATAATAGACAAATTACCTCCTCAATTTTTAACTTTGAAAAAATTACCCTTAAGTTTAACAAAGTATTGAGGAGTGCTCCTAAGGTGATGAATTCTATTAAAATTTGAGCGGAAATGTGCTTGTACATATTATGTGTGCTCATTTGGGGAAGAGACTAAAGCTTCAAATGACAATCAGAGCACGTAATGTCACGTGAGGGCGTTTCCTTCCAATGTTCAATATCCTCATTGATTTGGGGGCATTCACAATATGTTATTAAATTTAGGGGTAATTTTGCCAGAACAAAAATTTTACAGGGCAACTAAGCAATTCAGTTAAAAGTTAGGGGGCAAAACAAGCATCACGCCCATTCCATTCCCAACTTTTTCGCTACAATTTTCCCACATTTCTCGGCAACCAACCGCTACTCAAGGAATCATTTCGACAACCACTACAATCAACTCTTTCACACAAAAAGAAAAAAAATACAATATAAAAACAGAGAATCAATTAACGAATCAAATAAAAAACGAAAAACGAAATGAAAAGAAGAAAACACACCATAAACTCGCTCGCACAACTCGAACAAACCGTCGGGAGATTTCCGAAAGAAGAATCTGCGCAAAAGCGCCATTTTTTCAGCTTCTCAGACTCCGATAATCCCTGCAAACAAGATAATAAAAAATTATCAGCTGATTCGAACTCCATAATCACACTTCAGAAGGAAATTAAACTTACAAAAAAAAAAAAAAAAAAAAAAAAAAAACCCGTCATTACAGTTTCCTTATTGGTTGTTTTCAGGTGAATACACAGATTTCGATTTCGATTTTGATTGTGACTGAAGAAGGTGTGATAAATTGATAGGTTTTTTGTTGGTTTCTTCGTTGCTTTCACCAACTGACTTACTTGCGAGAAAGTGAACGAAGAGGCGAGGATGATGACGTGGTCAGCACAACTGACCGACCAATAGTAGATTAACGCAATCATTAGTCAATTTTTATGGCTTAAATGTAAGGTTAGACAAGGATTAGCTTCACGTTTAAAACCAACCGTTGGAATTTCAGTTTTACAGTTGATATATGTGAAATTTACGTTAATCTTGTTTTTTTTTTTCTTTGCTCTGACGTTAACCTTAATTGTTTGTTACTGGACTTGTTTGAGCAATAGTAAAAGATTCTTCGTTGACACAATTTTCCTTGACAGACCTATGAAAGCGGTGGTAAGTCAAATTTAACGGGATTCACTAACCCATTTAGTTCGCTGATTCGAATTTTTAATTTGAGTTAAAATGTGATGTTCTGTGAGAATTTTTTATTATAGTAAAAAAGTTAAATTGTGATTGTTTTTGAAAATTTTTTACTGTAATAAAATTCAAATTTTAAACTCAAATTCATGAAATGAACGAAAAATATGATTCAAAATTTTAAGACTTGTCATGATTATACTAGTGTTTTCAGTTGCAAAACTTTTTTAAAAGGATAATTATTATTATTATTATTATTATTATTTTTGAAAATGAATGGACAATTACTTGCTCAATTTTCTAGCAAAAAAGAAAAAAAGAAAAAAAGAAAAGAAAAGCCCAATTGTCCTATCTATCCTATAGTTGTTTAGAAATGGTATAATTGAAAGTTTAAAGTCGCCGGACTCAACCCGGTTTGAAGGGGATATTCGGGCTAGGTTGAGGTTAGCATTAAAAAGAAGGTCGGTTCACCCTAGCTTTTCAGTGTGTTTAGTATGGTAGAAAAGAAGGAGAAAACAATAGAGATATAAGGATTTTAGAGAGAAAAATGAAATTTTAAGTTGTTTGGTAGAGAGAAAATAAAAAAAAAGGAAAACAAAAATTTATGGGGCTCATTAATTTTTAATCTTTTCAACTTTGAGAAGAAAAGAATAAAAAAAAAAAGTTAGATAAACAAATGATGTGTAAAATAATAATTTTAACATTTACCATTCATTATATTTTTATTTGTATTGGGGCATTATTGTAAAATACTTTAGATTTGATTTTTTTTTTCTACTTTTCTTTCTCTTTTACTAAACAACATGAGAGAAAATCATTTTACTTTCTTCACCTATGTATTTCACTTCTCCTTCTTGGTGGAAGCGGATTCGGCGAATGCATGATGTTGCAGGGATGGCTTGGGAACAATTTGAAGCTCTTTTTAATGAGCAGTTCTTTCCTCAGAGCTATCGAGATGAGAAGGCCATAGAATTTATGGGCCTACAGTAAGGGGACATGTTAGTAAGGGACTACGAAGCTAAGTTCAATGAGTTGTCTCACTTTACTCCTTCTCTGATTGAGTCTGAGCACATAAAATGCCTCAAGTTTGAAAGAGGTCTTAAAGGGCGTAATTCCGAAATCAGTGGTAGCCTTAAAGCATCGAGTCTATAGTGACTTGGTTGCAGCGGCCATCTGCGTTGAACATGAGCACCTTGCTTTCCTCCAGAGTAAGGAAACCTCAAGCAGAACTTCAAGAGGACCCTAGAGAAACAACAGAAAGAGCCACGATCAGGGGCAAGCTAGTTGGGGGATACCTAGCGGTAGTAGCAGCTCTTCGAGAAGTGGGAAGAGTGGACCCTACAACTACAAGTGCTACCATTGTGGGGAGTTAGGGCATATAAAGAGAAACTGTCCTCATAGGAGTCAACAGGTGAGCCAGCAGACCCAGCAAACTCAGCAGACTCAAAGGTGTGTTATTCCTAGTCAAGATAGACTCACATAGTTCACACCTTTCTATCAGCCCCAATTGCCTGCCCAGATACCAACTCCTCATGCACTGACTTTTCGTCCGCCGAATTACACCTATTTTCGGCCACAGGCCTCAGGATCGGTACAATCTACCCCACCATAGCAACAATATAAACGAGGAAACCAAAGACCCTACAACAACGAGAAAGGAAAAGGGAAAGCCCATGGACAGATCCATACCATGACCGGAGGAAGTTTTGGAGCTCATGCCGGAAACCCAATTGTTGAGGGTATGATACTTATCTCACACTCTTTAACACGAGTCTTATTCGACACGGGTGCTACGCACTCACTTATTTCCACTTCTTTTGTGAAAATTTTAGGTTTGAAACCTGGATGACCTAGAGACTCAAATGTTCATGAACTCTCCACTGGGATGTGTGGAAGTGACTAGCATATGTAGGTCGTGTGTAATCACAATTGGAAGTGACAAATTGAGGGCATACTTAATTGTCCTTCCCATGAACTTGTTTGATGTAGTGTTGGGAATGGACTGCTTGTCAAGATACAGGGTGATTGTTGATTGCCACCGTATGAGAGTTACCTTGACTACTGATTCTGGCACGATAGTAACATATCAGGGAGGTGTTAACCCGATTACGGAGAAACGACTACTGAAGCATAGTGTTGGAGGACAGCAGAACTTAGCTTGTGTCTCCTTTCTTTTCGTGTTAGAGGGTGAATCTAGCATCACCAGGAGAATGTTGAGGTTCCCGTGGTCGATGAGTACGTGGATGTATTCCTTAATGAGTTGGGTGGTTTACCACCTGACCGAGAGATCAAGTTTTGCATCGATTTACTTTCGTTGACGGCTCCAATTTCTATCGCTCCATGCCGAATAGCACCCCCGGAGATGAAACAACTAAAGAAGCAACTCAGTGAGTTAGCAGAAAAGGATTTATTAGGAATAGCACTTCCCCATAGGGTGCACCTATCCTGTTCGCGAAGAAGCACGACGGATCCTTTCGGTTGTGTATCGACTACCGACAGTTGAATAGAGTTACCGTGAAGAATAAGTACCTATTACCGAGAGTCGACAAGTTGTTTGATCAGTTGGGAGGATCACGGTATTACTCTAAGATCGACTTGAGATCCAAGTACCATTAGTTGAAGATTAGAAAGAAGGATATTCCAAAAACAGCTTTCATAACTCGGTATAGGCATTTTGAGTTCCTAGTAATGCCTTTTAGATTAACGAATGCTCCCGCCGCTTTCATGGATTTGATGAATCGAGCCTTTCGCCCGTATTTAGACCAGTTTGTGATAGTCTTCTTTGACAACATTCTGGTTTACTCAAAGACCTGGGAGGAGCATGAGCAGCATCCGAGGATCGTTCTCCAGACTCTTCGTGAACACCAGCTTTATGCGAAGAAGGAAAAATGTGATTTCTGGTTGACAAAAGTCAGCTCTTTAGACATGTTATATCTGGACAAGGAATTTCAATGGATCCTTCAAAGATCGAAATAGTGCTACAATGGGAAAGGTCAAAAAATGTAGCTGAAATTCGGAGTTTCCTAGGACTTGCAAGATACTATCGGCGTTTTGTGAAGGACTTCTTGAGTGTTGCTGCTCAGATGTCTCGGTTGACTAAAAAGGAAGTCAGATTTGAATGAGATGCCGATTGTGAACATGCATTCCAAGAGCTGAAGACTAGGCTGACCAGTGCGCCGATCCTGACGATCCCAAATAGCAAGGAACCATATGAAGTATACTCAGACGCGTCAAGGTGAGGACTAGGGTGTTGGGAATAGTGTCCTGAAAGCATGAGATGTAAAAAGGATATTTATTATTTATTTAATAAAATAGTTTATTCATCATTTTAATAAAAAGGGTATTTCGAATAATGAGATTATGTGGAACATGGACGCAGACACAATATGAATTTCTAATAATTTCTGTTAAGAATAGAAATTCTAATTGAGTCTACTGATGGTCATATATAGAATGATCTTAATCACGAGTTCTTAACAAACTCCTATTTATGGATTTATGTCTTTTGATTTTACTAATGCGGATTCGAAACCACGAATCCTATTCCTTGTATTTTGGAGACATAATGAAATAGGTAGTGGGAATGTTATTATACGAGATGAAATCCATTCCTTCTTGAGAAAGAAGCGGATAAATAATTCTCTTGAGTGTTGATTCGGTACTTGGATTAGTAAGAGCGCTACGGTTCATGAATGTGTTTTATGAATCACTATCCATTAGAGAATCAATAGTACTCAAGGATAAAGATGTAATTAGAGAGGTTAGCAGTTCTACCCGACTCTAATTATGAATTATTTATGGAGGATTGATCTATATGCAATGACTATATCAAATGGACACTTCACGGTTTAGAAGTAATTAATGTCTATAATTCCAAGAGTGCAATTCCAAGTTTATAGTGGAGTAACTATTGGAATTAATAGAATTAATTAATTAATTAAAGTGTTTAATTAATTATTAATTTTATTGGAGCTCGGAATCATAGGTCCATTAGTCCCCGCGTCGTCCTTGTAATTCTACCAGACACAAAGGGTAAAATGGGAATTTTAGAATTTCAGAATTCTAAAATTAAATACTCGAAGAATAATTAATTGAGAATTAATTATTATTTAAATAATGAGATTATTTAAATTTGAATTTGAACATATCTAGATTTATCCATTTAAACTTATTTGATAAGTTGTTTAATTTAGAATTCAAATTAATTTAAGTTTGACTTAAATTCGAATTTGAATCTGAATTAAAATTGGACTACTCGATAAAGGATAAAATATCTTCATTCCCTATCTGATTTAGGCGCCACACACGCAGGGATAAATCCCTAGGGTGGCCGGCCATCAAAGAGATAAGGGGAAAGATTTTTTTGTTCAAAATTCAAAATTGGAGATAAGGATTTCATTCTATTTTGAAGTTTGACTTCTACTCTTTAAATATGAGATAGATAGAAAATTGTAAAACAATTTTTGACATATTTTCAGCTCTAAAGAAAGGTGTGGCCGAAATTCTCATATAGGGAAAAAGAGTGAAAACTATTTTTCTTCAAAAATTCCACATCGTGCATGCGTTGGTGTTTGTGGAAATTCGAGTGTTTCAGAAACCTGTTTTGTCTCACGTGTGCCCACACACACGTCTACGTAGAATCAAGGAATTGACGTGGAAGACTTTGGTCTTCTGAACACAAAGCTTGGAGCTAGGACTGTTCGTGGTCAAAGAAATTCAAGTTATCATCCGAGTCGACTACAAGGTATTTTTTTCGGTTGAACCTTGAATGATATAAATTAATGAGATTAATTTATTCTTGCATAAATTAATATAATCTATAGAGTATCTCAAAATTTTTATGAAAATTTTTGTTATACACGATCTGCCTTTCCGCTGCGTTTCCGCCGCCGAATTCGATTCGACAACCAACATAGGGTGTGTTTTGATGCAAAATGGACATACTGTGAGCTTGCATCTTGTCAACTGAAGCCATATGAGCAGAACTACCCCAAACATGATTTCAAGTTCGCAGCGGTGATCTTTGCTCTCATGATATGGAGATGCTACCTCTATGGAGTAAAAGTTTAGATATTTTCTGACCACAAAAGCTTAAAGTATTTATTTACTCAGAAAAACCTGAACCTAAGGCAAAGAAGATGGATAGAGTATATGGAAGACTATGATTTCACCCTTCAATACCATCCTGAAAAAGCCAATGTAGTAACAGATGCTTTTAGTAGAAAGACTACGGGAATTCTCGTGTCTCTAGCTTTAAAGGATTGAAAAAGGACTGAAGTAGTGGAGAATTATGATCTTCAGTATTATGAAGACTATAGTCAAGCTATGGTGTACATCTTAATTACTGCTCTAGCACTTGTACAGCGCGTTAAATAGAATCAATGGTAGGATCTGTTGGTTCCCGAATCGAATTCGGATGCGGAAGCACAGCGGAAAGGCGGATCGTGTATAACAAAAATTTTCATAAAACCTTTGAGATACTCTATAAATTATATTAATTTATGTATGAATAAATTAATCTCATTAATTCATTTATTAAGAACTCAATTAGGAAAAATACCTAGAGGCCGACTCGGTTGATAACTTGAGTTCTTTGACCTCAAACAATCCTTGCTCCATAGCTTTGTGTTTAGAAAACCATTGTCTTCCACGTCAATCCTAGAATCCATGAAGACGTGTGTGTGGGCTTACATGAGACAAAACGGGTGACAATAAACACTCAAATTTCCACAGACACCAACGCATGCACGATCTGGAATTTTTGGAGAAAAAAAAAAATTTTCCTTCCTCTGTACTTGAGAATTTCAGCCAGCACTAACAATTAGGGCTAAAAAATTGTTTCAAAAATTTCTATAAAGAAAGTTTGGCCACCTCTAAAATTAGGGCAAAAAACCATTTCAAAAATTGTCTCAAAAAATAGTATTTATAGAGTAGAAGTCAAACTTCTATAAGGAATCCAATCTCTATCTCTAAGATAAAGCTTGTTAATTATCTCCTATTCGAATTTTAAACAAAATCTCCTATTCCCTTATCCCTTAGTGTGGCCGGCCAAGATGGGGATTCTCATCCCTGTGTGGCGCCAATACTGGATAGGGAAGGAAGAGAAAATCATCCTTTATCCTGTAGTCCAATTTTATTTCAAATTCAAATTTGAATTTAAGTCAAACTTAAATTAATTTAAATTCTAAATTGAACAACTTATCAAATAAATTTAAATGGATAAATCTAGATGTGTTCAAATTCAAATTTAAATAATCACATTATTTAAATAATAATTAATTCTCAATTAATTATTTCTGAGTGTTTAATTTTAGAATTCCGTATTTCTAAAATTCTCATTTTGTCCTCTGTGTCTGGTAGAATTACTAGGACGACGCGGTGACTAATGGACCTATAATCTCGAGCTCCAATAAAATTAATAATCAATTGAACACTTTAATTAATTAATTCATTCTATTAATTCCAATAGTTACTCCACTATAAACTTGGAATTGCACTCTCAAAATTATAGATATAAATTACTTCTAGACTGTGAAGTGTCCATTTGATATAGTCATTGCATATAGATCAATCCTTCATAAATAATTCATAATTAGAGCTAGGTAGAATCCGTTAACCTCTCTAATTATATCTTTATCCTTGAGTACCATTGATTCTCTAATGGACAGTGATTCATAAAACACATTCATGAATCGGAGCTCCTACTGGTACAAGTACCGAATCAACCCTCAAGAGAATTATTTATCTACTTTTTTCTCAAGAAGGAATGGATTCCATCTCGTATAATAACATTCCCGGCTACCTACTTCATCATGTCTCCAAAATACAAGGAATAAGATTCAGGGTCTCGAAATCCGCACCGAGTAAATCAAAAGACACAAATCTATAAATAGGAGTTTGTTAAGAACTCAGGAATAAGATCATTCTATATATGACCATCGGTAGACTCAATTTGAATTTCTATACTTAACGGAAGTTATTAGAAATTCATATTGTGTCTGTGTCCTTGTTCCACATAATCTTATTATGCGAAATACACTCATTCAATATCTCACCATATTAACAGTGCGGATAACACTGTTCCATTCTAAATGGGAATGACATGTATTAATAATGTTTTAATTAAAGATTCTGAACTTTAATTAAATCATTATAAACATTGCTTTTTGATTATTATCCTTAAACATTATCCTCTCGTATATAACACTTATATATAATGTTTAAGGTTACATAAATAATCATTGATATTCATAAAATATTCATAAATATATGCACATAAAATAACGAATAAACTCTTTTATGAAATAAATAATAAATATCCTATTACATCTTATGCTTCTAGGACACCATTCCCAACAATCTCCCACTTGTCCTAAAGCTGGTAGGATATGTCTCAAATCCTGAAACTTTCTAGGTTTCTATGACTGATCTATGTCTGGAACAACTTCCAGATCAGTTAAGAATTTTTCTAGAGTCAGGTTGCTTTCCTTTTGCTGCTTCACAAGCTGCTACACATTAACTCTTAATGATAAAATTAGCAATCACACTTTGCCAACAACCTTTGTTGTCATGACTCCTTCACCTAGTGTGAACACATACTTGGATGTTGACTCACAAAACCCACGTATGACTCATAGTCAAAGTCTATGTATCCATTGAAAGACAACTCTTTCACTGACTAAACTATCTTATAGTTTCTTTATTTTTCTTATATACTTAAGGATACACTACACAACCACTCAATGATCAAATCTTGAGTTCAACTGACAACTACTAACTACTCCCACTAAATATCATATATTCGGGCTTGTAAAGAGTAAGAACATATTCTTTTCTTTCATTTGAAACATCTTGGTTTTGATCAAATCCATAAGACTTTAATAGCCTCATCAAACCTGATATTCCATGATCTAGAAGTTTGCTTCAGTCCATAAATGGATCTCTACAGTTTGCAGACTTTATGCTCTAGGCCTTTCTCTATTTAACCATCAGTCTGATCGATATAGATGGTTCCCTCTAGATAGCCATTCAGAAAAGCTATCTTGACATCCATTTGCCATATCTCATATTCAAAATATGTTGTTATGGCTAAGAGTATTCAGATGGACTTAAGCATGGCCTCCGGTGAGAGAGTTTTTTCATAGTCAACTCCCTCTTTGTGGGTGTAACCCTTAACCATTAGCCTTGCTTTTATAAGTATCAACTTTTCCATCCGCTTATCTTATTCTCTTAAAGATCCACTTGTATCCAATGCATTTTACCCCTTCGGGTAGATCTACAAGTTACCAGACTGAGTTAGAGTACATGGACTCTAGTTTGAGTTTCATAGATGCTTGCCACTTTTCCTTATCAAATCATCCATCGTAGCTTTAAAAGTCAACGGATCCTCCTTACCATCATCAGCAGTGACGATATGTGTTTCCTCAGTATACCAGTTAGGTAACTTACTTACCCTCCCACTACAACGAGGTGCCACTAGAGTTTGATTAGGAATCGTGGTCATTCTTAGCGTTCCAACAACTCTTGTCGGTTGTGGTCCAATCTTATTGGAAAGTAACTTTTCCAGAACTTCTTTGCTTCTAGGCTTGAAAACTATCATATAGTCATGCTCTAGAAACGTAGCATTTGTCAATACAATTGCCTTTCATTCTTAAGACTATATCAAATAATCATTCTTTTGTCCCCATTGCATATCCCACAAACATGCATATTTACGATCATGGTTCCAACTTCCCAGTCTATAGTTTTATCACATGAGCCGGACACCCCCTATGCAAATATGATTCAAAACTAGCTTTCGACCATTCCACAACTCTAGGGGTGTCTTTGGTATAGACTTAGATGGTACTAGATTCAAAATATACATGGTGGTTCTTAGGGCATAATCCCAGAACAAAGCAGGAAGTGAAGAATAACTCAACATTGATCTTATCATGTCGAGCAAAGTCCGATTTCTCATTTCGGCTACACCATTCTGCTGTACTGTACCGGGTGTAGTCAATTAGGATACCACACCTTCTTCAATCAAGAAATCTTGAAACTTTTAGTCCAGGTATTCATCCCCTCAATCTAATTGAAGTGTCTTGATTGGTTTACCTAACTGTTTTTCAACTTATGCTCGAAATTCTCTAAACTTTCTAAAAGTTTCAGAATTCCGTTGCATTAGGTAAACATAACCATATCTCGAATAATCATGAATGAAAATGATGAAATATTCGTAACCTCCTTTGTCTTAGACGTTCAACGGTCCACATACATCCGAATGTATTAGCTAAAGAGGTTATGTGGCTCTTTCTCCTTTCGTCATGGAAGGCCCACGGTCATTTTGCCTCCCAGACAAGATTCATAGGCTGGACGCTCACTAACTTTTAGTTCGCGTAAAGGACAATCCTTTACCAGTCTTTAAATCGTGTTTAGGCTAATATGACCAAGTCTAGGATGCCATATGTATGTGTTATTTATCGTGAGAGATCCTTTGCTCCTTATTCCTAAGTTTGGCAACTTTTGAACTTTTCAATATTTTACAGTGAGCCAGGCATCGGTTTAAACGGTATAAACCATTTTCTAAATATCCAGAACATATATCAGAACCATTCCGAAAGATGTGGGCTAGATTTTTATTTAAAGGCAATTATTCAAATAATTTGGAATTAGAAATCAAATTTTTGTTTATGCTTGGAGGGAAATAAACATTGTTCACAACAAGGTATTTCCAAAATTGAAGTCTAACTTCTCCCACTGCTTTTGCCAATATCCTCGCGGTATTCCCACTTTCATTGTGTAGTCCCTGATGGCAAGTTCTTTGTAAGAACTAATATTTTGCAAAGAAAACCAAAACATGATTAGTTGCTCCCGAATCAACTATCCAGGATGAGGAATCACCCTCTACTAAAGATGTTTCTAGAATTAGTAAATCTTATTTACTTTGAAATGTTTTCTTTGTTTAGGTGGAAACAATTTCCATTTAAGCGCTAAAACTTAATAAAGAAAACAAATATGATTAGTTATTCCCGAATCAACTATCCAGGATAAGGAATCACCCTTTTTTACTAAACATGTTTTAAGAACTAGCAAATCATATTTGCTTGAGTTCCTTTCTTTATTTTGGTGGAAACGACTTTCCTTGTAAGAACTAAGACTTAATAAATAAAATAAACATGAGTAGTAACTCCCGAATCTACTATCCAAGAATAAGGAATTACCCTTTTTTTACTAAACATGTTTTTAGAACTAGCAAATCATATTTGCTTGAGTTCCTTTCTTTATTTCAGTGGAAACGACTTTCCTTTTGTCTTTTACTGAGGCCCTTACAGTATTTAGCCAAGCCTTTTGTTTCATGGATTTCAGAGATGGTATTTGATCACTGCATTATCTCTTAAGCTGTCTTCATGCCTTCATGCTTCTTGTGAATTACCACGCACAACCCTAGCCAACAGTTAGCTACTGTATTTTCATTAAGGACAGGAGGACAATCCTCCATTTGGGACAAACTTATATTCATCACATGAATGTAAGTTGTTTACGTTACTTTACCACTTCGCATAATTTATCTCTAGTCAGTGTTTCAGTTTTGTATAGTGAGATTATAGGATTTGACATATTGCTGGAAATAAGCAGAATATTCATCTAATCAATTTATGTGCATGAATATCAAAACATATGAATTTAGGCACAATTAAATATGATGCATGATGCACATGAAAAATACATAAATCATGTTTTAATTTTAGGTGCCAACGATAATCCAATTTACCACAAATAAAGTGTACCTTTGGGTAGTCAAATTATTTACAAATTGAACCAAGAACCCTCTCAGTTAATAAATATAGTCAAAATATCTCATATTTTCATATTTATTAACTACCGTTATTTTAGTCAAAATATGATCAACAAACTTTGATTATATCTTTTTGAGTGTAAACCACCGTTTCATATCCCATAGACTTAACTCCGGATTGCTACCTTTGGGTAGTCAATTCGAAAATACATCCTGAAATCCTATCTCTAGGAAGCCAACCTTGTTATTGATCCGGCAAGAACACTCTCCTTTAGGAGGGCGATTCAATGTCGCCGCAAAGCCCCTCTCCGGATCTCACGGTGTTACGCTAATGGTGAAGACCAGTGGGTCGTATTGTCATACAACCCTCTCCCACTCATTATTTTGCAAATATGTATTTTATTTGAAAATCATCTCATGTTTTTCCAATCTCGATAAATAAACAATTTATTTTTCAGATATGTGAAATTCTAAAATTTAACTCTTAAATTCAATTTCACATGTATCATTATTTTGCAAATTAATTTTGCAACTTAAATCAATTTAATCATATTAAATCGATTTTAGCGCATGGTTCTTATTTTTATTTTATCCTTTTAAAACTCTTTTAAATAAATAAAATAAATAATAATAAATGCGCGTATATGCATGGCATGTTATGAAAACATATGAGTAGGCACATTATATCTATATGGCATGTTATATGCATGGACATATATAATATATAATTATCAACATAAAATATAAATATATGCAATCAACTATTCAGATGGATTTGACCGGGTCCCATGGAAAAATAAATTACAACTCAATCGAATCGAATAAATAAATAATTACAATAATTATATTCATCCGTTACATCAACGAGTCTTTGATTCATGAATTCTTTATTCTTCGGCTTCATTATTTGTCTCCGGGTTGGATTTCACCTTCCTTGGGATCCGGAACTTTTCCTGGCCCGTTAGCACGCTTTACGAGGGTTTCGGAAACCTTCGGGCCCGTTCGGGATCAAATCCCGAACTTAGGCCGCCAGCCGCGCTGGGCCGCGGCCTGGCCTCGCGCTGGGTCGCGGCCTGGGCCGCGTCTTGGGCGTGTCTGGGCCGCGTCCTGGGCGTGTCTGGGCCACTTTTCTGGAATTTTCTGGGGAGTTTTCTGGGCTTCTTTGAAGGCTTCAAGCTTGATCTTCAAGGCCTCCTTTTTGATTCAAAATCAAAAACCGTAATTCTACCTAAATCCTAGAATTACAATAACTCTAATCCCGAATTAAATTACAAATAATTTATCAATGAATGAATATAACCGATCCATGGAACCATATAATTAATGACCAAATCCATCATCCATACATTCATCATCATGAATCAAAAAATAAACATCCATAAATGCAAGTGCCTACTCATCACATACATACATAATTAAATATCACATATTTAATATTGATTATGATTATCAAATAATCGAAGCATAAATTAATATCGTCTATAGACCGCTCTGATACCAATTGTTTGTTCCCGAATCGAATTCGGATGCGGAAGCGCAGCGGAAAGGCAGATCGTGTATAACAAAAATTTTCATAAAACCTTTGAGATACTCTGTAGATTATATTAATTTATGCACAAATAAATTAATCTCCTTAATTCATTTATTAAGAACTCAATAAGAAAAAATACTTGGAGGCCGACTCGGTTGATAACTTGAGTTCTTTGACCTCGAACAATCCTTACTCCAAAGCTTTGTGTTTAGAAAACCATTGTCTTCCACGTCTATTCCTAGAATCCACGAAGACGCGTGTGTTGGCACACATGAGACAAAACGGGTGACAATAAACACTCGAATTTCCACAGACACCAACGCATGCACGATGTGGAATTTTTGGAGAAAATTTTTTTTCCTTCCTCTCTACTTGAGAATTTCGGCCAGCACTAACAATTAGGGCTGAAAAATTGTTTCAAAAATTTCTATAGAGAAATTTTGGCCACCTCTAAAATTAGGGCAAAAAACCATTCCGAAAATTGTCTCAAAAAATAGTATTTATAGAGTAGAAGTTAAACTTCTAGAAGGAATCCAATCTCTATCTCTAAGATAAAGCTTGTTAATTATCACCTATTTGAATTTTAAACAAATCTCCTATTCCCTTATCCCTTAGTGTGGCCGGCCAAGATGGGGACTCTCATCCCTGTGTGGCGCCAATACTGGATAGGGAAGGAAGAGAAAATCATCCTTTATCCTGTAGTCCAATTTTATTTCAAATTCAAATTCGAATTTAAGTCAAACTTAAATTAATTTAAATTCTAAATTGAACAACTTATCAAATAAATTTAAATGGATAAATCTAGATGTGTTTAAATTCAAATTTAAATAATCACATTATTTAAATAATAATTAATTCTCAATTAATTATTTCCGAGTGTTTAATTTTAGAATTCCGTAATTCTAAAATTCTCATTTTGTCCTCTGTGTCTGGTAGAATTACTAGGACGACGCAGGGACTAATGAACCTATAATCCCGAGCTCCAATAAAATTAATAATCAATTGAACACTTTAATTAATTAATTAATTCTATTAATTCCAATAGTTACTCCACTATAAACTTGGAATTGTACTCTCGAAATTATAGATATAAATTACTTCTAAACTGTGAAGAGTCCATTTTATATTGTCATTGCATATAGATCAATCCTCCGTAAATAATTCATAATTAGAGCTAGGTAGAATCCGTTAATGTCTCTATTATATCTTTATCCTTGAGTACCATTGATTCTCTAATGGACAGTGATTCATAAAACACATTCATGAATCGGAACTCCTACTGGTCCAAGTATCGAATCAACCCTCAAGAGAATTATTTATCTACTTCTTTCTCAAGAAGAAATGGATTCCATCTCGTATAATAACATTCCCGGCTACCTACTTCATCGTGTCTCTAAAATACAAGGAATAAGATTCAGGGTCTCAGAATCCGCACCGAGTAAATCAAAAGACACAAATCCATAAATAGGAGTCTATTAAGACCTCAGGATTAAGATCATTCTATATATGACCATCGATAGACTCAATTAGAATTTCTATACTTAACGGAAATTATTAGAAATTCATATTGTGTCTGTGTCCTTGTTCCACATAATCTCATTATGCGAAATACACTCATTCAATATCTCACCATATTAACAGTGCGGATAACACTGTTCCATTCTAAATGGGAATGACATGTATTAATAATGTTTTAATTATAGATTCTAGGAATAATGTTTTTCTTATTCAATTGTGGTTGTAGGTTACACAATATATAGACTATTCTAGGAAGCAAAAAAAAAGGAAACTAAACTGATTGCCTAAAATTAGGAAATTGATGCTAACGTTACAGATCCCATAATTCATGGGATCAACATTATAAATATACTAAAGGGGAGTGGCGGATTACTGTTCACGCAGGCACAAAACACTGTTCATTCTACAGTGAAATTACGATTCTGCCCTTATGTCCCTGCTTTCTTTTTCCCTGTGCGGGGGTTTTTCTGTCTTTTCCGTGCCTAAAGCGTTTCTGCCTTTGTGTGTAATGTGTGTAATTTATTTTGATTTTACGGTTTTGCCCCTGGTTTTTTTCTTCTTTTGCGCTTTTCCCTTGAAGGTTTTTTGGTAATTACACTTTAGAAGGTTGCTTTCCTCGGTTTGTTTGCAATTCCGGATGCCCTAAATTGTTTTGTTTCCTTTGTTTTGTCTTCTCGCCGCCTCCTTCATTCGGTTTCTCTCTCATTGGAGAAACCCTAAATTATTTTGGCTCTGTTCTTGTTTTTTCCTCCGTCTCCTTCACTTGATCCATTTTTGTTCCCTTTATTTTTGGTAGTTCGTTTTAGAGGGTTGCTTTCGTTGGTTTGCTTGCAACCGGATGCCCTAAATTGTTTTTTTTTCTTTCTTTTTTTTCTCTTCTCATTTGGCTCCTTCATTCGGTTTCTCTCCGCCTCCTTGACCTGTTCCATTTTTGTCCCTTTATTTTTCTTTGGTGAGTATTTTGGGTTTTTTAATTAATGGATTGATGTTTGCCTCTTTCATTTGTCCTTTTTCTTGGCCTCCCTCATCTGCGTTGTGCCTCTGCTTCCTTCACTATTGTTCGGCCGTCTGCTGTTTGCCTCTGTCTCCCTCATTGTTGTTCGGTCACTATTGTAAGTTTTTTCCTTCTTCTTTGATTTGTTGGAGCATTTTTAGTTTTAGATTTGATTTGATTTTTTTCCCTTTTTTTTTTGTGCGTGGTTATTTTGTGGATTTTCTTTGATTTCCCTCTGTTATTGTTTTGCATCATTATTCTGTGCTTTGCAATTTTTAACTAAATGGTTTATTTAGGTTTTGGAAAATTCATTTCTAATGTTTTCTTCTTTTTTTGGGGCTTTCTGTTTCCTGATTTTTCTGATTGTGTTTATTTATTCTTTTAGTTTGATTTTTTCCTGTCGTTTTAGTGAATAATGTTTTGATTTATTTATGTTTTGGTGCAGGTATTTTCAATATTGATTTGCTGAGATTGTATCTTCAATCTTCCGTTTCCTATTGTATTCCATCTCATTTTCTATGTTTTTTTCCGTTGTTTGTCTCCGGGCCTAAACTGTTTAAATTTTTCACTGTTTGGCAAAGGTATGTGCAATTTCTGATTGGATAGCATATATATGTTTATGAAGGATATTTTTTTTTTCTTTCTTTTTCTTCTTCTTCTTCTTTTCTTCTTCTTCTTCTCTTTACACAGAGTTCTATATGTCGGTGTTTCTATATTATCTTTACCTGATCTTCATGATAGAGATTGTTAGGTGAATGGTTACATGTTGTCTTCGTCTAATTTTCATTTTTTTTTTTTTTCGAATCGATTTTATCTTCTAACGTGTTCTGTTGTTATAGGTTCCACGTTTGATCTCTCTTCTCTATGTAATTATAATCATTGTATCCTCGGGTGATTTCTAATATCTACGCTATTTATTTCTCCTGCTACTGGATGAATTATATTAATCTTCTGCATGACTATTAAGTCAATCAGTCATCTTCTTTTTATTTGTTTTGCCACGCGTTCATGAATTATATTAATATTCTTGGGGCGATTTATTAAATGAATTCTTGGTTTTATCTTCTAACGTGTCCTGTTGTTATAGGTTCCACGTTTGATTTCCCTTCTCTATGTAATGATCTATTGTATCTTGGTCATTTCTAATATCTCGTATTTATTTTCCCGCCACGTGGATGAATTATATTAATCTTCTTTGTCATGACTATTAAGTCAATCAGTGATCTTTTTTTTTTTATTTGTTTTGCCACGTTCATGAGTTATATTAATATTCTTTGAACAGTTATTAAATGAATTGATTTGTTCGCCACATTGATGAGTTGTATAAATATTGTTGTACAAGTATTAAATGAATTACTGATTTTTTTTCCTCTTTCTCTCTCTTCTGCTTTCTTTCTTTCTTTTTTTTTTTCTCTGTTTTTTGTTTCTTATTTGTTCTTCCACGTGTATAAGTTATATTTATTTTCCTGCACAGGTATTAAATAAATTGCTGATTTTTTTTTATCTTTCTTCCCCCTTTTTTTTCCCCCTTATCCTCCGTAATGTATTAATTTTGTTGTTTTGTTAGAAAATTTTAGCTTCAACCGACTTTACTGTCTTACGTGTCCTGTAGTCATAGGTTATCTATTGATCTGCCGTTCTCTATTTAAACATACTATTGAATATGAATGTAATATGTATATTCCTGTTTCTTTCTCTTTCACTTGCCCTCTCTACTCTCCTATTTCATCTAACATCATTCTTTTTTTGTATTAATTGTCCATCACTCACCACTTTATCTCATTTACTCCCTTATTCATCATTTACTACCCTATTTATTTGTCTCTGTGCCTTTTTACTCTTTCTGCTTATAATCGGTTGGCTGATATTTCAGAATTGAGACAAGACTGTCCCAGGTATTATTTATAAACCCTATTTATAGCTCTTTAATTTCTAATACTGATTAAATATATTGCTTTCCTTTGGTGGCATTAATTTTTGTCCTTTCTATTTTATTAGCTATGTTTACTTCGCTTTGTATTTCCTTACTCTATAATGCTGATATGTTTACCCTTTTTTCATTTGTTTCTAACAAACTTATATGTATATATTTATATATACATGTTTATTCTACATATTCTACTCCTGGTAAGTTCTTTTTGGTGGCGATGATGAGTATAATTAATACTTATATTGAGTGACATGTAATTTGTTCAAAGATTGCTGTGAATATCTATTTACTACCTCTGTTTTTGGACTACTGAGCCCTGGTTTTTTCATTTTGCTCTTATCATTTGGAAAAAAAAGGGTTTTATACTGTCCTCTTTCTTCTTTTTTTTTTTTTTTTTTTTTTTTTTTTGGCCTTTTGCCTATTTCATTCAGCACCTTTTTGTACGTCTAATACCTTTCTTTTCCTGTTACTCACCTTCGGCTTTCTTATTCCATTCTTGTCATTTTATACAAAAAAACCTCCCTACAGAGGGAAAAAAAAAAAAGCAAAACATAGGCTTTATTATTTCACTCTTTTTTCCTTATTCTATTCATCACGTTTTTATTGCTCTATTTCCTATTGCTTACTATCTCTTTTTTTTTTCTTTTTTTTTTCTCTTTCTATTTTATTTCATCATATAATCTATATTATACTATGCTTCTTACATTGTTTTCTCCTCCTTTTGGGTTTTTTATTTAATTCACCTGGTAGTCTTTGAACAATTTCATATCTTACTCAAGTTATCTATTTTGTATCACATCAAAATTATAATCTGTGTGATGATATAATGTGTTACCCTTTGTGCAGCTGCCTCCCTTTGTGTAGCTGCCTTAGTAGGAAGCCATAATGTATTTGTCACACATTGCTGAAAAGATTAAATACCTGAGCCACCATTTTTATTCATTATATTTTTCTTTCATCGAACATTATTGTTGATATTTCATGCTTATATACACGGCTTTACTCAAAATCTGACTGTTTCACCTATTAGCATTAATCTCTGCCCATAATTTTATTATGCCTATATCTGTTAGTTTTTTAAATTTATTTCCTCTCCTATTTACTCATTCATTTGTTTACTTAATTATTTGTGTCTTCTAAGGTCTATTATTGCACATTCTCCTACTCTGTTGCCTTTATATTGGTCATTGCTCTTGACCTTCAGTTTGTTCACGTTCCAAATTTAACGTACGGTTTACAGGACCTGAGGTATTTCCCACATCTTTTATCCTCATTCATTTTATTGCATTGTTTTATTTACTATTTTCTACTGTTTTGTTTTGTTTAAATTCGACCATCTTTGTTTATTACATTGAATATTATATTGCTCCTTTATTTTATTTTATTTTATTTTTTTCTTCTTTTTTTTTCCCCCTTCTTTTTTCCCGCTGCCTTTTTCTGTGTAAATTTTATCCCTGTTATTTATGTTTAATTTTTTGCCTCATCTATAGCAAGAGACGATGCAACAAAAGACATTGAAGACAATTAATGATTTATGTAGATTCATTTATCTGTTTAGTGTTTACCCATGAATTTAGTTTATTTGGTGTTAATATTTAATTAATTTTTTTCCCACTCAACAATATCAAATGTTGTAAATTTATTGCTCTCTATCTTTCTAAGCATTTTTATTTATTTACAAACATTGTGATCATCAACTAAAATGATTCAAAAGACAAAAAGAGTTAAAAATTCTTTACCATAAACAGGAGATAATGAAAAAAAGGACAAAAAAATTTCCACCATAAACGGGAGAACAAAATAAAAAAAAAAAAAAAGAGATTGATTTGCATGTACTAGGAGAAAAAAAACTCATCTTCGTAGAAAAAAAAAAAACGAGCAAGAATGTTATGTCTCCCTTGCAAATCTAAGGACAACAAAATTTAAAGATCTCCACGATAAACGGAAGAACAAAAAAAAGACAATCATTTTAATACTATCTTCGTAGGAAAAAAAAAGATTCATCTTTGAAAAAAAAAAAAAAAAAAAAAAAAAACAAACCGACCAAGAAAGGCATCTCTGCCTTGCAAATTTAAAGACAACAAAACTTAAAAAATCTCCACTATAAACGAAAGAACAAAAAAAAGACAATTATCCTAATACTATACAAATTACGTTAATGAAAAAGTCTATTTTAAGAATAAAAATGACTATATAAATCTAAATAATTACTTACATAAAATGACAATTTTTTATTAAAATTTACTATGCAATGAGAATAAATAAAAGTTAAGGATAATTTTTGAATAAAATAAGATTATATCTAAATAGTGAAATTTTTACTCATAGACAATTATATGTTATTTTATCAAGAGCTACAATTCTAAAAGAATTACATATACTAATTCCTAATTCAATTAATAAATATATAAATTATATAAAAAATATAATTTACAAAGAAATTTTACATAGTATCAAATAAAAAAATAAAACATCATATAAAATTACAACTTACATTTAACTTCTTAATCATCATGTATTACAATTAGATTTAATTTCTTTCTTCACCTATAACTTAAGAAATTAGAAACTATCAACTACTTATATAGATTTATTTATTTATTTACTATTTATTAATAAATCTATCTTATTTAGTATTAAAACTTGATTAATTTATTTCCTACTAAATAACACCTAATGTTCTAAGTTTATTATTTTCTATCTTCCTAAATATATTTACATAATCTATTTTACTTAAAAAACATACAAATATACATATGTGTTTATTACGTTATATATCATTTATTTATTAATTCAATCAATAAATTACTTATACTTTATTAATTAATTTCGCCTATAAATAGCATTAATTCTATTATAAACTTAGCATTATCAATATTATTATTTTAATACTGTTGATATTACTAGATTATTTTCCTCTCAATAAATTCATAACTAAAATAATAAAATATCACAAATATTATTATAAATTCTATTTTATTAATTCATTTTTGTCTATAATTATTATTGCCATAGAATTAAAATTGTTAATAGTATTGTTTTAATACTATTGATATTATTATATTATTTTTCTCCCTATAAATCATAATTAGAATAACAAAATATGATAAATGCTATTATAAAAAAATAATTTAGTTAGTTTCCTATAAATAATGTTACAATAAAAATATTAATTGTATATAAATTATTTACATAAATGTATTTTATTCTTTTTTCTAATCAAACTAATTTTCTATTGTAGAAACAAATGGACAAGAGAAAAACTCAACAAAAAACAACACAATCAAACAAACGTATGCGCTGTATCATTTCTCAAATGAATCAAAATTATTCCAACATAAGCGAGCAAAATTCAAATGAAATAAATCAAATAGTTGTGCCTTTGCGGGCAAGAGCTTCTCAACTCAATCTTCGGACAAGACAGTTTACGGGTCTCGGGGCGAGATTTTTTGAATCATTCATGCCATCAACATCTGAAAATCACGATAGAGAATGTAATTCTCTCATCCATTCTAACAATTCTTTTTTAAAAATTAGAAAAAAAATTCATACAATGACAATACTAAATTTTTACATATTGTTGTTATTTTCTTTAAAGTTTTTTTTATAGGCACTGCTAATCTCTACATCGACCTCGGAGACTGTTCCTATATCTGTCAACATTGTAGCGCTCTCTTTTGGCTTAACGAACAAATTAGCAATAGCACTATTCCTAAATACAATCTTTGCTGCAAAGATGGAAAAATAACCTTGCCCTTAATTAAAAAAACACCTCGAACACTTGATACACTACTTAATTATCATGGAGGATTAATTAGCACACATTTTCGAAGAAACATTCGAACATATAACTCTATGTTTGCGTTCACATCATTTGGTGCTAATATAGACACAAGTACACAAAATTCAAGTGGCCCAAATATTTTTAAAATAAGTGCGCAAGTACATCATCTTATAGGGTCTCTACTACCAATTAATAATAATCCTCCAAAATTTGCACAACTCTATATATATGACACACAAAATGAAGTTCAAAACCGGATAGCATCATTCTCATTTGATAATGAATCCAAAAACATAGTACAATGTATAGTTGAAAATCTTATCAGAATGCTTGATAAAACAGATAAATTAGTAAAAATTTTCCGAATGATAAAAGATAGATATCAACAAGATGACATACCATCTATGAAACTAAGACTTATAAGCCAAAGAAATACAGATAGTAACCAATATGACTTACCCACATCAAACGATATAGCTGCATTAATAGTTGGAGACATTGGTGAATATGAACAAGGAAGAGACATTATTATCCAAGATAGAACAGATAGTTTGCAAAGAATTACAAAACTACACCCATGTTATATGTCCCTTCAATATCCTTTATTATTTCCATATGGAGAAGATGGTTATACAATAAACTTAAAATATAATATAAATAACTTAAGTAATAAATATATAAGAAAAAAAAATCTCTATCGAGAATTCTATTGTTATCAATTACAAGAGCGTACAATTCAAGGCAATACACTTTTTCGAGGGGGCAGATTATTTCAACAATATGTAGTTGATGCATATGCTTCTGTAGAAGAAGATCGATTAGATTATATTCGAAAAAATCAAAAAAATTTGCGATCCGAAATTTATCAAGAAATTCAAGACGCTATTACAAGAGGAGATACAAATGCACAAGCAATAGGAAAAAGAATTATCCTTCCCTCAAGCCATACTGGAAGCCCTAGATATATGATTCAAAATTATCAAGATGCAATGGCAATTTGCACGCCTTCTGAAACCCCGATTTATTTATAACATTTACATGTAATCCAAAATGGCCTGAAATTACTAGAGCCTTAGCAAAAATACCTGGACAAAAACCTGAAGATAGACCAGATATTATCACTAGAATTTTCAAAATGAAATTAGATAGTCTTTTATCCATTATTAAAAATAAAAAAATATTCGGAGTGATTATAGCAGGTTAGTCTTCTTTTCCTAAAACTTATTTTCTTTCCCAATAAGAAAAAAAAATAACACTTTTTTTCCCAACACTACAAAAAAAAAAAAAAAATTATGATAAAATATTTTTTTCATATTGCAGATTTATATGTTGTTGAATTTCAAAAGCGAGGACTACCACATTCTCATTTCCTCTTTTGGCTCCATCATGATGACAAACTACGTGAACCATCACAAATAGACAAATTTATTTCTGCAGAAATACCTAATCCTCATAATAATTTACTAGAATACAATATTATAACCGAATTTATGATGCATGGATCATGTGGCATAGCTAAGACAAATTCTCCATGTAAGAAAAATTCAGAATGTTCAAAAAAATTTCCTAAAAAATTTAATAATGAAACAACAATTGATGAAAATGGATTTGTTAATTATAAACCATTTAAACACATCCTTTTTATGTTGAAAAACAAGGCATTAAATTAGATAATAGATACGTAGTTCCATATAATAAAAGTTTATGCCTAAAATTTCATGCTCATATTAATGTAGAACTATGTTCACAATCCATGCTTATAAAATATTTATTTAAATATTTAACAAAAAGACCAGATAGAATAAGAGCAGTAATAGAAGATAACATACATACAGAAATAACTGGAGAAACCAATTATCAAGAAATAGATGAAATAAAAAACTATATTAATTGCAGATATATAACACCATATGAAGCAATCTGGAGACTATTTGAATTTTCAATACACCATAAAAATCCAGCTGTCCAAAGATTATCAATACATTTACCAAAAATGCAAAACATAACATTCGATTAAAATTAACGTCTAAATAACATAATAAGACAACCAGGTATTGATAAAACAACTCTTACTGAATGGATGGAAACAAACAAATATGATATTAACGCAAGAGAATTAACTTACATAGAATTTCCAACTAAATATGTTTGGAATAATAAATATAAATATTGGTCTACAAGACAAATGGGACATACAATTGGACGAACTTTTCACGTCCATCCAAGCTCTGGAGAATTATATTATCTTAAATTATTATTAAATCGCCAAAAAGGCGCAACAAGTTTCTGAAGCTCTTGAGCGTTAATGACATAATATATCCAACAAATCAAGCAGCGTGCTATGCACTAGGCCTATTAGGAGATGATCGAGAATGGGATGAATCTATACAAGAAGCTTCATTTTGGTCAACAAACAACTCAACTACGACAATTATTTGTCGTAATTTTATTATTTTGCAATGTAAATAACCCAATAAAATTCCTTGAAAAACATTGGAAGCTTATGATGGATGATATATTATACAAAATTAAAACTTTATTTAACAACCCCAATTTTCAAGTACACAAGCGAGGAATTATACAATTTTGTACTATATGAACTAGAAAAAATATTAAACACAAATTCATCAACCTTAACACATTTTAACTTACCTCTTCCAACTGGATCATTAATAGATGATTTAAATAATAAGTTCTTAAGAGAAGAACTTGATTATGATATACACAAATTAAAAGAAGAAAACATTAAATTAGTGAATAATCTAAACAATGAACAACAATTTATTTATCAACAAATTTTACAATCACTCCATGAAAAAAAGAATAATCTCTTTTTTATATATGGTCATGGTGGAACTGGAAAAACATATTTATGGAATGCAATAATCACAAAAATTAGATCAAATAACGAGATAATTCTAGCTGTCGCATCTTCTGGAATAGCATCATTGTTATTGCCTAAAGGAAGAACAGCTCATTCTAGATTCTGAATACCATTGTCAATAGATAAATTTTCTACCTGCCATATTAAAAAAGGAACTAGTTAGCAAAATTAATTGATAAAACATCACTTATATTATGGGATGAAGCACCTATGACTAATAAATATTGCTTTGAAGCATTAGATAAAACACTTCAAGATTTAAGAAATAACTTTGAACAACCATTTGGTGGCATGACAATTGTGCTAGGAGGTGACTTCCGACAAATTTTACCAGTTATTCCTACAGGAACAAAGGAAGATATAATCAATGCAACTATAAATAATTCTTATTTATGGCCATATTTCAAAATTTTAAAATTGATGAAAACATGAGATTAAAACAATACAATCGTAATGAAAAAAAAAAAAAAAATGAAATTGTAACATTTTGAAATGGATATTAAATGTTGGAGATGGTATTCTTTGAAGGAATAAAAGATTTAGAAAATGAAGATGCTACATGGGTAAAAATACAAAAAAAAATACATACTACATTATGAATCAAATCCAATTGAAAAAATTTCAACTTTAATATATAATAATTTAAACATTTACTATAACAATATTGAATACTTAAAAGAACGAGCAATAATAACACCAACAAATAAAAAAAAAGAGATGACATTAATAATTACATATTATCCTTAATCCCTGAACAAGAAAAAAGTTATTATAGTTATGACACTATTACATCCTCATCGAAAAAACATAGACGAACTTAATCTTTTATATCCTCAAGAATTTTACACACTCTTAATTTTAATGGAATACCACCGCATGAATTAAAACTTAAATTAGGAACACCTATAATGTTATTACGAAATCTAAATCAATCAAATGGATTATGCAATGGAACAAGACTTATTATTACCCAATTAACAAATAAAATTATAGAAGGACAAATCATAAACTCAAGCAACATTAATGAAAAAGTCTATATCCCAAGAATAGAAATGACTGTACATGAATCTAAATGGCCATTTACACTAAAAAAGACGACAATTTCCTATTAAAATTTGCTATGCAATGACAATAAATAAAAGTCAAGGACAATCATTGAATAAAATAGGATTATATTTAGATAGTGAAATTTTTACTCATGGACAGCTATATGTTGCTTTATCAAGAGCTACAACTCCAAAGGGATTACATATACTAATTCATGATTCAATTAATAAATATACAAATTATATAAAAAATATTGTCTACAAAGAAATTCTACATAGTATCAAATAAAAAAATAAAACACCATATAAAAATATAAATATTCTAATAAATTAAATATTAGATCCATAATTTTTTCCTTATAACCAAAATTATTTATCATTAATCTATCAAAAATATATCAACTAAACCTTCCTATTTTTTATACACTAAAACAATAATCTTCTCTTATCAACAGTTAGCCAAAATAGCGACATTAATTCGAGCGCTAAAGCCAAATGAAGTTTATGAAACTATCGAGCCCGAATATGCAGACTATGGACAAATAATGATCTAATCTTCGACGTCTAATCGGTCTTGACTTTGTTTTTTTAGTCGACGAAGGTAATATTTTTACCAAATACAATATCTTATTATTTTCATTTAATACCAAGTATTATAAATCAAATAACAATACTACCACTTATATCTACAAAGATGAAGCAATTCAAGGATCAATTCGGGACACGAGATTCGGATACTATCTACCAAAAAAAATTCAATTAGGCAATATATATGATATCAAGAACTTCTTCGTCACAGAGAACAAACCAACATACAAAGTTGTCCCACACATTGCAATGCTACAATTTGCTCACAAGCAACAAAAGATTTGCCCAGTCAAGAAGAGGCACCACCTATTCCATATCATAGATTTTACTTCATTGAATTCGATCAACTCCAAGACAGAGTTCAATCTACTGAAATCCTAAGTGGTAAGATAAAATTACTCTCTCTAAAAAAAAAATTACATCATCAATATCTTTAACATTTACTATTTATTTTCCAACAGATGTTATTGGTGTCGTTACAAAAGTACAAACGATTGACCAAGCAAATATCAGCGGCAGACAAACATCTCGACGGACAATAATGGTACAAAATATAAGGTAAATTAACTTTTCATAATCACTACTATAATCATATAAAAAAATTTTTATTTAATAAAAGTATAAAACTTTTACATCATTTAAAATTCTTTATTCTAACTTTTTTATTTTACCACTTTTTTTCTCACAGAAACGAACTGCTTCAAATCACATTATGGGGACATAAAGCAGATCAATTCGATGAAAATGTCATTAGATCAATGAAAGGACCAGTAGTTGCAGTCTTTGCAGCAATGTTAGTGAAACAATATCTAGGTATTTTTTTTAACAACTTATAAAAATAATAACGTATAACATAAACTATTTATGTCTAATAAATTAAAATATTAACCACTTTATTGCTCATCTTTAAGGTAATGCATATGTATCCAGTACTGCTGCAACAATCTTCTATCTTGATCCAGAGATACCAAAAACACAGACATTAAAAACAAGGTAAGAATCAAATCCCAAAACTTTAAAAACAACAAATTTTATGAAAATTTTTTCATAATAATAATTAATGACATATATATATATATATAGGTTCTCTCAGCTACCCCAAGAAATTGAGTTCTCAACAGCACCAACAATAGCAACACAATCTATTGAAGAACAAAAAACATTGAATAGGAGAACAATTGATGAACTAAAGACATTGGATCAAGAAAATAATCAAGTTAGTATCATAATATTCTATCTATTTCCTTTCCTTTAATTATATCATTTAATCTAAACATCTTTCTATGTGTATATGAAATTTAATACAAAAATCTTTCTCCATGTATATAGGGAACTAAATTCACAGTAAAAGCTACTATAACTACATTCTCAACAAATCAAGGATGGTATTATAACTCCTGTCCTAGATGCTATCGACAACTCAAACAAGCAGGAACCAATTGGTGGTGCGATAGTCATGGACACATAAAGACAACACCATCCCCATGGTAATCAAAACTATAAATAAACAATCACTAAAACTTATTTACTTTGACTAGCAACAATAAATATTTTATAATCTAAATTATCTATTATCTTATAAATTGCAGGTATAAACTAAGTGCAACTATTGAAGACCATCTTTGGAAACATGGATATCATCATATTTGGTAGAGCAAAACGGGGCCTTGATAAAAAAAAACCACATTCAACATTAACAATTGTGAAGGATTTACAGATCCATTCACAATCCCACCAGGTCATCAACCAATTACGAGGTGAAACAAAGATCTTCCAAATATATTTTCAAAGAAAAGGACCTGAAATTAGCACAATTGTCTCAAAAATATTTGAAGAAACTGAGTTGATAACAGCACCACCACAAATATCAGCACCTGCAATATCAACAAGGTAAAACATATTTAGTCATATCTATTAATTATATATAAACAAATATATTTCTTACTTTAAATACATATTCAAACAACATTTTCAAAGGTAGCCCCCCGCTCAACTACAACAACATCAATAGATCCACATACACGGACCCAAAAAATCAACTACCGGGTAATACATATTTAACATTTTACATTATTTATAAATTAAAAACAATGCTTATAATTTTAAATACATAACTCATTAACTTTATATTATTCCAGCTCCAAAGGCAAAGAAATAGAACAGCCAAAAAAGCGCCCACGGACCAGGTAATATAACTACTTCTAAATCTTATTATTTTAAATATTTTCAACTATTAATACTAACATCCTTTAAAATTTATATTTTGTAGCTAAAAAAAAACCAGCGGAGCCACAACAGCAAAAAAAAAAAAAAAAAAAAGAAAAAGAAAGAATTGTATACATATTGTAAATAACTTTATATAACAATATTATATATATATATATATGTCTACATTGTATATAGAAATGTATATATAAATAACTTCATATAACAATGTCTTATGTATATACTTATATATAAATATATGTAAATATCTATTTCTATTCTATATAAATTACAACATTCTTCTAATATACAAAATTATCACTTACTGTAATGCGCGCAAACGCGCGCGTCCATCACTAGTAAAATCTAAAAATTCTAACTTTCCTAAATATATACATGCTGATTGACAACTGTACAATCTGACACTCCTTTGACAACTGTACAATCCGACACAAACAACATAAGATAGCCAACAAACAAGATATAGAAAATCTCTCAAATTCAACTTTGAAAATTTAGGGCCTGCCACGATTTTTGATTATCACTTTTAAAATTTAAATTTTTTTCGGAGAGAAACACTACAACATAATCAAAACCATGGGTTTCCCTTTTCTTTTCTCGTGTGGACGATATTGCCTGGCTTGTGAAGGAGAGCTCAGGACCAACAACAAAAATGCCATTGATCTTCATCCATATTTCACTAGGTTCATTTGCTCGATTCTCATAATTGGGAAATTCAAAACAAATTTCATTAGAAAGCTAAAAAAGGAAACTAAAGATGGCCCTAAGGCATCCAAAAACAAGTCCAATGCCAATTACAATCAAATATTGATAGTTCACTTATATCAAAAGAATGTGTCGGATTTTTAAAGTCTTCGGTCAAGCTCTGAGGACTGGCGATGCAAAGCAATTGTACAACTATAAAAGAATTAATGTGATCACAAGAAGGGCAATGTCAATCCAATAGTATTTACTACCTTTTCTTGTCATTATAAATGTAATTACTAAAAATATGAAATCAATTCCCTTCTATTAATCTCTGTCTCATATCAGAATAACTAAAATTTTCCATCATCACTTAACCAGAACGATGCATCAATCGAACAAGTAAAAAAAAGTTTCCTAATTGAATCATGGTCTCACCAAACTTGATTGAACCCCATCTAATCCCAAAGAAATGCTAAAAGATTTGGAGCTGTTGGAGAATAGGAAAGAATCCGGATATGTTTTAGGACTTCTTAGGTTTAATGTGTAATTAGTTTCCTGTTTGAATAGGTGATTTGTTTCCTTTTTCTGCTGTAATCACAGCAGCAATAACAGCCTGCATACCGTGTATTCTTGAGTATATATAGCCATGTTTTTGGCTCACCTAATACAAGATAGTTTTCTCTCAAAACCACATGGTATCAGAACCATAGAATCTAGGAAAGTGTAGAAAACAGGAAATCCGGTTAATGGGGCTTAGAGATAAATTAAGAAAGTAGTTTATCTTTTCAATTTTAAAGAGATTCCTTGAGATAAAGATCTCATTTATCTAAGGGATTTAGTTTCCCTTTTCCGTGGGATATACTTTCCATTCCTATAGGATAGTTTTCCTATAAATATTGTAATCCTTGTACATGAATTAATTAATGAAATATACTTTCTTCTCTGCCCTAAAACCTACAGAAAGTTTTCGGACTTCATAGCCCTTGTTATTTCCGGCCTTCATTGCCAAAAATTCCTACCAATTTGCTACCTATTGCCGTTTGTTTTTTTGCAGAAATCCCAGACTGATTATAGGAATCCCGGAATGACTGATTTGGAATGACAATGATTGATTGTACTTGATGATTATGATTGGTTGTAATTGATTGTATTATTGTTTGAGTTATAGTAATTTAGGCTAATTATCAGGATCATTATGGTAGATAGGATTCTAGGAAGTTTTTCCTTCTTTAGCCGAGCCTAATGTTGTATAAATAGGATTGCATATGTTCTTATTCATAAGAGATAAAAACATGCTCTGCTCTCATTTTTCGCCAGCCATTTTTTTCAGAGACTTTTGTTATTTCCAGCCTTCCATTCTTCCCTTAGCCTGAACAACATGTCTGAGGTTACATCTTCCAAACATGTTGCACAATCTGAGGAAACTACAATGCAACAAATGTCTGGAGATCTCCAAAATATGCAAGCAACGTATAGGTTGAACATGAGAAACTACTTAAAGTGGTCTCAGTTTGTGCGAACCTATCTGAAAGGGAAATTAAAGCTAAGTCATCTTCTCGGGACAAGACCAAAGAAGGATGATCCAAGTTTTGGAGCATCGATGAAGCAGACTCTATGATTATGTCCTGGTTATGGAATTCTGTGAATCCAAAAATCAGCGACACTGTCATGTTCTTATCCACGGCAAAGGAGATTTGGGACGCCATTCGACAAACATACTCGAAGGCTCGCAATGCAACAAAAATTTCGAGATCAAAGTCAAGGTTAGCGGAACAAAGTACGGTAGCAAAACCGTGACTGAATATGACAACTTGTTGAAAAATCTGCAGTAAGAACTCGACCACTATCGGTGTATTGAAACCAAATGCCCGAAGATGCAGCAATTTTGAAAAACTTCATCGAGAAAGGTCGAGTTTATGATTTTCGTGTAGGACTTAATGTTAACTTTGATGAAGTTAGAGTTCAGATTTTAGGCAAAGAAGAATTGCCATATATGAATGAAGCAATCTCTCTGATTCGTGCCGAGGAAAATCGCAGAGGGGTGTAGAGAAAACTGAGTGATTGGAAAGAAATCTGGTTACTTTCTTTGATTGATTTTGTGCAAATTAGTTTCCTGATTTCTAGAGTTATATTTGGTATTTTTTTAGGATAATTAGGATTGTGATTTTCTTATTTTAGGAAAGAAATCACTGAGATTTTTTTCCTTGAATGATTGTGGTCTTCTGTTCTTCTCTATTTAAAGAGAAAGAATAGTTGTGAAAGGTGTGTCATATAAAATAAAGATTTCATCAATTCTCTAAAAAACCTTTATGGTATTAGAGCAAGAATAGTTTCTTATTCCTGATGGCGAAAACTGCCATGATAGGGACTCCTCGTGAAGCTGCCTCCGAAGCTACCAGTGAGCACATCTCGCAAACAACTCAGAACTCCCAAGGAGGATCACAACATATCATCAATGTTAGCGATAGTCACTCACTGTAGATCACGTAGCTCAAACTAAAAGGAGCAAACTATGTCGAATGGTCCCAATCAGTCGTACTTGTTATTGATGGAAAAGGGCGGCTAGACTACTTGACTGGAGAAGCAACACCACCTAAACGGGACGCCTGCATACAAGAAATGGAAGTTGGAGGACTCAATGGTGAAGGCATGGCTGTTAAACTCAATGGAACTTGCAATTAGCCATGTCCACCTTTACTACAAGATGGCGAATGCAATTTGAGAGATGGTAGAGGAGATGTATTTGGATCTTGGGAATTCAGCCCAAATTTTTTAACTAAAATCAGCCTTAAGAGAAAAAAGGCAAGGTAATCTCATTGTAACCGAATACTATAATGAATTACATGCATTGTGGCAGGAATTGGATTTGTACTAGGATTTCAATTGGAGCTGCTCTACCAATAGTGCGAAATTCAAGACGATGCTTGACAAAGAACGAGTTTTTAATTTCCTACTCGGACTCAACAAGGAACTCGATGAAGTTTGTGCGTGTACTTGGTTTCAAATCATTCCTGGAAATTAAGGAGGCCTTTGCAGAAGTGAGACGTGAAGAAGCATGACAAAGAGTGATGCTTGGCTGAAAGGAAAGTAATTCTCAGCCTATTATAGAATCATCACACCAAGAGTTAGCGCCGGTTGTTAGGAAAAATCCTAGTTCCAGTGGAGAGAGCTGAAATCAGAGGAGGAATGACAGACCGTGGTGTAATTACTGCAAACGTAATGGACACACCAAGGACACATGTTGCGAGATTCATGGGAAGCCACCAGACTGAAAACCAACACGAGAATGCTGGCGCCAGCGACAACCTGGGGAAAGCTGAGGCTTTACAGCCTCATCTAGAGGAAATGATAAGGCTGTAGAAAGCAGCTCTGGTTCGGCATTCTACAAGGAGCAATTAATTCCTAGAAATCCTGAAAAATCCGACACTATTGCCACTCTTCCTGACTCATATCCACATTGCAGAATTGTATCAAGCATTCCTTTTAAAATATTTGGGTGTTGTGCATATGCCCATGTTTATCACAGAGGCAATCTTGATCCCAGAGCCATCAAATGTATATTCTTAGGATATTCACCCAAACAGAAAGGATATAAATGTTTTTCCCCTATTACAAGGCGCTTCTATAATACTATGGATGTCACCTTTTTTGAACAAACTCCATATTATGCCAAAGCTGTCATTCAAGGGGAGAACATAGATGAATATAAACTTTGGGATAGTAATCCCACTCAACCATTCTCTTCATCCAAATCTCAAATTCCTCCTCAAATTGTAACACCCATTTTTCTAACTGACAAAATTCCTAGAAATAGATGTTAGGAATTAACTTGAATATTGTAATGGTATTATATTTAGTGAATTCTAAGATCATAATGAGTTTAATTCTGCAGGTGATCGCGACAAGAACTCGAGGTGCTAAGAACAAGTTCATGCCATTATATGGAAATTTTATGTGATTTCATATTTTTTCTTATGATTTAATGAATTTGTATAATGTTATGATTTGATAATATGTTTCTTTTTAGATGACATGTGTATATGATTTATTTTGTGTGTTACTTTGTGGTTTATATGATATGTGATATAGTATTTTAATAGGAGTTAAGAAAGTAAATAATATAAATTTATACAGTTTGATGTGCCATCGATTATACCCACAAATACCTCCATTAGTCCTATATTATACTAGGAAACAAATCACAATTACTACCTATGCTTTGGCCAAACTACAATAGGAAGTCTATCCTCATAAACGTACGGTGGAAAAAAAAAGGTCAGGTTCACAACTATACATTCTCTTGCCTATTATATACCTTAGCTATGCACATAGTCAAAGGAAGGGGAGAGTAATCATCGTGCAATATGTTCTAGGATTCATTATCTCAGTGACAACTGTAGTCCCCAATGCACACCTGTAATATTCAAGAAGATTCTAAAAATAGTTTTGGAATTATTGCTCATGATTTTCTTACGTGTTGACCCAAAAAAAAATCAATATATTTTTAGAACCGTCATTCTATATCCTCTCAGTTGCCTTGATATATATTTTTTCTCTCTCCCTTCCTCTTTTCTCACGTTATTGAACACCACAAGAGAACTTTTGTTTATTCAACCACCAAACTCATTTCCTCTCAAGCCTTTTGAAAGTCATCAATCACTCAAGATAAAATTTGGAGATTGTTAAGGTACGTACGGTTCTAAATTATTGATTCTATGATTTGAGTGTAGAATTCTATTAGACTCTATGTTAGTCATAGTTATTATTTGATTGTTTTGTTGTGCATCTTCATAGAAAGCATGCTATAGAGGTTGACCATCTTGATAATTGAATTAATAATGGAATTATTGGTTCTTGTACAACCTATAAACATGCAAGGATTTATTCATGATCATTTATATGATTGGATCATGTGATTTGTTTTGATCATCTATAAAAGATGTATATATATATATATGCACGAATTTATATTTTAAGTATTAGAAACATGTTATAGGGCTGAATTGTAAATGGAGTGATAACATACATGTTGAGGATGATGGTTTTCTATTTTGTAGAATTTCTGGTGAATTTTCGTCCTAGTTTGAGTGCTGGAATTTTTTCAGGTTTCATGTCTGAATTTAAAACAAGGTTTCAGGGAGCAAACGAACTCCGTTTTTAACAAATTAGATACCGTTGGAAAGCTCTAGATGTCTACTTTAATTTGAAATGAGTTTCAGATCATTTGGAGTTATATGTAAATTGTTATGAGTTTTTAAAGGAGTAAAGGTCAGGCTGCCAATTTTTGTTAAGTTTTGTGATTTTGTGTAATCAGTGGGTTTTTATGTCTTGATGTTAATGAATGGTGAGAATGGTATATTAAACAATATTTTAACGTGATCAATGTATTTGATGAGTTGTTAAGGCATTTAGTAATCTTATTTATGATTTATGGCATGAATGGTTCTAGAGGTAAGCACCCGAGGACCTCATTCGTTGCGTCACCGTTGTGAACTTTAAAAAAGTTAAGTAAGGCGCTCAAGTAAGTACACTCTCACCTGCAACATGAATTGAAGAATTGACAAATATATGATTTTGATATTTATGATGATGTTATGATGACACCTTTAATATTTCATATGATGACGTTTTGAAGAAAAATGTATATATGTATTTTTATGTTTTTAAATGGCGTTGTACACACTTAATGGTGACCGGTGAGCGGTCTTATTGCCACGGCTGGTATGAGATTTGCTACCCCATGCTTTCTGTGGCTAGCGCGCTATGATGGTACAACGTCGGGCCTAATATATGATGGATTTTAAAGTTTTAAACATGTTCAAAAATAATTATTCTCATGATGATGTTCATTGTTGATGAATAAAAATGTTCATTTACATTTGTGAAAATTAAGTGTCTTACTAAGCCCTTGCCTATATAAGTTATTTCATGTTGCAGATAATCTAAAGGGTAAGATGTAGCCATGGAGAATATTGGAGCGGATGCGAGCTATGCGTAACATGAAAACGGGAGAAACGATCATGGGATGAAAGTGTTCAATGTTAAACAAAGTTTTTAGGTTTTACTTTTATTGTTTTGGTACTTTGATTTATGGTGGTTTTGATTTGAAGAATATTTTAGACTTTATAGATTTTAATAACTAAGTTGAACCAAAGATTATTTTATTTTTCTTTGAGGAAGTTCAAAAATTTTAAAGATAATATGTTTTAAAAAAATCTAGGCTTTTCTTTAAGGCATTCAAAGTAAAGTATTTCAAGTTTTAACGATTTTCCGCATTCTTTAAGAGGTAAATGTTTGAAAGTTAAGATAACTGTGACGGTCCGTGAGGGGTCGTGACATAAATTCTCGAGTCAGTCAACGTCTCAAACACAATCTCTAGTAAATCCTCCTTAAATTCCCGAGAGTGAATCAATGTCTCAAACACAAACTCAGAATGGTACTCTAAATGATTCTCATGCCCCAAATAGTGATCTTCATGTTTACTCTAGGAGGGGAAGAACGCAAAAGGGAATGGAGAACCGAACATATCTTGAACCAATCCAGGAGTCCAACCTGAGTACATGTCACCTCAACAGTGATCAAGGTAACACCTCTGAATCTCCCATTAATGAGCCGCCAAATATCTCCGAACCTCTTATTATTGAACTGCTTCCTAACGTGCCTTCTAATGACTTGGATTTACTAATTGCTTTGAGGAAGGGTGTAAGATCTTGCACAAATCACCCTATTTGGAACTTTGTTTCCTACAAGCATCTCTCACCAAGTTACAAGGCTTTCATCAACACTCTTGATCAGATACAGAGAGGTACCCAACTATGTTCATGAAGCTATTCAGGTATCTGAATGGAAAGCATATATCCTTGAAGCAATCAACGCTTTAGAGAAAAACAAGACATGGGAACTCACAGAACTACCACCAAGAAAATGGGCGATTGGGTGTAAGTGGATCTTTACAGTCAAGTATAAAGCATATGGAAGTGTGGAAAGATTCAAAGCCCGACTTGTGGCGAAGTGATTCACTCAAACTTACAGGATTGACTACCAGTAAACCTTTGCACCTATTGTGAAGCTCAACACAATTCGTGTTCTTCTTTCTCTGGCAACCAACTTGGATTGGCCTTTCCACCAATTAGAGGTCAAGAATGCATTTCTCAATGGTGATCTCGTCGAAGAAGTCTATATGGACATTCTTCCTGGGATTGAATCTCCTACTACATCCAATAGAGTCTGCAAATTAAAGAAATCCCTATATGGGTTGAAGCAGTCCCCTCGTGCCTGGTTTGACAAGTTTTCTAAAGTTCTAAAGGAGAATATGTACACTCAATGTCAAGCAGGTCATACTCTCTTTGCCAAACAATTCCCCATTGGTAAAATAGTCATTCTAATTGTGTATGTAGATGATATATTCTACAGGCAATTCCACAGTTGAAATGGAAAAACTCAAGAAATTCCTAGCCTAGGAATTTGAAATCAAAGACCTAGGAAATCTCAAATATTTCCTAGGAATGGAAGTACCCAGGACAAAGAAAGGTATTTTAGTGTCTCAGAGGAAGTATGTTCTTGATCTGCTTAAGGAAACTAGGATGATGGAATGTAAACTGGCAGACTCTCATGGCCTCCACGGTAATGCTCGGGATCAAGGAAGATAATGCACCGGTGGACAAAGGGCGATATTAGAGACTAGTGGGAAAACTCAATTATTTATCCCACACTAGAGTAAATATTGGTTTTCCAGTGAGCATTGTAAGACAATTCATGAACAGTCCCATTAAAGAACACATGGAAGCTATCTATCGAATACTCAGGTGTCTTAAGATCCAGGAAAAGAATTATACTTTAGAAAAAATCCTAACAGGAAGATCGAAGTTTTTTGCAGACGCTGACTGGGCAGGTTGTATAGTGGATTGCAGGTGTACCACTGGGTACTGTACATTCGTGTGGAGAAATCTCATGACTTGGCAATGTAAGAAACAGTCTGTTGTCACTCGAAGCAGTGCAGAAGTTGAATTCAGGGCCATGGCTCATAGAATTTGTGAAGAAATGTGGTTAAAAAGACTACTCAATGAATTAAGATTCACAACCACTGAAGCCATCAACATGTGTTGTGATAATCAAGCTGCCATATGAATTGCCAAAGATCCAGTGCATTATGACAACCAAACGAATTGCCAAAGATCCAGTGCATTATGACAACCAAACACGTGGAGATTGATCGTCATTTCATCAAGCAAAAAGTAGATCGGAAGATTGTAGATCTCTTATATACATCAACCTGTCAACAAACAACATATCTCCACACCAAAGCATTACCTTGAACTACATTTGAAGAGCTAAGATGCAAGCTGGGAATGATTGATATCTATCACCCAGCTTGAGGGGGAGTGTAGAATTTATTAGTGCGTTTTTCTTGTTCTCGGTAATTAGGGAATAGTTGGCTAATTGATTTGCCAACCAGTACATACTATAAATATGGATTTGGGAAATTAGGAGATTGGTTTCCTAGTTTCCTGATTTCCTAGGCTGATTTCTTAGTTGTCTAATTTTCTAGTTTTTTCCTTATTTCCTTTTATTGTCTAGATTATAAAAGGAATATTGTCTAAGTCCTAACCCTATAAATAGGGTGTTGCTGTATAGAGAAAGTGTGTGAATAAGAAAAATATTCAGAGTAGTTTTTTCTCTCTTATATGTATGATTTCTTCTTCATCTTCTACCTTTGAAAATCTTTTGTAAGTTTTCTGTTGCTCAAGGATTAACTATATCGGATAATAGTATCAAAGATTTATGGATTATCGACTTAGGATCCACTAAACACATGACTCATTCTTCACTAAGTTTCAGCACTTACATTCCCTATCCAAGCAATAGAAAAAAAGCCACCGCAGATGGTTCACTTTTCACCGCAGATGGTCTTGGGGATATCCATATCTCTCCATCTCTCATTCTAAAACACGTGCTTCATGTCCCTAAACTTTCCACCAACCTAATATCCATACAAAAACTTACCCATGAAATGAAGTGTAATGTACTTTTTCATCCTGCTTATTGTCTATTTTAAGACCAGGTTTTGGAGAAGAGGATTGGACTTGCTAAGGAGAGAGGTAGACTATACTATCTAGAGGAATCAGGCAAATCTAATAATGTTAAGAAAAAATTTTCTGTCTTTTTTGTCACCATCCAGTAAAGATACAATTTGGCTCTATCATTTTGGACTAGAACATCCATCTATTGGGATCCTAAAAACTATGTTTCCATCTTTGTTTAAAGAGTTAAGGAATGAACACATTCATTGTGAAGTTTGTGAACTTGCAAAAGATAAACGTGTACCTTTTCCAATCAGAAGTGAAAAATGTTCTATTTTTTTTATTTAATTCAGTGATATTTAAGGATCGTCCACAATACCAAATGTTTCTAGCTCACGATGGTTTGTTTTGTTTATTGATAATTGAGCTAGGATTTCTTAGATCTTTCTCCTTATATCAAAATCTGATGTTAGCTGTAAATGAATCATTAGCTAGGTGTCAAATCTGTATATTTAGGAAAGTAGTATTAGCAGTTATTTACTTCCTAGGAACTTGGTAGACTGAAGTATTTCTTAGGGATTGAAGTAGCTCACTCCAATGAAGGGATCCTTATTTCACTACAGAAGTACGTCATGGATCTCTTGAAGGAGAGGGAAGACTTGGCAAGTAAACCAGCATCCACACCGATCGACGTAAATCACAAACTTGGCGAAGCAAGTGAAAGTTCAGCAGTAGATAGGGAAATGTACCAGAGGCTGGTTAGGAAGCTCATTTATCTAATTCATGCCAGATTAAACATTGCTTTTGCCATAAGCATTGTGGGCCAGTTTATGCAAACTCCCAAGGAAGCTCACTTGCAAGCAATAAAGAGAGTACTACACTAACTGAAGGAAAATCCTAGTAGAGATATTCTGTAATGGTGGAATGTCACTTGAAGTTTACACCGATGCAGATTATTCAGGCTCTCCCATTGTTAGAAGATCTACCTCGGGTTATTGCACGTTTCTTGGAGGTAATCTCGTGACATAGAGAAGTAAGAAACAAAACGTGGTAGCAAGATCAAGCGCAAGGCAGAATTCAGAGCAATGGCACTAGGGATATGCGAGTTACTAAGGATCAAGATAATCCTAGAGGATCTAAAAAAGAAATGGGAAGGATCTAAAAATGAAATGGGAAGGACCTATGAGGTTACTGTGTGACAACAAATCCGCAATCAGTATAGCTCATAATCCCGTTCAACATGACAGAATGAAGCATGTTGAGGTACATAGAAATTTTATAAAGGAGAAGTTGGATAGTGCACTGATTTGTATTCCACATATCTCAAACAAAAGTCAACTCGCAGATGTACTCATGAAGGGCCTGGATAGCACAACATTCCAAGTAATTACTCACCAATGGACTGATTTGTACTCTATATATCTCGACCAAAAGTCAACTCGCAAATGTACTCACTAAGGGCCTAGATAACACAAGGAATGATCTCCAAGCTGGGAATGAAAGATGTATATTCTCTAGCTTGAAGGGGAAGATGTATATTCTCCAGCTTGAGGAAAGAATCCGGATATGCTTTAAGGAAAGTAGATAGTTGACTTTCTAGGTTTAATGTGTAATTAGTTTTCTATTTTGAATAGGTGATTTGTTTCCTTTTTCTGCTGTAATCACAACTGTAATAATAGCCTGTATACCGTGTATTCTTGTGTATATATAGCCATGTTTTTGGCTAAACTAATACAAGATAGTTCTCTCAAAACCACCGAAACTGTAGAAAATCAAGCTAGACATTAGGATTCTTGTTATATCCCTAATATTAGGAGTATTCATCAATATTGTAATCCTAGTTTAAATTTCAGAGATAAGATCTATTTGTTCTTGATTTTGTGGACTAGGGTTAGCTCCTCTTATGTGTATATATATACTTGTTAATCAATGAATAAAAATCAGAGGATTACTTCCTAAATTTCCTCATGGTATCAGAGCAACTCTGAGCCCTAACTCTGCCACCGTTTCTCTTCTAGTCACTAAGCAGTTCTCCGCTTGCTGATCATCTCCGGCAGTCCTCTCAATTTTTTTCCTCCTCTCTCTCTCTCTTTTCCTTAATCCTCAATGGCGGAATCTAAACAAACCTCCACAACCAGTGGTACCTCATCCACCGCTCTTCCATCCCTGAATAATCCAATCCCATCCAAAGGCAGCCTTATCCCTGTGACCGGTCATAAACTCGCTGGTCATAACTACCTTCAATGGTCTCAGTCCATCATGATGTTTATTTGTGGCCGAGGCAGTGATGACTACCTCATTGGAGCCGCTGCACAGCCAAAACTAGATGATCCCTAATTAAGGTGTGGAGAGCTGAGAACAACCTGGTGACATCATGGCTGATCAATTCCATGACTACAGAAATTTGTGAGAATTTCCTCCTTTACTCCACTGCAAAGGAAATCTAGGATGCAACTCATGATACTTTCTCCAGCAGTGAAAACACTGCTGAACTCTTCCATATTGAGAGTATTCTGCACGATCTTAGACAAGGCGAGTTCCCTGTTAATGCCTATTTCACGAGTCTCACCCGTTATTGGCAACAACTAGATCTTTTTGAATAAATTGAGTGGAAGTGCCCTGATGACAGTGCTCACTTCAGGAAAATCGTGGAAACCAAACGTGTTTTCAAATTTCTTATGGACCTCAATAAATCTCTCGATGATGTTTGTGGCCGGATCTTAGGTACCAAGCCTTTACCAAGTCTCCGAGAGGCTTTCTCTGAGGTCCGCAGAGAAGAAAGCTGGAAAAGAGTGATGATGGGGCAACCAGGGGTGCCCGGGAATGTAGAAGGGTTAGCCTTAGTAACCCACAAGGACAGTTCCAAAGCCCAAGACTCCTCTGCACATGCTGTACGTGGACCTCCTTAGAATCACAGTGATAACAGGCCACGCAAGGGAAGATGCTGCAACACTTGATTAGTCAAGCTCATCACTCCACCAACCGTCAGTGATTGGCACAGGGGGAGTCGCTCAGCGAGGTAATAACACTCTAGCCTTTCATGCCACAAAGGCACCCTCAACCCACTGGATTGTAGATTATGGCGCATCTGATCACATGACAGGTGATAGGTCCCTGTTATCCTCCTATAGTTCATGTCCGAGCACTCTCACTATTCGTATTGCAGACGGCTCATGCTCTACAGTTGCTGGAACTGGCACTATCCAGCTTTCACAAAATCTGACCCTTCACTTAGTTCTTTTTGTGCCTAATCTTGACTGCAATTTACTATCTGTTAGCAGACTCAATAAAGATTTAAACTATGAGACTAAGTTTTTTTGCTAAATCTTGTGTATTTCAGGACTTGGATTCGGGGAAGACGATTGGCAATGCTGAGCTTTGTGCAGGCCTATATCTTCTCAAATGTGACAATCCGCCAACAAACCCGAGATGTAATGCACTTAGTGCTAGTCCCCAGAGTCAACCCAGTAGCAGTCAAGAGTCAATAAGTCATTCTAATAAAGATAGTGTTATTTTGATGTGGCACTATCGCCTAGGTCATCCAAATTTTATGTATCTTGAACATCTTTTTCCATCATTATTCAATAATAAAACTTCTAAATTTTTCCACTGTGATGTCTGCCAACTATCCAAACATACTCGAAGTACATATTCTCCGCGACCATACAAACCTTCTCATCCATTCTTCCTCATTCATGGGGATATCTGGGGGCCTTCAAAAATCCAAAATATCACAGGGGCTCGATGGTTCTTACTATTGGTTGATGATCATACACGGCTAAGCTGGGTATTTCTCATGAAAGATAAATCAGAAACTAGCCAAATCTTCCAAACCTTTCATACCATGATCCAAAACCAATTCCATGCGAATATTCAGGTCCTCTAACCTGACAATGACTGAGATTTCTTTAACACTGCCCTTGACCCTTACTTGCAGTCTCATGGTATTGTCCATCAAAGTTCCTGCGTCAACACACCTCAACAAAATGGAGTGGCCGAGCGTAAGAATCGTCACTTTCTTGAGGTTGCTCATTCCTTGTTATTCAATTCCAATGTTCCCAAAAGATTCTAGGGCGAAGCTGTTCTCACCGTGACTTATGTCATTAATAGAATGCCCTCAGGAATCTTAAACTACAAAACACCAAGCCAAACCCTCCTCAATGCATATCCTAATTCTCACCTCATTTCTCAAATTCCACTTAAGATTTTTGGTTGCACAATGTTTGCTCACATCCACTCACAACATCAGGGAAAACTTGATGCGAGAGCTACAAAGTGTATCTTTCTGGGCTATGGCCTATTCACCCAACAAGAAAGGATACAAATGTTACTGCCCCAACACCAAAAAGTTCTTCCACTCCATGAATGTAACTTTCTTCTAAGACAAATCTTTCTACCCCAATTCTGCAATTCAGGGGGAGAACAATGTGCAAGAATCACATAATTGAATCTCTATTATTGATACAATCCCCGATCCAACCAATATCACCACTGATACTCCCACTATTCTACCAACCCTGCCCTCAGCCAAGATACCTCCCACACTGGCAAACCCTCTACCAACCGAATCTCAACCTATAAATCATGAGTCCAACCTATTGAGTCCTACTCATCTCCAAAATCACACTATAGCAAATAAAGAGATTATTGTCTACTGAAGAAGAAGGCACCGACAAGAAGAGCCTGTACAAACTCAGCAAAACCAGGAGTCTTATCCGGCTCCAATTGTCCTTGAAAAACCACAAGGTAAGGAAAAACTTACTCATGTTCCTCTGGCTGAAAAATTTACAGATCACGGCTCGGATCTAGATAGGCCAATTGCAGAAAGAAAAGGAATCCGCTCATGCACTCGACATCCTCTTCACAACTACATGACATATTCCAACCTGTCCCCGGGTTATAGGGCATTTGTGTCATCTTTGGATCAAGTCCAGATTCCTAATTCCGTTCATGAAGCCTTACATGTGCTTGAATGGAAAGCAACAACCTTGGAAGAAATCCGAGCACTTAAGAAGAATGGAACCTGGATTCTCACCACGCTCCCACCAGAAAAACGTACTGTAGGATGCAAATGGCTCTTCTCGGTAAAACACAAGACAAATGGAAGCGTGGACCAATTCAAGGCCCGCCTGGTGGCCAAGGGTTTTACGCAATCCTATGGAATCGATTACCAAGAGACATTTGCACCGATTGCTAAGCTGAACACTATCTGGGTCCTATTGTCCATAGCAGTGAATCGAGATTGGCCATTATTTCAACTCGATGTGAAGAACGCATTTCTAAATGGACATCTTGTAGAGGAAGTATACATGGAGTTACCTCTGGGATTTGAGAACAACTCCACAAAGGATAAAGTCTGCAAACTCTAGAAGTCACTGTATGGCCTCAAATAATCACCCCGAGCCTGGTTTGACAGATTTTCAAGGGTTCTAAAATGAGATGGATACTCTCAATGCCAAGCGGATCACACTTTATTTGTGAAACACTCAACAGATGAAAGACTCATAGTGCTCATTGTATATGTCGATGACATAGTGCTCACAGGAAACAATGAAGAAGAAATTAAACATCTCAAACTCTTGCTCTCTAAAGAGTTTGAAATTAAGGATCTCGGACATCTAAGGTTCTTTCTCGGGATGGAAGTGGCCAGATCAAGCAAAGGAATATCAGTCTCACAGCGAAAGGATGTTCTAGACCTTCTAAAGGAAACAGGCATGATCGGGAGTAAACCAGTTGAAACACCTATGGACCCAAACACCAAGTTAGGAGCTCAAGCCGATGGAGTAGCAGTCGACAAAGGAAGATACCAACGATTGGTGGAAAAACTAATCTACCTAGCTCATACCCGTCCTAACATAAGTTTTGCAGTCAGTGTAGTTAGTCGATTCTTGAATAATCCCTCTGAGGTGCATATGGAGGCTGTGTATAAGATACTAAGATATCTCAAAAAGGATCCCTGAAAGGGATTAATGTTCAGGAAAACTTCCACTAGGACTCTTGAAGTCTACACAGATGCAGACTGGGCCGGATCCCCTATAGATCGAAGATCAACCTCTGGCTACTGTTCATATGTGTGGGGGAAATCTGGTAACATGGCTTAGCAAGAAGCAGGCAGTAGTTGCACGCAGCAGCGCCAAAGCTAAGTTTCGAGCCTTAGCCCATGAAATCTTTGAAGGCATTTGGTTAAAGCGACTACTGGAAGAACTTAGAGTAAGGATAGCTAGACCTATAGAAATGCTGTGTGACAATCAATTAGCTATAGCCATCGCGAAGAACCCAGTACACCATGACAGGACGAAACACATTGAGATAGACAGGCATTTCATCAGTGAGAAGATTGAAAGCAGAGTGATCTCCTTAAGACATGTTCCTTCACAGCACCAGGCAGCAGACATTTTGACTAAAGCTCTTCATCGTCCTAACTTTCACGAGTTGAGTTCTCAGCTAGGCATGTCAAGTATATACCATCCAACTTGAGAGGGAGTGTAGAAAATCAAGCTAGACGTTAGGATTCTTGTTATATCCAGGATATTAGGAGTATTCATCAATATTGTAATCCTAGTTTAAATTTCAGAGATAAGATCTGTTAGTTCCTGATTTTGTGGACTAGGGTCAACTCCTCTTATGTGTGTATATATACCCATTAATCAATGAATAAAAATCAGAGCATTACTTCCTAAATTTCCTCCGAAACCAATCCTAAATTTCTGGTTAAAACGATTAATTTAAGAAGGCTCTCAAGATACTCAACCTAAAAGTAAAATAAAAGAACTTTCGAACCATACAGGTTGCCTAATTGTCCCGCCTAAAGTACTTCTAATGCTATCTTGGCTAGTAACAAAGTAGTAGCTATCAAAATTCCTTTTTTTTTTTTTTTTTTTTTTTTTTTCTGCTGTAGATTTTTCCCATTCTAATACTCAAATTATTTGCTGAGAAGATTGAGTAAAATGTACACATGAGATTGAAGTCATGTATACAAGGGAGCCCAAAATGGTATATCGTCCTCCAAAATGAAGTTGCCATATTTTTTTCTCACGACCAAGACTCCCTCCAATCAAAACATAGCAAAAATCAAAACAAAATCGTTATATGTATTAGTATATTTTTTTAAAAATGAGAATACCAACTGACCTAACCCTTATGCAATTCAGCTTGGCATCAACCATTGTCTGTTATAATCAACCATAATTTCACAATCATCAATAATTGAATGATGAGCGTCCTACAAGAAAAAAAATAAAAACTGAAGTCAACCGCTGTCTGTTGGATATCTTTATAATTCTCAGTCCTGCAAAACCTTTCAATAACATGGCTTGGTATCTTAATACTGTGCTAATCATAAAGTCCATTTAACAATTTAGAATTTAGATAGCATCCTGAAAAAATGAACTCAACTTTAGCATTTTAAAAATTTTACAGTTACAAGTAGTTGGGTTTACGTGCTTCGCACGATCGCGTTCCCTTCTATCTACGACGTAGCTAGGAAAAAATAGCTATACAACAGATGTCATTGTCTCTCCTTCTCTAGCTATGGCTGTAGTAAAACAATATGTATATCTCAAAAGAATCAAGTACTACGATTGAAAACAATTCATCCAATATTTTAAATCCTCAAGATCAATATAAGTAATCATATATTATCTATTGTTTAGGTGCACAAAGGGTGACATGAGGAAGATGAACATAAAATTTACAACCTACTGCAATGATAATTTCAGGTCATGGCAACTTGAAATAAAGAAAAGTGAGGGGAATGAAAATCCTTTCAGGCAAAATGACGATTTGTTCTAGTGGGAGAGATTGGACATCCAAGTAAAGTGAAGCTGTAGAAAAAACTTTTCAACCATGTACTTCTGATTTCTCTCAGTTCCATGCCTATAAGATACAATGAAAGTTTTAAATATGAGCACAATAACCATCCAAAATTTTATCAAGTTGAAAAATGAGTGGAACACATGAAAAATTTTCATTTAAAGATACAATGAAAGAGTGCATTTGTTTAATATTTAGCTTCTGAACCCAAACAACCAAAGGAAACGCGTATTATAATTTAGCATGACAACATGCACGCCCAATGGTATTTGCGAAAAGAAATACTTAAAAGTGTAGAAATCCCGGAATGATCTTGATTGATTCGGGGTGATTATTGTTGACGGTGTTTTTCCGACAACTCGTTATAATCTCTCTTTATCACTCGCGATTATGCTAAACACAGGATGATGGAATAAAAAATGGAAAGTAATACAGAAGAAACAACAGTTTTATAGTGGTTCGGCAATAATATTGTGCCTAATCCACTTGTGCATGCACTATACTTTGAGTTGAGTACAAACGTTCTTTCTTGCAATACAAATGGTGTCTAACCCCCTTTCTGGGTCCTTTTCGTTCTTATTTATACGGGCTCTCCTACGTTGCACATTCCCGGTTCCCAAGGGAGAAGCCATCTCCCGTCCTCGGTCTCCGTGAGGGTAGGTGAGAACTCATGATAGCTTATCCCTGGAAATTCGGCGGATCTCTTCAGGCTGACACCTGATTTCCTGACTCCAAAAGTAGCCGTCGGATCAGTACTTCCTTCCTCCGGTTGACGTGACCTCTGGTAGCCGACACATATCTCTCGGCGTCGCCTCATGTGCTCGTAGAGACCTTACAGTGCCCCTTCTTATGTGGCCCTCCTCGGCCGGAGGGTGCGTCCCACTGCGCTTTACCTCATTGTCAGCGATCGATACTCAGCGCTGGAATCATCGGCGTCGGTCTAGAGGAGAAGTGGTCGAGGTATCGACCATGGCGTAACACAATTACCCCTAGGCTGGAATGTCGCGAAGTGACTTTCCGATCTACAACGTCGAGGGTGCCGCATGGAGAGGAGCACGCTTTGCGGTTGTGACTATCCGCGTAGTACTGTGATCATTGCGGTTGTTTCCTCGGGCAGTGGAGCGGTCTCGTCATTGCACCAACAAATCACGTCGCGTCGGGAATCGCCACGTGGATGGGGAAATGGATCTCGCCGTCGGATGATGTCTCTTCCATGCCTTCTCCCGGCCCGTTAGATCGTGTCCTCTCGGATTCACCATTGGATGGGACCGATTCAAATTCAGCGGTCGAGATCGAGAGGCCTTTGGCTTCCTCGGGGTTCTCTGCCCTTTCGCTTACGGGTATAAATATCCCGTCTCGGCATTCTCCACCCACCCGATTAAGCAAACAAGCCGTTACTCTGCTTTGGATTTTCTCGAGCTCTCTCCATGCTAACGCCCGTTCACCGCCTACAAACCCAAGCGTCCGGCGACTCTGGTAAGTCTACTTTCTCCGTTCTTCATTTCTTCCGCCTTTCTCTTGAGTCCGGTCGTCGTGTCCCACGGCCGCTAGCCCCAAATGCGCCCAGGAAAGGCGAATGCCCCTTTTCTTAGCCCGGCATCACGCCCGACGGTGTGGCTGGCGATCCCGACACCGGGCGCCGTCGAAGCCACCGGACTTGGTTCTGGGCCTCCGTGGCTTGCGGCGTTGTCCGTCCTACAACCTGTCTCACGCAGGGCCTCTCGACCATTAGGAGTTGATTTCCCCTTGTCCTTTTTCCTTTTCAGGAAATGCCGTCGAAGCAGATTAGAGGTCGAGAGGCTACCGAGGCTAGGGTCAGAGAGGATCCTGAGGATGTGGCCACCCCGAGCACGTCTTTGGGGAGTGGGGACTCCCTGCTCCGCCAAGTCGAGGAGTACACTGACACCTCGGCGTCGTCAAGTCAAGGCGACAAACTCGTCCTTCTCGACGACGGGTGTCTGCGCCGCTGCCGACCCCCAAGAGTGTCTGGGATCGGCTGCGCCCACGGATACTCTTTTCGGGGCTGGTCACCGACCTCAGAGCCCTCGAGGATCCGCCCCCATGTCGCCCGGGGAAAGGCGTTTATGGGCCCTTGAGATAGATGCAAACCACTTCTATCTCATCCTCCCGACTCCTGGAAATGGGGCCCCAACCCTCCCCGCCAGCGGTCATATAGCCGTGTATATGCCGGGCGTTGACCTTCGGGCTCACCTTGCCCCTTCCATCCTTTCGGAAGGCCCCTGCGGCCTTCACAGAATTTCTCCACAATTGTCACCCAATTGCTGCGACAATTAACTCCATGATTATACTCTGGAGGGAAATTTTTTAGCCTCGACCTCCAGTGTCGAGGAGTTTTTCTCTCTTTGCTACTCCCTTGGGCTTCTCCGAGGCGGGAAGGGTTTTCTACATCGCCTCCACGCACAGTCCAAACCTCCGGTCCCACCTGTGGTCGCCGGAAGACTTCAGCCCACGGGTGGGAACGCAGTATTTTCGTTGGAGGACTTCAACCGCACCCCCTCGACGCCGAAGCGTCCCGTGGGGACAAGATTCAATAAATATCAGAGGTTTTCCTTCTCTTTTCTTTCAAAATCTCCGCATGGACGCCGATTGATCTATACGCCGGGTCTGTGCTTGCAGGTGAAGTCGTCGATGCGTCCAACGCCAAGGGCCGGGCGCTTTCGCCGAGAAGATCCTATCACTCTCGCCCGATCGCAGCGCACCTCGGTTCTCAATACCAAGGCTAACCAGCGCCTATGTCTTTCTTGATCAGGCTTCCTCCCCCGCGAGAGTCCATCGTCCCTCCTGCAGATCTTCTTAGCGGTAAGTCGCCTCTTTCTTTCTTTCTTGTTCATTGGTGGGTATGGTCGACGTGCACCCAGGTTAACCTGCTTTTCTGAACAGCTGTGCCTCCCGAGATGAAGTTCAGCCTCCCCACCAAGCGGAAGGATAAAGGGCCAGCCTCGACGAGCACTGCGTCGAAGAAAAAGGCGGTCGAGGTCACTCCGGCCGCCGACGTCGCTGCTACCCCGAGGGGGGGGGGGGTTCTCAGAATTGAGCCCTCCTCCAAGAGGCAGAAGGTGGGGGAACAACAGGCCCCACCTGCAGCTGAGGGCTCCTCCGGCCTAAGCCGGAGTCGGGAGAAACTCCGAGCCATCGCCGCCGCAGCTGCCGCGGCGGCATCCAAGTTCTCCTCCTTGCCGGGGTCGAGGGTCGGCGATCCCGAGCATCCCGTTTACGACGTGGACGACGTCGATTTGACCCATGGTCTGCGCCTGCCCCCGCGCTTCAGCCTTCCTCTCCAGGCCATATATTCCTTCTTCAAGGAGGAGCACTGGGAAGCCTACGCCGAGGAGAGCATCATGGACCGGCAGCGCTTTGGTTGTGAAGCGCCAGATCTGCATGGCTCGCTTGGCGCCATCCTTTGTCTGATTATTTCCATCGGTTTCCCTGCTGCTTTATTCTTGCTGAATTTAGGCTCTTGAGCTCGCCCTCGAACTATGGACCCTGAGGCCCACTTTGAGGGGAGAGGCGTCCGCGCCGCCCGGCCGAGGAGATAACGGCCCTTCGCTCTATCCGCGATTTAGCCGACCGACTTGAGGTCGAGAAATGAAGTATAAGACCCTCGAGGAAAGCGTCGAGCATCGAAGACTCGCAGACTTCAGGCGGCTTCAGCGAGGAGCTCCAAGGGGTCGAGGCCTACCTCTCGTCATGGGAGTATCAATAGCGGCAGAGGGATGTGGCCGCCAAGGCACATTGCGGACTTCTTGGCCTCACAGGGACTTGGTAGCCGGTGCATGAGGAGTTCGAGGGCTGATCGCAGAGGGTCGAGAAATACAAATCCTCGGCGGAGTTTGAAGAGCTCCAACTCACTCCGATGCAGTGCGGGGACCAAATCTTCAACCGCTTCCCAAGAAAGCGTCCAGACGTCGACTTGTCGTTCTTGGGAGTCGGACGGTGAAAGAGGTCGAAGTGGTCGAGCGGTGTAGGGGGCCGGTCGGTGGTCGAGCGGTGCGAGGGGCTCGGGGCGAGGGGGCGAACGCAGGCGGCGACCAGACCGCGGGGGGCGACGGCGAGCCTTGAGCTGCTATTCTTTTCTTCTTGTTTCTCTTTTTTTTTTTTTTGGGCCGCAAGGCTGATGACGGATATTTCTACCAACAAATCAAGTACTTTTAAGCTTGAATACTTGTAAGTTTTCAAGCATTTTTGTTGGTTTAATGTATTTTGTGTGTTTTCATAGGAAATATAAATAAATGCCAACTTGGATGATTTTGCATGAAGAAAAGAAGAATATTTGCCTAATTGTGAATCAATGAAAAGAGGATGTGAAAGAGGATTTTGTGGCACAAAAGAGGAGGCTTTGGATTCCAAGAGAAGCGCGCTGCAGCGTGCCTTCATGGGCTACAGCGTGCAAAGAAGACCAGAGAGCAGGGGAAGTGCAGGCTGCAGCGCACAACATGCGCTGCAGCGCGCTGCAGCCCCTAGCCAGAGACGGCAGAGAAATAAGACCAAATGGGCGCTGCGCCATGGTACATCCTGCCGCAGCAACGCCGCAGCAACGTGCAACAGCGGCGCTGAAGCATCACCAAATGGCGCATAGTGCGCCCAGCCGCCCCTGCCGTAGGGCAACGCTGCAGCAAGACCAAATGGACGCTGCAGCGCCCAAATCCGAGCTGACACAAAAACGCGGCTGAAGCGCGTTTTCACGCAGGCTGCAGCGCCTAGTTCAAAAGACGCAGGCTGCGGTAGCGTTTTTCCACGCAGTGCGGTAGCGTGTTTGAAGCCCTAGCTCCGAAATGTTTTAGTATAAAAGGAAAGAGAGGCCATTTTGGAGGGGAGCCCGGAAAAAGTGAAGAAAACATCAAAAGGAGGCCGAAATCCTTCATCTTGGAGGTCCTTGGAAGCTCTTCAATGGATATTGGGTTTTATCTTCTTTCATCTATTTTTCCATGTTGAGCTAGACATTAAATCTAGGACTTGATGTAGTTTTATTTGAACTATGTTTTGAATATTTTGTGGATTGTTAATTTAATTTCATTTCTCAATTCATTTATGTTTCTCTATGCTTAATGCTTTTAATTTATTTGGCCAATGAGTTAGATGATTTTTAGATTGCGAATTTGATGCTCGGGAGTGATTGAATTCTTTATCTAGATTTGAGAAGCATAGTCTAGGTTGTTGTGAGACCGGGAGGAGATCAATGCTTAGATAATCAAATTAGGATTTAGGTTGTTGTGAGGCCGGGAGGCGATCGACATTCCTATTTTCTAATCACAAAGGCGAAGCTTAATTTGTGTTTAAATATTCATTTCGAATAGGGATATTGTTTTGGGTATTTAAATACAATTTCTTGTGAGGCACTCGGAAGAGGTTGCAAGATGATATTAGAGCCTTGATTAATGAATTGAATGGAATTGATTAGCGATTACATAATAGGATGAACATAGGAATAATAAAGCGAAATCAAGTCCCTAGACCATTTGTGTATAGATACTTTATTTTCTTATTTTCATATTTATTTTGTTTTATTTTCTTAATTGTCATTTTATTAGGTTGCCTAGATAAAGTCAAGTTACAATAATTGTGGTACTTAATGGCAATTCTAAACCCAATCCCTGTGGAGACGATACTCACTCACCTTATACTCAAAACTTGACACCAGACGCTTATGGAAATTTAATATACAAAAATTTATTTGCATCAAGTTTTTTTGGCGCTTGCCGTTGCGGGATTGGAATTTGAAATTGTTGTTAATATTGTGAGTACATAACTTGATTTTAATTTAGGCTTTTTTTTTCATCTTTAATCTTTTGTTTTATTTTTGTTTTCTCTTGTTTTACGAGGTACTTGGAGATGGCTGATCGACAAGTCCTCTTAAGATTTGCTCAACGAGGCTCCGAGCCATTTTTTAGTGCTTGGGAGAGATTCAAGGAACTGCTCATTCAGTGTCCCCACCATGGTTTCCCGAGGGAGGTGCAACTACGAATCTTCCTCGACGGGTTAGATGCCGCAACAAGAATGTGGGTGGAAAGAGGAAATGGTACCACCTCTTTTCACCAACTATCCGCGGATGAAGCTTATTGGTTGTTGGAAGACATGGCGATGTTAACTATCGGTATTGAGGTATTCAACAAACCACCACGGTTTTGAGGATAGCTCCAACAATTCAGAACCACGGCTTGACACCCCCCCGTCACCAAGAGGAGTCTTCTACCTCACTTGAAGACCTTGTCGCCCAATTTTCGGAGGAGACAAGACTCGAATAGAGAAGGTAGAGAGGATGGAGGTGCTCGACCAACTTCACGAGGAAATGGAGACAAATCTAGCAGAGTTGTTTAGGTTGATGCTAATTCGGATGAATGCTGCTAACGCCATGAATAGGGAACCACAAGAGGAGGAATGGGAGTTATTTGAAGATGACTCTTTGAGAGAGGAGGAGACTCAACAATTGGTTGGTGAAGAATTTCAAGAAGAAATCAATGAGTCTCCGTCCCTCGAGATCCCCATTGTCGTGCCACCCCGGTTGAGAAAGATCACATCTACGAAGACCCAATGTGGCGGCAATTCCTCCACCATCTCGGCGCCCGTTCTTCCAAGCATACCAAGCTTATGAGCCAGTGCCGAGTCAAGTTGAGCAAATGGCCCGAAAACCGCCAAATGTCGCCAAGCTTGAGGGTGTAAAGAATCAAGACCCATACGTTATGTTGTATGACACATACTATGGGCGAAAGCCACTCTTTGATGAGTTGGCTCGGCATAGGAATAATTGAGCCTAAAGACGCAATTTATGGAGGAGAGACCCGCCCCAACCCAAGTTTATGCCATCAATCCTGGTGCATCATCGCCAACGATACTAGGAGGCGATATTTTTTTCGCCTCCCCGGTACGTGTTCTTATTCCCTTGTACTTAATTTTAATGATTGCTTGATTTTGAGTTTGGGGGTGAGACACTTTGTGGTTGATTTTAGTGGATTTTGAGCATTACTTCTGAGTTGGTTGTTATGACTTGTCTCCATTGAGTTGTGTTCTTTTGGCCATGTTTTTACTTGTTTTTATTTTAGGTTGTTTGAATAAATTGTGAGTTTTGTTGAGATGAAATGACTGGCTAATAATGATGAGTATAGTCACTTGATGCTTTCTTAGGTCTTTTGAAATGTATTTCATTGAGATTTTGTGTGTGCTTGACTCGCATTGATTGAAATTCACTCTTGACTCTCTACTTTTTTGAGCACCATGAATCATGATCACTTAACCTGTTGAGCATTTGGAGAACATTTATGTGCATTAGGTAGACTTTGATATCTCATGAACACTAGAACCCATTTGAGTGAAACTTGAGGCGAAATTGTCGGTTTAGTGTCATTGGAGAGATGATTAAGGCATTTTATTTGGATCGATTGGGCCTTTGAAGCAAACCCTTGAAAAGAAAACTCATCATTTGTTTACCCCCTTTGAGCCATATTGCTTACTTCATTCATCACCCATGTTTGTACATCCAAACCACCAAATGCACTTTTACTTCCTAAACCCATCACTAATAGGCATGATTGCATTAAACGCTAAGATTGAGAGTGAGTGTGGGTTATGTTTGGGAAATCATTAGTGGATTGGCTTGTGACGTTATTTTTTTTTTTTCCTCAAAAAAAAAAAAAAAAAGAAAAAAAGAAAAGAAAAAAAAAAAAAAAAAAAAAAAAAAATAAAGAAATAAAAAAAAAGTCAATTGGATGAGGAATTGAGTTACCATTTCCATTTCTTTACAACATTGGGGACAATGTTGAGTTTGAGTTTGGGGGTGTGGTCTTTATTTCTCAAATTTTTGTGGTTTTTATTTCTTTTTGGGTTCGATTGAAAGCGAATGTATGCTGGAAAGAGGAGTCGGTGAAATATTTTCTTTTCTTTTCTTGGAAATCATGTGAGATACATGAGTTGTGATGCATGCCTAGTGTGATTTGAGCCTAAAAATTCTAATCTCATCCACCTTTCACCCTAGCCATATATTACAACCCTCAAAAGTCCTTTTGATCTTCAATGACAAGTGAACCTTTATTAGTGGAAAGTGACACGAAAAATGGGCCTATGGTAGTTCTTATTAAGATATCACTCATAGTCTCCTTGGCTCATAGGTCTATCCAGATTTTATTTGGTTGATTGAGATTGATTGTGCACACACTTACACTTTGAGAGTCTTGAGTGGAGTGAAATTGATGCATGATGTTGAAATTCTAGATAATCTCAATGTTTGCATTTCCTTTGAGCTTAGAGCATTATGTGGCTTTGGAGATACATGCACAGTTGTTGACTCGATACAAAACTCACACTTTTTTTTTCGTTTGTTTCTTAGCACTTGATTTGTGTTTTCTTTTTTCTTTCCTTTCTTTTGCTTGAGGACAAGCAAATGTTCGAGTTTGGGGGTATTTGATGACGGATATTTCTACCAACAAATCAAGTACTTTTAAGCTTGAATACTTGTAAGTTTTCAAGCATTTTTGTTGGTTTAATGTATTTTGTGTGTTTTCATAGGAAATATAAATAAATGCCAACTTGGATGATTTTGCATGAAGAAAAGAAGAATATTTGCCTAATTGTGAATCAATGAAAAGAGGATGTGAAAGAGGATTTTGTGGCACAAAAGAGGAGGCTTTGGATTCCAAGAGAAGCGCGCTGCAGCGTGCCTTCATGGGCTACAGCGTGCAAAGAAGACCCGAGAGAGTGGTGCAGGGTCGCAAGACACACAAGGCCAGCAGCGCGCTGCAGCCCCTAGCCCTCAGACGCCATTGGGGTAAATAAGACTAAATGGCGCAATACCAACAGATCCCGGCCAAGAAGTTAACGTAGGAAGATCATACCGCAATGCACCAATGGCTACCGTGAAGGCGCCTAGCTCCCTGCCAGAGTTAGAACGTACGTTAAATGTAAGACCAAATGGAGCGCCGGTAGCCGCTTCAAATCCCAGCCTCCCGACACCAAAAACGCTGCTTGAAGCGGTTACTTATATCGCACAAGGCTTAGTTCCAGACGCAAAGGCAGCCACGCAGGGTTTCAGCTACAGTTTGAAGCCCTAGTCTGGAAATGTTTTAGTATAAAAGGAAAGGAGAGGCCATTTTGGAGGGAGTTCAGAAAAAAAGTGAAGAAAAACATCAAAGGAGCCGAAACCTTCATCTTGGAGGTCCTTGGAAGCTCTTCAATGGATATTGGGTTTTTATCTTCTTTCATCTATTTTTCCATGTTGAGCTAGACATTAAATCTAGGACTTGATGTAGTTTTATTTGAACTATGTTTTGAATATTTTGTGGATTGTTAATTTAATTTCATTTCTCAATTCATTTATGTTTCTCTATGCTTAATGCTTTTAATTTATTTGGCCAATGAGTTAGATGATTTTTTAGATTGCGAATTTGATGCTCGGGAGTGATTGAATTCTTTATCTAGATTTGAGAAGCATAGTCTAGGTTGTTGTGAGACCGGGAGGAGATCAATGCTTAGATAATCAAATTAGGATTTAGGTTGTTGTGAGGCCGGGAGGCGATCGACATTCCTATTTTCTAATCACAAAGGCGTAAGCTTAATTTGTGTTTAAATGTTCATTTCGAATAGGGATATTGTTTTGGGTATTTAAATACAATTTCTTGTGAGGCACTCGGGAGAGGTTGCAAGATGATATTAGAGCCTTGATTAATGAATTGAATGGAATTGATTAGCGATTACATAATGGATGAACATAGGAATAATAAAAGCGAAATCAAGTCCCTAGACCATTTGTGTATAGATACTTTATTTTCTTATTTTCATATTTATTTTGTTTTATTTTCTTAATTGTCATTTTATTAGGTTGCCTAGATAAAGTCAAGTTACAATAATTGTGGTACTTAATGGCAATTCTAAACCCAATCCCTGTGGAGACGATACTCACTCACCTTATACTCAAAACTTGACACCGTACGCTTGCGGAAATTTAATATACAAAAATTTATTTGCATCAAAGGCCCAGACAATATTTGTTCTATGTTTTGTAACGGCCCTAAGGTCGAGACTACTGATTTATTTTTTCTATATATATTTTATGATTTCCCGCAATATTCATGCTATGATGTTTACTGCTTACGTACCTTTCTGGTTTTTGTTGGGAAATATATATATTTTACAAGTATGCGGTGTGCGCCAAGCGCATGCTCGACTGCCTTAGTACCCCCTCGCTAGGGTTGAGTTCCTGAAGTCGACTCTAGCGTATGGTCGATGTCGATAGTAAATTAAGTAGTACGCAGTTGGAGTGGATTATCAAACTCGGTGTAAAGAATCAGTCGACTTGTCGACATTCATTTATTTCAACATGGGTTACAAAAGCGGCTCTTCAGCCTATCAATAAGAAAATGAAGAAAAATAATACAAGTATGGGGCTCTGATCTACCGTATCGACACCTCTTGTGATCACTGGTAGTAGGCCTTTAGCTGGTCTGCGTTCCAGGTGTGCTTAATGTCTTGCCCGTCGAGCTCCGCCCAACGGTATGAACCGTTGGCCACAACCTCGTATTCGATAGGGCCCTCCCAAGTGGGACCGAACTCCGGAGTTCTTGGGCTTTTGTGTTGGGGGTAGCGACCGTGAACTAGGTCCCCAACTCCGAAGCACTTGGCCTGACCCTCTTGTTATAGTACACGGCCGCCCTTGCACGTGCAGCGGCCGAGCCTTGGGCCAGCGTCCGTCGGCGCCCGTTCTTCAAGAGGTCGAGTTTAAGGTCATCGACCGCCTTATCCTCCTCATACCGGGTTACCCGGTCGGTCGAGATTGACACCTCTATCGGCAGGATCGCTTCGAACCCATAGGCCATGGAGAAGGGGTTTCCCCGTAGTAGATCCGCTGTTGTTCGGTAGGCCCATAGTACCTTCGGCAACTCGTCGCCCATTTCCCTTTGTAGGCGCCGAGGCGCCTTTTGAGGGTGACCTTGATGATCTTGTTGACAGCCTCGACCTGCCTGTTAGACCGGGGGTAGATGACCGACGAAATTCTTGTGGATCCTTAGAAGTTCGCGAAACCGATTAGTGTTGTCGTTATTGAACTGCTTCTGCTATCGGACACGAGAGAGGCGGGACCCTGAATCGGCACACGACAAGTTGTTCCATATGAAGTTCGTGCACTTCGCTTCCGAGATGGCCGTTAATGGTTCAGCCTCGACCCACTTCGTGAAGTAGTCGACAGCGACGATTGCGAACTTGTACCCCCCTGGTGTTTTGTGCAACGGGCCAATGAGGTCAATTCCCCACTTGGCGAAAGGCCAGGGGGACATGATGGATGTAAGGTCCTCCGAGCGCAGTCGAGGGGTTGGGGCATACCTCTGGCAGCTTTCGCATCTTTTGGCATATTCTACTGCGTCCTTCCAAAGGCTGGGCCAGTAGTATCCTTGCCGCAATATTTTGTAGGCTAGGGATGGCCCTCCCGCGTGGTTCCCGCAAACCCCGTCGTGCACCTCCGATAAGACCCTTTTCACCTCCTCTGCGCCGAGACACCTAAGTAAAGGCGTTGAGTACCCCCTACGGTAAAGGAGGTCGTCGTGCATCGTGTATCTCACCGCTTGGTACTTAATCTTCTTGGCTTGCAGTTTTCCCTCTGGCAGCTCGCCGTTGACCAAGTATCTGATGATTGGATCCATCCAGCCAGGTTGGAGTTCCACCGGTGTGACCTCAGGTCGCTTCTCTATGGATGGGACCTTTAACACCTCTAGAGGTACCAGGTTCAACAGATCAGCGTCTCTCGACGTCGCTAACTTGGCGGCCAGCGTCGGTATTGCTATTTCTGCTCTTGGTACCTTTGCTGTATTTCAAAAGGCGGTGAATTTTCCAGAGCCTCCTTAACCTTCTTCAGCATATCTTCTCATCCACAGTGCGAGTGTGACCTTTCACTTGATTCACAATGGTGGGAATCGAAGATGTCGGCGCTTCGGCCTTGGGTGATCCGCCATCCGGAGCCCAGTGAGCAAGGCCTCGTGTCTGCTTCGTTGTTGGATGCGGTAATTCGAACCTAATGGCGGCGGTGACCTTGTGTCCTTCGGGTGTATAACACCGATCTGCGCCCTTTGCCATTATCGTTGAGGCTACCATCGGCGTAGAGCTTCCATCGTGCGGCTTGGACCTCTTCAGCGGCGTCGCGGGTAAGCCTGTGAATTCCACCGAAGTCGGCCAGGGCTTGACCCTTGTCGCGGTCCAGCGGTTTGTGGTCGATGTCGAGGCGGCAGAGCTCTATTGACCATTTGAGGCCGTCCCGGATGCGTCGGACACGTGGCACCTGCTGAGGGGGGTGATTAGTCAATACACGGATCTGTGGGCTGGAAGAAGTGCCGCAACTTCCTTCTTTGTCACGACTAGCGAGGGTGAGCTTTTCCATCTGGGGATACCTCGTCTGCGTCGAGGAGGTGCTTGCTGGCGTAATACACCGGCAAGTGCACCTTCTTCTCTTCATGATTAACACCGAACTAACGGCGTGCTCCAAGACCGCGGTAAAGGCTCAACACTTCCCGATTCTTTGGTTTGGACAGCATCGGAGGCCTACCAAGGTGTTCCTTGGTGATGGAGCAGCACACTGCGCCTCTTCCATCCATAGAAAAGGCTTGCTCCCCCTCGGGGTATTGAAGAATGGGATGCACTTGTCCGTGGATTTGGAGATAAACCTACTTTCGGCGGCCACCACCCGTCCGTCTGGACCTCCACGGGCTTCCTCGGTGATGCCATGTCTGGGAGGGCCTGAATCTTCTCGGATTGGCCTCAATCCCGGCTGCTCACCATGAAGCCCAAGAACTTTCTGAGCGGCGCCAAAGGCGCACTTCTTGAGTTCGACTTCATCACATGCGTCACGAGCACATCGAACATTCTCCTCAGGTCTTCCTCATGGTCCTCGGTTCTCTTACTCTTCACCAGCATGTCATCGACGTAGACCTCCATTGACCTCCCAATCAACCCCACGAACATTTTGTTGACGAGGCGTTGGTATGTCGCTCCGGCATTCTTGAGGCCAAAAGGCATCACTTTGTAGCAGTAGAGCCCTCTGTCCGTTATGAATGACGTGTGCTCTTCGTCGCGGTCGAGCATGGGTATTTGGTTGTATCCTGAGTAGGCGTCCATGAGCTCGGGGCTCATGTCTGAGTGGCATCGACCCATTTGGTCAGTTGGGCAGGGGGAGGCTGTCTTGGGACATGCCTTGTTCGGATCGGTGAAGTCGGCCGCCGTCCGCCCTCCCCATTCGGCTTTTTCACGGGTGGGTTGGACACCCACTCGGGGTATAGGACTTCTCGGATAAAGTTTTTCGCGTAAAGCTTGTCCACTTCCTTCGCGGGGCCTCGGACCTCTCTGCGTTCATCGGCGGCGTTTACATCTCTTTGGAGGAACTTGTCATCGATGTTCGACCCGGTGACACATGGCGTCGGGGCTTATCCCCTCCATGTCCTCGTGGGTCAGCGAACACGTCGGGTTTCCCCTTAAAAATCCGACCCGGCTCCCCGGGCACGAGGTGTCGGCCTCGAGGCCGACTCTCGGCGTTCTGGTTGGGTCCCTTTCATCGGCAGGGGACTGTGAGCTCCTCGATGGGTCCCGCCTCGATTCTTCTCCGGGGAATCTGGGATCTAGTCAAGGGCAGCTCAATTTCTCCGTCTTTGGGGCCCCCCCTCATGGGTGGAGGTCGGCGTGGGACACGGAGGTGGGCGATCTCGTGGTAGGCGTCCTCGATCCCCATTGTCGGTATAGGCGTCATACCGTTGTGGCTGGGCGCTGTTTCCCCCCAGCTCGTCGAGGCATTGCCGCCTCTATTACTCGGGGCCGGGTGGTGTTTGGCCTCGCTTGCACCTGGGGAGGACCACAGGCGCTTCTTGCCGTTGCTACGATTGTTGGCCTGGCTGGTCTCCTCCTTGGGGGTCGCCGCCTTGCTCTTAAGGGCCCTCTTGGCCTCTTGGCGTTGATGAACCCTGGGCCCTCGTCAAAAATTCTTGGTAAGTATGGCGGACCTTGGTCGAGATCCGTCTTTGTGGGGATGTCCTTTTTCATGCTAGATAGCGCCCCCATCAAAGCCACTTCGCCGGAAATTCCCTCGGTGGCTGCAACCTTTTGCTCTCCAGGCGAGCTATCCAGTCCTTGAGGGACTCGTTGGGCCCTGGTATACTCTGGACAAGTTCTGCCCGGTGGGATGTACTTCTTGACACCTATGGTGAGTCAAAAGGCGTTCTTGAGGTCATCCCAGCTGTTTGGGAGAGGGGGACTCGATGATATTCTCTATGAACGGATGGTCATGGACGTACATCCTCAAGGCCGACATTTCTGGCTTCAGCCACCTTCCCCACAACTTGCTCGAAGTTGTTCAGTCTGCTCCCCATCACCCTTCTCCAACCCGCCATCTTCTCGGCCAGGGCCTTGTCTTCGTCATGAGCTCGTCTTCCCCGCCAGTTGCCACGGCCTTTCCACGGCGGGCGTGAGCTTTGCCCTCGAGGTCTCCCCGCAACCGGCGTGGATTCTAAGGGGACGGGTTTTCCCTATGTGTATCTTGAGGTGGTCGAGGAAGCGCACCTCTGTTATCCACGAGGCGCTGCTGCCTCCCAGCTCTTCTTCACGCGTCGTCACCTTCCTCCAGGACACATTCGAGCCTGGCCGGATGGCCTCATTCGCTCGACTATCACCCGATTTCCTCGGTGTCACCGTGCTGGCCTGTAATTCCTTGGTTTCCCAGCGGCGTTTACGGGACCGCCGGGCGCGTCCTCGAGCGGCGGCATTGGGTTCCGCCCCTGGTCTTGTCCGGCAAGGGTCGTAGCCATTCTTTCCACGACCGCAGTCAACGCCTCGACCTGCTTTTGGAGCTGGTCGATGCGGTCTGGGGCGTTTTCTGCGGTTGGTGGAAGTTGGTCGGCGGAAGTCCCGGCGGCGGTGGAATCCTGGATGGCCTGGGCCGGCTGGTTAGCTGTTTGTGGGCGATTTCTAGGACGCATGATGTTGGTCTCTGGTCGTATAAGACTAACTTCAAAGCTGGGTTAAGTTTCTGGGCTTGATGCCCTCCTTCTAGCGCCAATTGTTGACGGTGTTTTTCTGATAACTCGTTATAATCTCTCTTTATCACTCGCGATTATGCTAAACACAGGATGATGGAATAAAAAATGGAAAGTAATACAGAAGAAACAACGGTTTTATAGTGGTTTGGCAATAATATTGTGCCTAATCCACTTGTGCATGCACTATACTTTGAGCTGAGTACAAACGTTCTTTCTTGCAATACAAATGGTGTCTAACCCCCTTTCTGGGTTCTTTTCGTTCTATTTATACGGGCTCTCCTACGTTGCACATTCCCGGTTCCCAAGGGAGAAGCCATCTCCCGTCCTCGGTCTCCGTGAGGGTAGGTGAGAACTCATGATAGCTTATCCCTGGAAATTCGGCGGATCTCTTCAGTCGACACCGATTTTCGACTCCAAAAGTAGCTGTCGGATCAGTACTTCCCTCCTCCGGTTGACGTGACCTCTGGTAGCCGACACATATCTCTCGACGTCGCCTCATGTGCCCGTAGAGACCTTACCTGGTGCCCATTCTTATGTGGCCCTCCTCGACGCGGAGGGTACATCCGCTGCGCTTTACCTCATTGTCAACAGTCGATACTCCGCGCTGGAATCATCGACGTCGGTCTAGAGGAGAAGTGGTCGAGGTATCGACCATGACGTAACAATTATGATTGATTAGGAAATATTGTAACCGATTGTATCATAGTTGACTTAGAGTATTTTAGGCTGATTATCAGGACCATTATTGTAAATAGGATTCTAGGAATTTCTTTCCTTCGTAAGCCGGTCCTAATGTAGCTTACATAGCACTGTAATATTCACTTGTTCATTGAGAAATAAGACACAAAACATTTTTGCTCTCAAAAAGACAGAGAGAGGGCATTATACTTTGTTATGCAAGGTGAATAAAGAAAAAAAAAAAAGAAAAAAAAAATCTACCGGACCAATAACTAAGAAAACATATTGGAAAATATGCGAGAAGTTGTTCAACAATGTTACTTCGTCACAAGCCTGCATGAAGTATGAATAACATGAACCTTGAAAGTGAAAGTTAAAGATCACGTTGGGCCTAAAAATTGATAAACATTATTTAGTTAAATTTTTCCTTAGAATTCATAATAAAAATAAGATATCGGCAGGTAAAACAAAGGCGGCATCATAAATGCTAGATAAGTGTGAAATTATCATACCTGAGCAACACAATAAGCAACAAGGTTTAAAGCAACTATTGGAGAAGATCAACTGAAGAAACTCCACACCCAAAAAACTAAAGATTTGTTTGTTTCATGCGTCTGAAACCATGATTTTAATTAACTTACAATACTTTTTTTCTCACAAAATTTGAATTAAGAATCAATATTTCTAACTTGAACGCGTGAATCACAACTCATAAACTCTTCAAATTCAATCAATGCCCAGAACATAACAAAAATGGCGACCAAAAGGTAGCACAAGAGGAATAACAACAATCAAAGAGAGGAAAAAAGGGGGTTAAAAAAACAACCTGCAAGTCACGAAGCTCCAGACCAAAGCTAAGAAGAAAGCTAGTTAAGACATTTGAGAGGCAAGGTTAAAAAAGGAAAAAAGAAAAGAAAGGAAACAAAACACCGAAAGACAAAATAAGTTAACGAAGACTTTGACAGTTAAATTAAAACCAACAAGAATAGTGAGATGGCCTTGCTAGTTAAGCTAATTAAGAACATTTCCACCTTATTTTGTGAGATGGCCTAGCTGTCCCTGTTACATTAACAAACTCAGCCTCCAATTCTTCTTTGTTTTTTACAAAGTAGAAAAAATAAGTAGGGGAAATTAAGTTTCTACTTTCCATTGTAAAATGTAAATATAAGATAAATAATCAATAGATATATAAAAACCAGAATGGCTCCTCATCAATTGTATTTCGCATCTTCTTGAACAATATTGATTTTACTGGGTCTTTTCCAATCCAATAACAAAGCTCAAGCGTAGGTCCTTTAGAAGATGCATGAACATTTTGATAGTGATGGTCAAATAGTTCGGGCAACATCTTCAAAATCCTCGTTGGAGGTACAATTTTCGTTCCAAATTCGCTATCGAAACAGAACGGCGCACGCAGATAACATCAAACACAACCATGAATGACAAGGCGTCAATTACACAAATGATAATGAGAACACTACTAACCCCAGTAAAAGATGCAGAAAACTTAGAGCGAAGAGGACTAGTAATTCAAAAACAGTAAAGTAACCGAATGTTCTCAAGGAATTCAAAAGTTTGCTTATCATTTAATCAATGGTATTTGCGAAAAGAAATACTTAAAAAGTGTAGAAATCCCGGAATGATCTTGATTGATCCCGGAATGATCTTGATTGATTCGGGATGATTATGATTGATTAGGAAAGATTGTAACTGATTATATCATAGTTGACTTAGAGTATTTCAGGCTGATTATCAGGACCATTATTGTAGATAGGATTCTAGGAATTTCTTTCCTTCTTAAGCCGGTCCTAATGTAGCTTACATAGCACTGTAATATTCACTTTTTCATTGAGAAATAAGACACAAAACATTTATGCTCTCAAAAAGACAGAGAGAAGCCATTATACTTTGATATGCAAGGTGAATAAAAAAAATTGATTCACCTTCAATCTTCTAACGGCAAAATGAAAGATTACCAAATTTATATTTTGTAGAACTTATAGAGTACAATTTTGTGTCACGTAGCTTCTCTTTTAAATCCAAGTTGTTGACGGTGGAATTTCGCCAACAATAAACCAACCAGGTTACCTTCGGTTTCCCCTTGGATTACCGGCTGGTTAATGTGTTTAAAGATAGAGAATTCGTGTTTTTATGAACTGAGTATAAAATCACAAGAGAAATTTTATAGTGGTTCACCCCGTAAAATCAGAGTTACATCCACTGTATGATTTATATTGATTAGAGAGGGTTTACAATTTACACAAATTATCTCTTTTTTCTCTCTAAGATCCGCTTCTCTTCAATTAGCTGACCCCTTGCTTATCGGGGTCCTTCTCCTTATATAGCCGGGCTTCCTTCATTGGGGGTTTTCCTCCGTAGGCCTTTGCACTCAAGTGCTTCTCCTTTTTAGGCCCAATGATAGCCCAGTAGCCCACTAATCCGCACTGTTCACTCTACTGATTAGTCTTCGATTACGGCTCTGTGAGTCTCTGTAATGCTTTTGTGTCCCCTAGGGGAGGTTTGTAATCTTGCCATTAATGCTGTCAACAGTCTCCTGCTTCCGTACGCAACCCGCTATGTCTCGACGGGAACGTTCCCTCGTCGTCAGCACTGCCTCAGCCTTTTTCGTCCTCTTCAAGCGACCCTTTCGGCAGTCGCGGGATCCCAGCGCCTTAATTCAAGTATTTTGAATCCGTCGACGCCACATGGGGTCGTTGTTTCAATCTGGACATTGGCTTTGGGCTCGGCGGCTGATCTTGAGGCGTCGAAGCGTCGAGGGGCATGCATCTGGCGGGAGAGCGAATATCGCCACGTGTCGTGATTTTGGTGGTCCACGTCTTTGTCACATTTTCCCACACAACAGCTACCCCCCAGGTCGAGGGTTCCTTTTCTTGGTGGCCTCAACCTCTAGGCTCAGTTCTCTCCTTCCGTGCTTCGGGTGTGGGAACACAACCGTCGTGTCGATTGCTCTGACTTTAATGATGGGTATCCGTTTCTCGAGAGGTCGATCCTTGACCGTCAGATCCGCGCCCTTTCGATTTCCCACCTAACGTTCCGACCATTAGATATGCACAGAAATCCCTGACCGTGGGATTTTGAATTCTTCATTCGACGGTCGGGGCCGAGGATGGATTCTGCCTATAAATATCCCTTCGAAAATCCGAGAGCCATTTTTAGAATTTTCAAAACTTTGAACTCCCGTTGCTCTTTCGTCGAGATTCCTGCACCGTACTAGAGCTTTACTTGTTAGACTTCTGACGTTGCTCTTCCCATTCTTCGTGGTGTACTTTGTCACAGAGCTATCTTCACTTCATTCTCTGGTGAGTTCTTGAAACCTCTTTTTGTTTAGTTTTTGCTCGCGGTTTTTTTTTTTGTATCTGGAATGTGAGAATATGTGTACACAGAGAATGAGAATATATATTTAGTTTAGGGAAACTTACTTTTCTGTCGCACTGGATAACCTGATTTTTATGCGTATGTAGTTGTCTGCTTGTTTGATTTTTCCTTTAGTTTCTGGGTTCTGGGAGCCCGCGGTTCCCATGAATACTCATCGCTTCCATTGTGACATGAATGGTCGATGTTTTGAGCAGTCGTCGTTTACTCCACTCGACGTTAGGGTTTTAACTTAGCTTTATGTCCTTTATTTTGTCAGAACAATGGCTCAAAACTCTAGCAGTCGAGAGGATTCATTTTTCGTTGTTTGCTCTGACCCGCCTTCAGTGGTGGAGATCTCAGGGAGCTCCTCGTCGTCTAGCGTCGGTTCATTTCCTAGTAATATCGAAGACGTCGAGGGCAGCTTCGAGCCGATCGATGACTTTAGGAGCGAGTTCGCAGATTCGAGGAGCTGGTGGACCAAAAGGTCGGCGATTCCTTTTACCGGGGCCAGCGTTAGTGTGGGTCATTTGCCAAGCGATAAATGCCCCCGGCTGCTATGAGCGGAGACCGGATAGACCTTCCTTCTGGCAAAGCGGCGTAGTGTCGAGGGTTTGGAATAATGACATTATCCAAGCTGTGAAGGAAGGAAGCATCGACGGGAGGTGGTTGAGTATCTCCTCCACGACAAGCACTTCAAGACTAGCATGCCACTTGTTGGATACCTTCGGTTTATATGAGGCGGTGACCGCGAGGATGACTCTCGATTCATCCCTTTGTAAAAAATCTTGCCATTTCTATGGCATTTCCCCCTTCGATTGGCGCCCGAACTTCTAATCCTGCTTCGCAGGAGCTTGGATCCTGTGGAACAAGAAGTTTGACATGGAGCTCCCACTGGATGAGTTCCGCTTTATGTACAAACTATGCCATGTCACCAAGTGCGACGGTTGGTACTTCTTGGGCGGACACGGGAGGGCCCAGCTGAGGTTTGTGAAGCTCATTCTGGGCATTCCCACGTCGTCACATGGGTGGAAGCCCATGTTTTTCATGATCTGGGGGCCATTCAATTTTCATCCCAACGACCACCGGCCTCATCGAAGGCTGACGCAGGCGGCGTTTGGGAATATGAGTAAGTCTGTCGACCGTGCTTTCAGCTGTCTTGCCTCATTTCCTTTTTCATTTGTACTGACGACAAGCCTCTCACTACGCAGTTAATGACGACCGGCCAAAGTTTTCAGCCAATAGCTTAGAGAGGATCGAGGAAGCTTTCTCCTTTCCTTCGGAGGTTTGTCATATTAAAACTCTCCTAACCGAAGAGAACCTTTGCGAGTCTGGTCTGATCCTTGATCTCCCCGACCCCTTAGACGTAGATGCCATTCGTGAATACTTCCATCTAAGCGACGAAGGTAAGTTCTTCTCTCGACGTCTTATGACTCATTTTTTTTAACACTATCTTCTTCTCGTCGTCAGAGATGTCGTCTTTGAGGATTCACCTTCCCGGGGGCCCGCGGCCGACGCCAAGCCCTCAACAAGCGCCGAGAGAACATGCGTTACCTATCGCGCAGCCCCCGCCGAGCCAACAGCCGTCGGCTAAAGGGAAGGAAAAGGCTGGCTCGTCCTGCCCTGCCTCGAAGGGAAAAAAAAAGCAAAAACAAGAGGCAACGTACCGAAGCTTCGGCGGATGTCCACGCGTCGACTGGTAAAGGGTGGACACTAGCGGTGCCTATCCCGGATGTTCCCATCACCCCGGGCCCAAGAGAACACATACTGATTCCTGGGGGGAAGGTTATGGATGGGAACTTCCAAGTCTTGGACCTTTCTGACGCCGAGGTCGAGGCAATGCTAAAACTTCCTCCTTGCTTTTCTCTCATTTTCCAGGCATTGTACGAGTCCTGCCTCGAGCCGCACTGGGTTGCTGCCTCCCAATCTTCCATGGTCGACCACCAGCGGAAGCAGATCTCCTTCCAGATCTATGTAAGTATATATACATATACATTTTCTTTGAAAGTAGATTGTTTAGCGTTATGTCCTGATTCTTTGTGATTTTCAGAGCCTGGTCCTCTCTCTCCTCAACCTCCTCGACCTTGTTAAGGTTGAGGAGTGCCAGGGGGCGATGGATGACTTGGAGGCCGGGCTGAAATCCCTCGTTGATGAGGCCAACAAGAGTAGGGACGGCGCCCGCGAAGAGAGGGACTTGGCGGTGGCCAAGTTGTTAAGTCTAGAAAGTGAGTTTGCCAAGCTGAAGGCAAAAATTAACAATCTTACCCGTCATGCGGACTTGACTGAGAAGAAACTGGCCGCGGCTCTTGTCGACGCCGAGAACCGTTACGCTGAGGGCAAAGTGGAAGGGAAGATTGAGGCTGAGGCAGCCTTCGACGCCAGACGGGCGGAGATGCTGGAGGAGTTTAAGGCTTCTCAGGAGTTTTTTGATATCCGCAACAAGGACTTTCAGTCGGCGGGTGATCAAATTGTTGACCTGATCCGGAAGGAGCGTCCTGAATGGGATTTGGGCTTTCTTTACAACTCCTCCACTCCGGCCATTGACGAGGAGATGCTTCCTTCTACGGCAGAGGCGGTAGATGTTCCCTCTGCGGGTGGCGGTGATAAGCCAGCAGCCGGTGGCGACGAGGCTTGAGGAGCCGTCTTTTGCCTTTCCCTTTAGCAGTTTCTCCCCTTTTTTTTGTAACTAATTTATTTTCAATCTAGACAATTTTATCATCTGTACTTCAATATTTTTTTATATATACAATGGTAATGGGTTTTTTGTTCATACCTTGATTTTTCTTTTAGAAGATCCCTCAGGATTTGTTGAGAGTTGTCTTTCTTTTTTGGAAGATCTGACATCGAACTCAACCTGTGGGATCGTCGTCTTAGGAAATTCCTTGGAATTTCACTAAGTATTACGTCTCTCCTCCTTGGAGGATTGCTGACGTCGAAGTCACCCCTTGGGGTCGTCGTCTTAGGAAATTCCTTGGAATTTCACTAAGTGTTGTGTCTTCATTTCCCCCGTGTTGGTTAAACACACCCTTGGGTTTTCTTTTAAGCAAACACGCTATTAGGGGATCAATCTGTTTCATGCTGCAAACACATCAATTTATTTCATTTGTAAAGAATGTACAAATATAAAATGTGTAAACAACTTCATACGCTACTGGTAGTATATCTTTAGCTGCTCGGCATTCCATGCGTGCTGAACCTTCTTGCCGTCGAGGCTTTCTAGGATGTAGGTGCTGGGTCGTAGTGTTTCTCTTAGGGACCAGTATTTTTAGGTTTCGTGCTTTGCGTTACCCTTTTTAATACTAGGTCTCCCGGGATGAACCTTCTTTGCCTTCTTGTTGTAGTACTGCGCCGTTCGTTGCTGATAAGCGGTGAGACGTAGTTGGGAGTTGAGTCATTTTTCTTCCAACAAGTCGAGTCCTCCGCTTAAGCCCTCTGGGTTATCCTCGTCGTTGTGAATAACGGTTCTTAGGGTCGGCGTCTCGATTTCTATAGGAAATACAGCCTCAACGCCATATGCCATAGAAAAAGGGGTTTCCCCTATTGTAGTTTGGCTTGTTGTTCTATACGCCCACAAAACTTTGGGAAGCTCCTCGGCCCATCTTTCTTTCAGGTCATCGAGTCTTTTCTTGAGAGTATACTTGAGTATTTTGTTGTCTGCTTCGACCTGTCCATTTGACTGTGGATGGATCGGCGCCGAGAAGTCCTTTCGGATGCCCAAACCTTCACAGAATTTGCGTGTTGCGGCGTTGTCGAACTGTTTTCCATTGTCGGAGACTATCGAGTGGGGCACCCCAAACCTGCACACAATGTGGTCCCATAGGAATTTAGTGCAGGCTGCTTCGGTTGTTGTAGTCAAGGCCTTGGCCTTTGCCCAATTTGTGTAATAGTCCACCGCTACAATTGCGAACCTCAACCCCCCAGGTGCAGGGTGCAACGGTCTGATTAGGTCGATCCCCCATTAAGCGAAGGGCCATGGACTGAGAATGGAGGTCAGTGTTTCCGGGGGTGCTCGGGGAATTGTGGCGTACCTCTGGCATTTATCGTATCGCCGGGCGTACTGAAATGCGTCCTTTTCTAGAGTGGGCCAGTAGTATCCTTGCCTCAAAACCTTTAGTGCTAGAGATTGTCCCCCGGTATGATTGCCACAGATCCCCTCATGTATTTCTTGGAGGACCTTCTGAGCTTCGTCATCATCCAAGCATCGTTGTAGAGGTGTTGAATAGCCTTGTCGGTAGAGCAGGTCATCGTATAATAAATACCTGGCGGCTCTATACCTGATTCGCCGGGCCTCAACTTTATCACTTGGTAGTTGTTCGTCCATTAGGTATTGGATGAGGGGAGTCATCCAATTTTTTCTTTCTTTGACACTAAGTGCCTTCGCCAGTTCCTCGACGGTTGGACGCTCTAGCTCTTCAATGGGCACGACGCCTAGTGTGTCAGCATTTGACGATGCTAGTTTTGCTAGTGCGTCTGCGTTTGCATTCTCGGCCCGAGGGATCTAGAATATTTCGTATCTCTTATATTTGACGAGCTCCTCCTTTGCCTTCCTTAGATAGGCCCCCATCTTTTCGCCGCGTGCTTGGTATTCTTCCTTGACCTGGGCGACGACTAGCAGGGAGTCGGTGTAGATGTTGATCCTCTCGACTTTTAAATGTTTTGCTAAGCACAGTCCGGCAATCAGGGCTTCATATTCAGCTTCATTGTTTGAAGCCTTAAATTTAAATCGTACCGCCGAGGTAATTTTGTGGCCTTCGGGGCTGATTAATATAATGCCAGCTCCTGATCCGTTTTCGCTCGACGCCCCATCTACGTAAAGCTTCCATGTTGTATTATCGACTTCTTCAGATGAGGTGGAAGCCAGCCTGTGAGAGAATTCAGCCAAGAAGTCAGCAAGGGCTTGACCTTTAATCGCGGTCCTCGGCATGTACTTTATGTCAAACTGGCTTAGTTCTATCGACCACTTGAGAAGTCATCCGAAGGTTTCTGGTCTTTGTAAGGCTTGTCTCAGCGGGTGGTTGGTGAGGACTCGTACTGTGTGGGATTGGAAGTAGTGCTGGAGCTTCCTCGAGGCAATCATTAGGGCGAGAGCTAGTCGCTCCATTTCGTTATATCTGGATACGGCGTCGAGGAGCCTTTTGCTCACAAAGTAGATCGGCAATTGTACTTTCCCTTCTTCCCTTACCAAGACGGAGCTCACGGCGTGTTGGGACACGGAGAGATACAGGCTGAGCTCTTCGTCGGCGTTTGTTTTTGACAAGATTGGGGGCTTGCCCAAATGTTCCTTTAGCCTTTGGAAAGCTTCCTCACACTGTGGTGTCCACTCGAAGTGCTTATTTTCTTTCAACGCGTCGAAGAAAGGGACACATTTGTCAGTAGCCTTTGATATGAATCTATTCAGGGCGACGACGCAACCTGTCAACCTCTGTACATCTTTTGGTTTGGTTGGCGACCGCATATCCTGCAAAGCTTTGATCTTTTCCAGGTTGGCCTCGATCCTTCGGCTGCTGACCATGAAACCGAGAAATTTACCCGATCCGACTCTGAAGGCACATTTCTGGGGATTAAGCTTCATGTGGTATTTTCTCAATATTCTGAACATCTCTCCCAGGTGGTCGACGTGATGGCTGGCCTTTGTGCTTTTTATGAGCATGTCGTCGACGTATACCTCCATCGTTTTGCCGATCTGTTGAGCGAACATCTTATTTACTAGCCTTTGGTAGGTTGCCCCTGCATTTTTCAGGCCAAATGGCATTACTTTGTAGCAGTAGAGGCCCCTGTCGGTTATAAAAGACGTGTGCTCCTCGTCGACTGGATTCATGGGGATTTGATTGTACCCGGAGTAAGCGTCCATAAAGCTTAGCATCTCATGTCCCGCCATGGCGTCGACCATTTGATCTACCCGAGGGAGTGGGAAGTCGTCCTTTGGGCATGCTTTGTTGAGGTCGCTAAAGTCGACGCAAGTTCTCCAGTTCCCATTGGGTTTGATTACCAGGACCGGATTGGATATCCAGCGTGGATAATGCGCCTCCCTGACGAAGCCATTATTGATTAATTTGTCGACCTCTTCCCTCAGGGCTTCATACCTCTCGGGGTTCATCGGTCGGCGTTTTTGGCGTTTGGGAGGATACGTAGGATCGACGTTCAAGGAGTGACACATTACCTCGGCGTCGATTCCTTCCATCTCGGAATGGCTCCAAGCGAAGACATCCAAGTTTTGCCTAAGGAATTTCTCAACTTCACTCTTGAGGTTAGGAGTCAAATCCGAGCCAATCTTCAGTGTTTTAATGCTCCCATTTTGGTCGATTTTAATTTCTTCCAACTGTTTGATAGGCTGGGACCAAGTAACTTCCTCTTGAACCCTGGGGTCTATATCTTCGATGGGGCTTTGTTGAACCATCCTCATTTCTTGCCTCCCCGGCTGGTCATACCCACGTATGGCATCGGAATATGCAACCCTGGCTTCATATTGATTGCTTTTAATTTCCCCTACGCCATTCGGGGTGGGGAATTTAACCTTTTGGTGGTAGATGGAGGTTACCGCCCTTAATGCCTGGAGGGTTGGTCTCCCGATGACTGCGTTGTATTGAGAGCCTCCTTTGATGACTACAAAGTTGGCCATTCTTGTTGCTTGCCGGGGCTTTTCTCCGGTGGTTATTGGTAGCCGGATAGTTCCTTGAGGGATGACGGAGTCTCCGGTGAATCCGTATAACGGCCTGGTGGTTCGTTCCAACTACTCCTTGGGTATTCCTATTTTGTCCAAGCAGTCAGAATACAGGAGATCTACCGAGCTTCCGTTGTCCACCAATATTCGATCACCAATGCATCATTGTGGGGGAAATGCACACCGCTGGCGTCATCCTCGTTGAAGGCTAAATCAGTGTGACTGTGTCTCGGGGCTTTGGCGGCAGAGACGTTCCAAAACCGCTCCTGGTAGACCCCTTTGGCCTCGTGGGCGTAGTCCTTCTGCGACCTTCGAGTGTCTCCTCCTATGTAAGGGCCGCCGAGGACCGTTCTTATGACGCCGATAGGTTCCCGATCTTCTGGGCAGTGGTTTTCCTCTCGGCGTCGACCCTCCTGTTGCTTGCCATGGCCGTCGTTATGAGGTCTCCGATCAGCCCTGAATTCCTGTAGTCTTCCCTCACGAATTATTCTCTCGACATCATCCTTGAGGTCGGCGCAGTCATTGGTGTGGTGGCCGACTGCGCCGTGGAACCTACAGAATTTCCTCTAGTTCCTTCGAGTGGGATCTGACTTCATTGGCTCAGGTCGGCGTAACATATTCCCGCGGCCTCCCTGATTGAAGATTTCCTCGATGCCTACCATTAATTCATGGTAGGTGTCGTATTTTTGGAACAGCCGAGGCCTGCAGGGATCCTCCTGTCTCGGCTTCTTGGCCTCCGGTGTCCTTTGTGTTGGGGTTGGTTGCTTATCGTCGCTTCCTTCCCATCGACACTTCTTCCCATCTTGCCTTGATGGTGCCGCCCCTTGCTCGACCCCCTTACCCTTGTTGGATCTGTGGTCAGGGTCGTTAGCGTCTGCCTCTTCCGCGTTGATGTATCCTTGTGCCCGTGCAAAGAACTCTTTATAGCTGGATGGGGGTTTTTGGTTCAGCTCCCTTTTGAAAGTAGTTGTCTTCTTCATACTTGACAACGCCCCCATCAGGGCTTCCCTGTCGGTAATATCCATCGTCGCGGCGATGGCTTCTCTGTACCTGGCAAGCCAATCCCTCAGCGTCTCGTTTGGCTTCTGGTATATCGCTGTCAGGTTTTGTTTTGAGGGCACGTACTTCTTGACCCCGATGAATTGGAGAGAAAATGCATCCTTCAACTCATCCCAGCTAGAGATAGAGTTTGGTTTCAGCGTCCGGAACCATCGTCGGGCGGAGTCGATTAGGTGGTTCCGGAAGGCTCAGCACATGATCTCCTCGGCGTATACATCTCTAAATGATCGTCGGGATCTCCTCGTCCGTCATAGGGTGGAATCAACGGCGACCTGTATTTTTCGGGGAGGGGGAGCGCCATTATCTCCGTAGTGAATGAGTGGTCGTGAGTGCGGCTGGGTGTGATGTCGACGTTCACCACTTTGGCCACCCGTCCAATGTTCTTTTTCAGCCCCGCAACATCCCCGATCAGACCCTCCTTTCCAGGTTAGCCATGCGTTCCATGAGGGTCCACGCTTCTTCCGTCGAGACGACTGAACCAGCAGCTCCCGGTGCTTCTGGCCTTTGAGCGATGGGTCCACCCCTGGCCTGGCCACCCGCCTGTACTGAACCCGAGTCTCCCGGCGGGTTTCCTCCCGGATTTTGGGGCAGTTTCTCGATGGCTCGGATCCTAGCAGCTCTTAATCGGCTGCCAGAAGAGTGGGTGGGCCGAGGCCTAGGAAGGCCTTGGTGGTGCTCGCTCTCCCCGGTTCCTTCTTGGACGTGTGGGTGTTCACCGTGATTTGGATTCTCTATTACGGCGGGTCCTTGTGGTCTCGGGGCATCTTCTAATGGCGGCATGGAGTTCCTTCCGTCTAGTCACTCCACTACGGTCACTAGCCCACGCACCAGCTCAGTTAAAGCAGCTAGTTGCGCTTGCATCTGCATTGGATCCGGCTTTGGTGCGTCAGGAGGAGGAATTTCATTTCCGTCTGGGCGCAAATCTCCTTCCATCCCGCTATCCCTTTGGGTGGATGGCTGATTGTAACTTTATATTTGTTGGGCGTCGAACGCTTTCGGTCCCCTGTGGAGTCGCCAGTTGTTGACGGTGGAATTTCGCCAACAATAAGCCAACCAGGTTACCTTTCGTTTCCCCTTGGATTACCGGCTGGTTAATGTGTTTAAAGATAGAGAATTAGTGTTTTTATGAACTGAGTGTAAAATCACAAGAGAAATTTTATAGTGGTTCACCCCGTAAAATCAGAGTTACATCCACTGTATGATTTATATTGATTAGAGAGGGTTTACAATTTACACAGATTATCTCTTTTTTCTCTCTAAGATCCGCTTCTCTTCAATTAGCTGACCCCTTGCTTATTGGGGTCCTTTTCCTTATATAGTCGGGCATCCTTCACTGGGGGTTTTCCTCCGTAGGCCTTTGCACTCAAGTGCTTCTCCTTTTTAGGCCCAGTGATAGCCCAGTAGCCCACTAATCTGCACTGTTCACTCTACTGATTAGTCTTCGATTACGGCTCTGTGAGTCTCCGTAATGCTTTTGTGTCCCTGGGGGAGGTTTGTAATCTTGCCATTAATGCTGTCAGCAGTCTCCTGCTTTCGTACGCAACCCGCTATGTCTCGACGGGAACGTTCCCTCATCGTCAGCACCGCCTCAGCCTTTTTCGTCCTCTTCAAGCGACCTTTTCTGCAATCGATGGATCCCAGCGCCTTAATTCATGTATTTTGAATCCGTTGACGCCACATGGGGTCGTTGTTTCAATCTGGACATTGGCTTTGGGCTCGGCGGCTGATCTTGAGGCGTCGAAGCGTCGAGGGGCATGCATCTGGCGGAGAGCGAATATCGCCACGTGTCGTGATTTTGGTGGTCCACGTCTTTGTCACATTTTTCCACACAACACAAGTCATGTTTATTTGCTCTTTAATAGAGGATAATACTTAACGATAAAAAACAATATGTCATGCTCTTGAGTGTATATATATTATACTAAAAAGTAATGAATAATTCTGGTTATAAAAAAATAAAATAAACTTGAACCTAAACCCACAGACAGATAAGATGATGAAAGAAATAAACAAAACAACTATTTATCGGGGGATATATTTTTTTAACACGATTGAACAAACATTTAAAAAGAAGATAAAATATTAATCTTAAAGGTTTAATATGTAGATATAAAGTCCAACATGAAAATATTTACATGCCTTAGCTTAGAAAGCGGATTATAAATTTTGTTAACTTTCATTAGAAACATCGTAAGACCCCTAACAAAATTGTACCTCCAATGAACAAATAATACTTAATGCAGAACCCAGCATGAGTATTAGTTAATAAAAAAAAGGAAAATAGTAGAAAATAGGCCAATATGAAAAGCTTAAGAAAGGAAATAGGCCAATTTTTTGTTATAGAAATTAATAGGCCATAACTTGTCAAGTTATGGTTTATAACCAGATAAGTTATAGACAAACTTGTCAAGTTATGGTTCATAACCGGACAAGTTATGGAAAATTATGAATAATAACTTGTCAAGTTATGGTTCATAACCAGACAAGTTATGGACAAAAATAATAATTTGGCCTATTTATTAACTTATGTAAACTATTGGCCTATTAATTTTAATTCATCTCAAATTTTGGCCTATTTTCCTCTTTCTCCCATAAAAAAACGTGGTAGTGGTCCACTTTTATTTAGCCCACGTAGAGTCTGTTGAAGAATCCTCAATGATGTCTTTCTAAAAAGACATTATACTAATTAATTTAAAAAATGATCAAAACCATGTATTAGAATGTAACGGGCTCAAAATGAACATTTTCTTGAATATGAAGGGTCCATAATAACATAAAACAACATGAAGTTTGTTGATAAATTAGGGATTAGAATAAGGAATGATTGTAATCCGGGTATGATTAGCTATACAGCGGATATTAGGAAAGAAAAATATTAGAGGATAGTTGACTTTTTTGTTTCCTTATTTTACAGATTTTGTTCCTTAGTTTAGGGAAGAGATTCAGCCTCCTTTGGCCTATATAATTCCTGTATGCTTTTTTACGAAATAAAGATGAAAAGAATAAAGATTATTCTTCTCCTTGCCTAATTCTAATATGGTATCAGAGCCTCGGCTATTTCCTTGAAATTTTTCCTTCCTTCCTCCTACAGCCGTTCACCCCTTTCTGTCAAAATTTTTCCCTGCAACCTAAATGAATTATAGACTGGCAATGACCAGCCAAAAAAGGGATTCCTCCGCTGTTGGTGATAGCTCGAGCGCTACGAGTGATGGGACTTCAACCGAGAATGTGCAATCAGGAGCAAGAGGGCCGGCGGCTAATGGCCGATCAAAGAACAGTGCCGAAGACCTCTTCAATCCAAACATGTCCTTCCAATTGACCAGCCATAAATTAAATGGCCGGAACTACTTGGAGTGGACTCAATCGGTGAAACTTGCTATTGATGGTAGAGGTAAACTCGGCTATTTGACAGGAGAAATTACTAGGTCGGCTGCAGGTGATCGGAATATGGCAACTTGGAGGTCTGAGAACTCCCTAGTCATGGCCTGGTTAATTAACTCAATGGAACCAACCATTAGAAAACCTCATATGTTTCTGCAGACAACCAAGGAAATATGGGAGGCAGTAAGGAAGATGTACTTATATATTGAGAATTCTTCTCAAATATTTGAGTTGAAAACCAAGCTATGGAAGGCCAAACAAGGAGATAGAGATGTTACTGTGTTCTATAATGACCTAGTAACCCTATGGCAGGAATTAGACCTTTGTTATGAAGATGAGTGGGAGTGTCTGAATGATAGCATCTGGTACAAGAAGAGGGAATAAAACAATTGTGTTTATGTCTTTCTTGCAGGTCTAAACCACGAATTGGATTAAGTTAGAGGCAAAATTTTGGGAAGAAAGCCTTTGTCGTCCATTCGAGAAGTGTTTTCTGAAGTTAGGAGAGAAGAGATGAGACGAAAAGTGATGATTGGGAAAAGTGAACCGGATGTGGAAGCCTTTGCATTTGTATCCAGAGGAGCTGAGGCTGAGGGAGAGAAGAAGAATGGCAAAACAAAGCCTTGGTGTGATTACTGTAAACAATCATGGCATACTCGGGAGACATGTTGGAAAATCCATGGTAAACCAAACAATTGGAAGAAAAAACCATCTGAAGATAACCGTGCCGTTGGCCTAAGGTTAAATATATCTCATGTTTTGATGATAACAAACACAATGTATTATGTTACTAATGATTCTACTTTGAGTTGTGTTGTTAGCAAAATTGATATTATAAATCAACTCAAGAAGCATAGTATGGAATGCAATGCATACATTCAAGGTTGAGAAATGCAAATTGAAGAAGGAACTCAAAGCTTGAAGTGTTGAAAAATCAAAGATCAAGAGCAAGCAAACAAAATCAAGCAAGACAAGTTATTCATAGGTTCTTATATCTCAATAGTCTTGTATTTGATTTTAATGTCATGCTATCTTGATTAAATCATGTTTAGGCTCATGCACACACTCACATCACTCTTTTAAAATGAGACTAAATTGATGGTTTAATGACATTTGGTCTAAAAGAATAACTTTGTGAAGGTTTAAAGTCAATTAAACGTCAACCGGTCGACCTATGTCGTCCGGAGACAGAGAAGGCCAAATGCACCGGTCGACCGGTGCTGCCTCAACCGGTCAATCGCTCCGGTCGACCGGTCATGATCAACTGCCTGCATTTAAGACCATTGAACATTGAGATTTCAAATTTGATTCAACCGGTCAACCGCTCCGATCGATTGGTGTTGGGTGAACGGTCATAAATGAGGCTGTTGGAAAGTGAGTTTAAAAAGAAAAAAGTCATCTTTCTAAAAATAGAACATATCTCTGAAAGTGAAAAATTGTCATTTAACTCTCAAATCTCTTGAAACTCCAAAAAGCTTTCTACAAAGTGCTTCCATAATCATCATCTTCTAAAAAGCCTTACTTTACTTTCTCACACTCACTTGAGCCTACATTGGATTATATCTTGATAGTGTGATTTCATAATCTCCTAATTATTTCAAGTGTGTACAATCATTGTAAGGGTGTACGGCTGAGCTATTCATTTTCATAATCCTCATTGTCGTGTTGGGTTTATTGGTTAGTCGATCTCCATAGAAAATTGACATTGTGTAAGAGGTTAGGCAAAACCTCGGGTAGAAAGATTCGCTTTCTTGTAAGAGGAGTGATCGTGCCGGTTAGACGATCGTATAGTGGAAGAGGTCGAGAGGCGGAATATCTCGGCAACAGTGGATGTAGGCAAATTTATTTGTCGAACCACTATAAATCGCGTTTGCATCTCTCTTACCCTTATCTCTTTAATTTCCGAATTTTAAATTTGTTAGTTGATATTAATTAATCTAAACTCTTGATAATAAGCATGGTGAACTTGTCATATGATATTAGATTGACTCACATTGTGTATATTAAGTGTTTGTGATATTATCAAAACTTACATAATTTCTGCACACTAAGTGTTTGATAAATTGACTGTGTAAGATTAATTGTCTACATTTGTAATTAATCTTGAGAGAGTTTGTTAAATCTGAAAAATTAGTAAAAACCCAATTCACCCCCCTCTTGGGTAGCCTTGCAAGGGACAACACGTGCCTCTCAAGCTAATATTTCAGAATCAAGGCCCAAAACTTCCCCTAGAGTGCAGCCGTTCACAAAGGAGCAAATAGAGCAAATTTGTAAAATCCCTTAGTCTCAAAATTTCAATAACTCAAACCCTTCTTGTTCTTTGGTTCATAAAGGTAATCATCTAGTAGAGTCCTATTTTAGTGTCAATTCAAAAGACTTGTGGATAATTGATTCTGAAGCAACATATCATATGACCAGTTCTCCAGGACATATGTTTCCTAAGTATTTTTTGAATAAAAACCCATCTTCATTTCAATGTGAAATTTGTGAACTTGCTAAACACCGTCGATCTTACTTTCCAGCACAACCCTATAAGGCCACAAAACCTTTTACTATAATTCATAGTGATGTGTGGGGACCTTCAAGAATAAAAACAATAACTGGAAAGAGATGGTTCATAACATTCATTGATGATCATAATTGACTTACATGGGTGTTACGGGTTCAAGTCTTCAGAAGTGACAATGGCAAAGAATATTTCAATGATTTTAGGGGATTTTTTCGTGGAAAATGGTGTTATTCACCAAAGTTCTTGTAACAATACTCCATAACAAAATGGAGTAGCTGAGAGGAAAAATAAACATCCTCTTGAGGTAACTAGATCTTTAATGCTCTCCAACAATGTTCCTAAATATTTATGGGGTGCAGTGGTCCTAACATCCACATACTTGATTAATAGAATGCCTTCAAAAGTTTTGAAATTTCAAACCCCTTTAAATTGCTTTCAGAAATGCTTTCCTTCCTCTCGGCTTTCATATGATCTTCCCCTTAAAGTGTTTGGTTGCACTGCATTTGTTCATATTCATGATATCAATAGAGGAAAACTTGATCCCAGGACAAGAAAATGTGTGTTTGTTGGTTATCCTTCAAATAAAAAAGGTTACAAATGTTTTGATCCAACATCCAATTTTTTTTTGATATCCATGGATGTAACCTTCTTTGAAAATGAACCTTTCTTCATGGCACCTTATCTTCAGGGGGAGACATCTATTGAAGATTCGATGTTTAATTGGTTATTGGAAGATTTTTTACCTAAGAAAACTGAAACTAATGAATTTGAAACCATTAACAAGGAATCTGAAATCATGGTAAACATTGGAAAGGGAGATGTCTCAAATAATGAAAATTCGGATCAACCTTTTGTGCCATTATAGAATCAAACTCGAGAAGGAAGCAAGATGTGTGCGAGGTAAGGTCGACATCACTATAAAGGGAAAGTCTATTCAAGGAAGTATCCAGGACAACAAAGAAAGGTCAACAACTTGCAGCATGTCAAGAATCCAACCTGAGGATAAATACAAAGGTTGAGGTTCAATCAGGTGAGTCTAGTCCTGTTCCTACTGAGTTAAAGTCTTTTGAACAAATTTTTGTTCCAGAGTCAGATGAAAATTTAAATCTTCCCATTGCTCTTAGGAAAGGCACTAGGACATGTACAAAACACCTATTGTATACCTTTTTATCCTATGAGAGTCTGTCCCCATTGTTGTCCCGAATAAGGCTACCTAAGAGGGGGGTGAATTGGGGTTTGAAGATTTTTCTAGAGTTTGTACAATTATTCGAAGATTAAAACTAAATATAGACAATTAATTCAACAAAGTAATTTTATCAAACACTTGGTGTATAGAAAATTATGTAAGTTAATGCAATAGCACAACCACTTGATGTACACAAGATGAACCAATCTAATATCATATAACGAGTTCAATAAACTTATCACTACAAGTTAATCCAATCAATGTCAACTATCGAATTTAAAGTGCGGAAATTAAAGAGATAGAGTTAGAGAGATGCAAACGAGATTTATAGTGGTTCGACAAATAAATTTGCCTACATCCACTGTCACTGAGATATTTCGCCTCTCAACCTCTTCCACTATTCGATCGACTTTCCGGCATGATCACTCCTCTTACAAGATGGCGAATCTTTCTACCCGAGACTTCGCCTAACCTTTTACACAATGTCGATTTTCCACGGAGATCGACCAACCAAGTAACCCAATACCAAAGGAATGATTATGAGTAGTGAAGTACTCAGTTATACACACCTAACAATGGTTTTACACAATTGAAATCACTAGGAGATGATGAAATCACACTATCAAAAGATAATTCAAGGTAGGCTCAATTATGTGTAAGAGAGTTAAGAATTTAGAGAAGATGATGATTATGTAGACACAATGGATAACACTCTTTTGATTTTTGGAGCTATGAATGAGTTCTTTGTTTTTAGAAAAATCAACTATGGAGAAAAATGACTTTTCTCTATTTAACCTCACTTGCCAACGGTCATATTTTTGCCCGTTTACCCAGTACCGGTCGACCGGAGCGATTGATCAGTTGAGACAAATTTGAATTCGCGTTGTTCAACGGTCTTATTGAGTGTCTGTTGAACAAAACCGGTCGACCGGAGTGGTTGACCGGTTGAGGCAACACCAGTCGACCGGTGCATTTAGCCTTCTCTGTCACCGGACGACATAGGTCGACCGGTTGACACTTAATTCGCCTCAAGCATTCACAAATTTGTACTTTTAGGCCAAATGTCATTATGCACTAAGTTTAGTCTCATTTTTAAAGAATAATGTGAGTGTGTTCATGAGCCTAAACAAGAATTAATCATGATCGTATGAAGTCAAAATCAAATACAAAACTAAGGAGATATAAAAAAAAAAAAAACCTATTAGTACTTGTCGAGCTTGATTTTGTTTGCTTGCTCTTGATCTTTGGTATTTTTAGCACTTCAAGCCTTGAATTCCTTCTTCAATTTGCATTTGTGAATCTTGAATGTATTTGCATTATATTCCGCAAAATGCTTCTTGAGTTGATTTATAACATTAATTGCGCAAAATACACAACTCAAAATAGAATCATTAGAAACATAATACATTGTGTTGTTATCATCAAAACATGAGAATATTCAAACTTTGGCCAACACATCATTCCGTGCATTTACCCCAAAATTGTCTTGTGTTATCATTCCAAAGAATATACAAGATGCTCTAGAAGTTCCTGAGTGCAAGGAGGCAGTCCTAGAGGAGATGAGGGCTCTTGAGAAGAATATGACTTGGAAAGAGGTTGACCTTCCAAAAAGGAAAACACCAGTTGGGTGTAAGTGGGCATTTCTTTGTAAAAATACAATTATGATGGATCTCACAAACTTATGGCATTGATTATTCAGAAACGTTTTCACCAGTTGCTAAGTTGAATACTGTGAGAGTATTACTTTCTGTTGCAGTTAATCTAGATTGGCCTTTATATCAGCTGGATGTCAAGAATGCATTTCTAAATGGAGATTTAGAAGAAGAAGTGTACATGGAGGCTCCCTCAGCATTCAATGAAGTTTCAGGAAAAAGATTTACAAGTTAAAGAAGTCTTTATATGGACTTAAACAGTCTTCAAGGGCCTGGTTCGACAGGTTTACAAGGTTTGTAAAGTCTCAAGGTATCTTACAAGGGCAGTCTAACCATACACTATTCATGAAGATCTTTCCAGAAGGTAAAATTGCAGTCTTGATTGTTTATGTGGATGATATCATTCTCACTGGCGATGATATTGAAGAAGTGGATAAATTGAAGAAAAGTCTCAGCTGAATTTGAGATTAAAGATCTAGGTTTCCTCATATACTTTCTTGGAATGGAAATTGTTAGGTCGAAAAAAGGCATTGTAATTTCCTAAAGGAAGTATATTCTAGATCTCTTGGAAGAAACTGTGATGAGTGGATGTAAACCCTCAGATACTCGATGGAACATAATTCAAAGCTTTTCGAGAGGTTAAGGACGGAGTTCATGTTGATATGGGTCGATATTAACATCTAGTGGGAAAATTATTCCATTTATCCCACACTCACCCATACATTTCTTTTTGCTTTAACGTGGTGAGTCAATTTATGCATGCTCCTTATAAAGAACATTTAGAAGCAATTTACAGGATTTTGAGATATTTAAAAGGAACTCCGGGAAAATGATTACGCCGGAAGAGTGACAAATGAAGACTCAAGTGCATCTTCGATGCAAACAAGGCAGGTTCGGTGACAGATATGAGATCCCGTGGAAAATCGATGTAATTAAGGCTGATTTGTACAGCTATATTTTTTCCTTATTTGATTAGTTTCCTAATTTCTCTCTAGTTACTAGATAAGTAGTTACCAATTTTGTTATCTAGGGTGCTGAAAATAAGGGGCTAAACTGGACTATGGTTATCCCTACAACCTGTATATATATTCAGCTATATAGTGTATTTTTCCAAGGTGACTAAGAATTATATTCCTCCTAAACCCTAATTCCGGCCCTAAGAAAACTTCATGGTATCAAAGCAAGGTTGTTGATCCGGGTTTAGGAGAAATATTTCAAGCCATAACTTAGCTTCGGTTACTGTCATCAACCAAGAAAAACCCTAACCCATCACCCATCAAATGGCGTCAAAAACTGACAGCACCTCAGGAGCCATGGCTGGTCAGGACTGTGTGAATGCTGGCCGGTCAGAGAGCTCACTCCTTATCACACAGCATAAGTTGAATGGTCAGAATTATCTCCAATGGGCCAAGTCAGTGATGATGTTCATCTCAGGTAAAGGGAATGACGATTACCTTTCGAGTGTGGTTCCACCCAAACCGAATGATCCCAAGTATAAGATCTGGAAAGCCAAAAATAATATGGTGATATCTTGGCTAGTCAACACCATGGACGCAGATATAGGGTAGAATTTTTTGTTCTACGACACTGCACATGAAGTATGGATGGCTGCTCAAGAGACTTACTCCGATAACGAAAACACTGCTAAATTATTCGAGATCAAGGGGGCACTTCATGATTTATGGCAAGGTGAGTTAAATGTCACTCAATACTATAATTGTCTCACACGGTAATGGAGATAATTGGATATGTTTGATAGTCCGGCATGGGAATGTCCTGGAGATGCAACTCTATATAAGAAAATTATAGAGAAAGAGAGTGTTTTCAAGTTTCTTCTAGGGCTTGACAAATCCCTTGATGAAGTAAGGGGGAGGATTCTTGGAACCAAGCCACTCCCATCCATTTGAGAAGCATTCTCTAAAGTCAGAAGAGAGGAGAGTAGGAAGAAACTTATGCTAGGAAGCTCATTGCTCACAGTAACCGAAGCCTCAGCCCTTGTAGCAAGAGGAGCCAATGCAGCCCACGACACAAAACATAAGACAACTCGGTCTTGGTGTGATCACTGCAAGAAAATAGGTCATACTTAAGATACTTGCTGGAAAATCCATGGTAAGCCCGCTGATTGGAAGCCAAGTCGAGAAAGAGAAGCCCAAAGCTTTGTTGTTGCCCCAAAGACAAGAAAAATCCATCAAGCAAGGAGCAAATTGAATGGCTAGTGATGCTTCATTATTTCAATAGTGTTATCCTTGCCTTAAAGATTATAAAGTCTGGATTGCTAATGGATCACTTTTCCTAGTAGCAGGAATTGGAAAAGTGGTCATCTCTAATACATTAACTCTTCAGTCCGTTCTTTTGGTTCCCAAATTAACTTGCAATTTGTTATCTGTTAGCAAGCTCACTAAGGATTCTAAATGTGTTGCTAAGTTTTCTCCCACTTCATGTTTATTTCAAGATTTGGACTCGAGGAAGATGATTGGCAGTGCTAAGGAAGATCAGGAACTCTACTGGATTAGGGACAAGGCTCATTCTTATTCTCGAGCCCATCATTCCACGTCCTCCTCAGTTTAAGATTCAAACCTTTATGTGTTTTTCGATTCCAATAAAGACGGTAGCATTAGGTTATAGCATTTTCGTTTAGGACACCCTGTGATGACCCTCCTTGGAGGCCGCCACTATAGCTAACTTTTTAACTTATACTTACTACTTAGAAATTTACGGAACATTTTTTTTTAAAGTCTTATAGTATGCATAAGATACGAATTGCTTTCTTAACAACATATACAACCTTAACATATTTGTTCTTCAAAGCAATAAATATAACTATATATATATATATATAAATATCTACTCCTTAAATCTTACTTACTAATAGCCATAAACCTTAAAACCACTTAACATATAGTTTCAGAGTTATAATTAGCAAAACTATTTATAACATAAAACTGATTGCAAAAATACTGCAAGCGGTATCTATTTCTCGATCTCCACATCATTCGTCCACTCGTCGTTAGTCCATCAGGCATTAAATGCCGGTTGCTTAACTACAGTATAAACATTCTATAATGAGCTTTCGCTTAGCAAGTATGAACTACCTCTTGCAAAATAACTGTAAGTTCATATGAATAAATATGCATGAGCTAATTATGTCGAATTATGATGTCTTATCAAAATCTTATTATCTTAACTTATCTTCTCTTATCTTTCTTTCTTACTGATGGGCCCGAGTGCTCGTACCACTTACACGCAATCATCGAGACGAGAGGGTTTGTAAGGTCCCCCATGACACCGAGATTATAACTGAATTGAATACCTCCCTCTCAGAGGACATTAGTATTTTTTTTTCTTCTCCCTTAGGAGCCTGGGTCACCTCCCTCTCAGAGGCTGGTATGACACTCAACTGAGATTATTCTTATAAGTTTCTCTTGACTTATTAAGGTGTATGCAATATGACATAACATAGCATACTATAATATGGAATGTACTCAACCACATATAATTCATGTGTACTGCTTAAGTGTATGCCACATGACGTAGCATAGCCTACATAACATTTCATGTACTCAAACACATATAATTCATGTGTACTGCTTAAGTGTATGTAGCATGACATAGCATAGCTTACATAACATTACAGATACTCAAATACATATAATTCATGTGTACTGTTTATTTTAAAATCTATTTATACTGTACGCGAGATTCCTACTTACTTGATTTTTAAAGCTGAAATCCCCTTTTCGCCTATCAGCCTAGTCTCTTGCATTCTTTTGAAAATGAACACCCATTAAGAGTGAGATTAACTATCATTTGCTATTTTATTTTAGCAACTTATGAAGGAAAACCTAACCCTTTCCATAAGGCACATATTCCATTCCTTTACTAAAGGATAATAAGGATTAATTTATTAAACCCTCAAAATGTTATTTTCCTTAATTTCCCTCGGCATGATATTAAGGCCCAATTCGGCCTAGAACTTATACATGGCATTCTAACTCTTAAGCTGCTGAAATGTATACTCTAACGGAGTCTCTTAAATTAATGCGGGCGTTGGACCCACATTAATCTTTGAAATTCTACGGACCTATCGTATTGGGCTCGTAGGTGCCCGTCAAGATTTTTGGCTCGATAAACCACTAAATTCTTTAAAGACAACAGTTTTTCTTGAAAACTTTTTCTACGAATACTTTCATTAAAATGAGGTTTAATACCATTGTATTTTACTGAAACCACATCTTGGGTTCTTTGATAACTTTTTGTCATAACCCACACTGTGTTAGTTTTGTTTCGTTAAAACTGTACAGTTTCTAAAATCTGCATTTTACTGCATCTTAGAGTTTGATCTCGTGATAATTCTTTGTCTCATCGAGATCTAAAATTGTCATTTTTAGAGAAAGTTAAAATTCAGCCTCTAAAGGCCTCGTTTGGCTGAAAACAATGGCTGCTGTTTTTCTTGAAACTGTTTGTTAAAAACTGTGCCATTTCGAAAAATATGTGTTTTAGTACATCTTAGGGTCAGGTTTTGAAAATTTGTTCTTCATGAAAGTTCTTCGTCTCATCAAAATCTAAAATTGTCATTTTTATAAAAAAACTGAGATTCAGCCTCTATAGGTCTCGTTTGGCTGAACCAGTGGCTGCCAATTTTTTTTTTTTTTTGAAACTGTGTTAGACAGCTTATCCGTTTTTACAAAATGGCTTCAAACTTGCTTTTAGAGTTAAAGTTGGGTTTTGTCCCATTTACAGAAAAATGTTCAAATCATCGAGGGCTATAAGTTCAAGCTTTAAAACACCAAAAAATCTCACACTGGGGTCCTCATTTTCGCGTTCAAAGTAATTGCAAAAATTTTCCTCTAACCGAAAATAAGCAACTTAAGTCAAGCATAAACATACCACATCAAACTAACCTCAAAACTCACAAAACCAACATAAAACTCACACACCCTTATTACAATATCATCTCCTCAAGAACCACAACTTTACATCCATAAATCCAAGCTTAAAGTTGGCTAGAAATTAATGGAAAAAAGTTTAAGAACTTACCCTTGAAGAACTTTCTCTCTCTCTCCCTCTTGAAACCTTTGAACTCCTCTAAGATTTGTTAATGGCTTGGAACTAGAAAGTATAAGGAAATTTGAGAGGAATATTTCTAAATTCAAACTTTACTAAAACATGTGAAAGAGAGGATTTAGAGTTTTTAACCCTTGGGGAATGTTTGACTAGTCTCCTCCTAGAAGCCCTTGATCTCCTTCTTCTTGTTCTATTGTTTGCTAGTGGTTTAAGGTTAGGAGAGTGGAAGAAAATATTTGAAAGTCAGTGGAGGGGTGTGGCCGGATTTGGAGGTGGTGAGAAAAGCAAGGAGGGAAAAAAATGAGACCTATCATATATTGGTTCCTTTTATAGACCACTTTGTGATCATTATTCAACTCCAATTTTGCACTCATTATTCAACCAAATTTTTGGTTCAAACCCCCAATCTTGGCCAGTTATGGAAGGAGAAAAGAAGAAGCAATTTTTGTCATGATTTCCCCTTCAACCACTACTATCCCATCACACCTTACCATGTCATTCACTTGCACACTTAACTAGCTAAGAATTTGGCTCTAATTTACTATACATGGCCGGCCAAAGTGGAGAAGAGAGAGAAATGAAATCTAACCCTTGTATTGGATGCTAGTTCATTAAGTTACTCATTAAAACCGTTCAAAATTATACTGACAGATATTTTCTTATATATGTGTGTCTTTGGATGCTAGTTAAATCTTTGTGCTTGGAGATTCTTAAAATTAAGATTCTCAAACTATATTTGTACTAAAAATTCTTCCGCTTTTAAAGTACGGTGAGAATTTATCGATCGAATTTACTTGATCGGAAAAACGTGAACTTAACGTGAAATCTGTTACAGAATTTAGTAATACAAATGTTAATTCCATAAATCCTTCAGTTACAAAATATACATAATATATTTTTTTTTCAGGAAAATTCTTGACTTAAATACATGAATTACATTATTGAATTCTAGGATTTTCTTGGTCACTACACACCCAAATTTCATGTACTTGGCAAAAATGTTCCCTTCATTATTTATCAATAAAAATCTAAAATTTTTTAAATGTGAAGTGTGCCAATTTTCAAAGCATTGTCGTAGTACATACCCTATTCAAGGGTACAAACCTTTTCATCCTTTCTCAATCATACACAATGATATTTAGGGACCATCTCGGATTCCAAATATAATTGGTGCATGATGGTTTGTATCCTATATTTGGGGACAATCTCGGATCACACTCGAGCTACCTGGGTATTCCTTATGAAAGAAAAATCAGAAGCTAGACCTTTGTTTAGAACCTTCCACTCCATGATTAAAAATCAGTTTCAAGCCATTGTTCAAGTCTTTCGAACCGACAATGTTCAGGAATATTTCAATTCAATCCTAGGACCCTACCTTCTCGAGAATGACATTATTCATCAAAGTTCAGGTACAAATACACCTCAACAAAATGGAATAACAGAAAGGAAGAACATACATCTTCTTGAGGTAGCCCGTTCTATCCTATTTGCTAGTAATGTTCCAAAACATTTTTGGGGGGAACCAGTTTTAACTACTACATATCTAATTAATAGGATGCCATCTCGAATCTTGAAGTTTAGTACACCTTGCCAAGTACTCCTTAAAATCTTCCTACAAAGCCAAGTGGTGAACACTATACCATTCAAAGTGTTCAAATGTTCAGCCTATGTCCATATTCTTCCTCATCAACGCAGCAAACTTAATCCCAAGTCTCGTAAGTGTGTGTTCCTAGGGTACTCCCCTCGTCAAAATTGTTACAAGTGATTTTCTCCATCCACTAGAAAGACATAGATCACTATGGATGTGACTTTCATAGAGAGTGTCCCATTTTATTCCAAAACCACTATTCAGGGGGAGAAAATACAAGAATATCAGTTTTGGTATAGCATGATGTTAGAAGATCCCGTGAGTGATATCACCCTTTCTAAGCCCGAGATTAAGAAGGAACTCCTAGTCTACACCAGGCGGAAGAAGAACCCTAAACCGGTAGAGCATCTTGAGATTCTCACGCCTTGCCAAGCAGACAATCCGAGTTCAACTCTAAGTGAGGGAATACAAGGTAACACTAAATCTGACTCCTATCCTATGATTTGTGTGTATTTGATGATCTTATTAAGCCAATTGCTCAAAGGAAAGGAGTTAGATTGTGCACCCAACATCTAATTTCATACTTTGTGTCCTATGGGAGGCTATCTCTGAGTTATAAGGCTTTCACCACGTGTTAGACAGTATCCAAATACCAAAGGATATTCAAAAGGCACTACTACATCTAGAATGGAGACAAGCGGTTAATGAGGAGCTAAGAGCCTTGCAAAAGAACGGCACATTGGGAGCTTACTCATCTCCCTCAGGGAAAACAAGCAGTAGGCTATAAGTGGGTTTTCACTGTTAAATACAAAACAAATGGGAGTATTGATAGGTACAAGGCAAGACTTGTGGCAAAAGGCTTCACACAGACTTACAGGACTGATTATCAGAAAAAGCATTTGCTCCAGTGGCAAAGATGAATACCATCAAAGTACTACTTTCTTTAGCCGTCAATCTTGACTAGAACTTGCATCAGTTTGATGTTAAAAATGCATTCCTCAATGGTGATCTGGAAGAGGAATTAAGTGGCAGCAAACAAGTGTGTAGACTTCTGAAGTCACTATATGGTCTTAAGCAATCGCCATGAGCTTGGTTTGACAAGTTCACCAAGGCAGTTAAGGAGCAGGGATATTTGCAGGGACCATCAGACCACACATTGTTCATTAGAAGACTTCAGATGGTAAGATTACAATCCTTATTGTCTATGTTGATGATATAATTGTTACTAGAGACGATGAGGTAGAAATTGCTCGGCTAAAGGGGATCCTGAGTCAGGAGTTTGAAATCAAAGATCTTAGAGCTCTAAAGTACTAACTTGGAATGGAGGTAGTGTGGTCTAGCAGAGGACTTTCAGTCTTGCAAAGGAAATACACGCTGCACTTACTAAAAGAAACAGGCATGCTTGGCTACAAGCCTTCAGACACTCCTATGGACCCTTTTAATAAAATTGGGACTAAAGGAGATTCAGATCCAGTAGATAAAGGAAGATATCAAAGGTTAGTGGATAAGCTAATCTACCTATCTCACACAAGACCAAACATCAGCTTTGCAGTTAGCACGGTTAGTTAGTTCATGAACAGTCCGAATAAAGAACATCAAGAAACAGTGTACAAGATTCTGAGGTACTTGAAGATGTCTCCTGGCAAAGTTCCATTCTTCAGGAAAGGAACCAACAAAGGAATAGAGGTTATGTCAGATGCAGATTGGGCAGGATCTTTGACTGATAGGCGATTAACTTCTGGATATAACTCATTTGTATAGGGAAATCTGGTCAACTGGAGGAGCAAAAAACAATCAGTAGTCACTCGGAGTAGTGCTGAAGCAGAGTTTAAGGGCCCTAGCTCTCGGAATTTGTGAAGGAATGTGGCTAAAAAGACTCCTAGAGGAACTACAACTTCCAATCAAGACTCTTATGAAGCTATTGTGTGACAACCAGGCAGCCATTAGTATTTCAAAGAATCCAAGTCCTTCAAGATCGTACCAAGCATGTGGAAATAGACCGTCACTTTATCAAAGAAAAAATAGAGGATGGGATTGTTCAAATTGTCTACACACCTACACGATAAAGAAAGCAGTAGCGTACTCTTTGGTGTTGCAAAAACTCAATTTGATACTCTATTATCCAAGCTGGGAATGATTGACATACATTCTCCAACTCCCTCAATCATTTCTCCAGCTTAAGGGAGAGTGTGGAAAACTGGTGTAATTAGGGCTGATTTGTATAGCTGTATTTTTTCCTTATTTGATTAGTTTCTTAATTTCTCTCTAATTGATAAGTAGTTACCAATTTTGTTATCTAGGGTGCTAAAAATAAGGGCTAAACCGGATTTGTGGTTATCCCTAAAAACATATATATATATTCTCTTTGTATAGTGTATTTTTTCCAAGGTGAATAAGCATTATATTCCTCCTAAACTCTAATTCCGGCCCTAAGAAAACTTCAAATCCGCCTCTGGATATTGTACCTTTCTGTGGGAAAATTTGGTAACATGGAGAAGCAAAAAACAAAGTGTGGTGCAGAGAAGCAGAATACAGGGCAATGGCTCAAGGGATTTGCGAGATACTTTGGCTAAAAAGGATACTGGAAGAACTTTGTAAACCAGTAGAACTTCCCATGAAACTATTCTGTGATAACAACATTGCTAATAACCCAGTTCAACATGATAGAACGAAGCATGTAGAAATTGACAGGCACTTCATAAAGGAGAAACTTGAAGATGGAGTCATCTGTGTGCCTTTCTTACCTTCCACTCAACAAATAGCAGACATCTTCACCAAAGGGCTACAAAGAGTTTTTTAGCTCATTTGTAAGCAAGTTGGGCATGATCAATATCTATGCACCAACTTAGAGGAGAGTGTCGGTAAATTAGAGATTAGAATAAGGAATGAGTGTAATCCGGGTATGATTAGCTATACACCGGATATTAGGAAAGAAAAATATTAAATAATAGTTGACTTTTTACGCTTCCTTATGTTCTGATTTTGTTCCTAAGTTTAGGGAAGAGATTCGGCCTCCTTTGGCCTATATAATTCATGTATGCTTTCTACGAAATACGACACAAAGAATAAAGATTATTCTTCTCCTTGCCTAATTCTAACAATGTCTTACTCCCCTATTCTCTTGATAAAACAGAGCCACCGTGGTTGTAATTCATAATAGGCAAGTCATCCTAAACTTCAAAAACTTATAAATTATATAATGATCTAGTATCTAAACAATAACACAAGGCTTTCTAGATGATACATGTAAATAATAAACCCTAACGAGTCTTCTGTACCATATATGGGAAAACTCCATTCATGAAAGTTGTTAATTTTGTGAAGACCTATAATTTTTCTGTTATGACTGTGTACTGATTCTAATGTCTAGAGGTACTTATGACTAGTTCTTTCTTTAGGTTCCTATTTGTAAAAAGACATATTTACATGTAACATTCTCTTGTCAAATTCTTTATCTTATTCTCAAAACGTCATTTACATTCCCATTACCAGTATACCTTTTCTCAAATCCAACACCATCCACACTTTTTTGTTTCTAATTTCTCTTTTTTCGTTAACCCAAACCATTAACTACTGTTTTTTTTTTTTTTTTCTTTAGAGGATTTTAACTCTTTCCCCCTTTTGAAAATATTCTGCTTTATAGAATTTTGCATTTAAGTGAGCCCCACTCTAATGAAATCATTATATATAAGAAGCATCAACATCCAAGCTATACATTAAATTGATAATATCTAAACTACATGAAATTATAGTCCTATTCATTGACAACAATGTGTTTAAGAACATAAAATCAAGATTACATTTTATCCAATGTACTCAACTAAATAGTGAACAAAAAAATAATACTTATACAGATCACTTAATCATGTAGCGATTAGCATAAAAATATAGATTAAATTGCATGTACAGTATCAATAGAGCAACAATATGTACAAAAAAATGAAAAACATTGTAAAATGAGCAAGAGAATGTGCCTAACTTCTTTCTTTTTTCTTTTCCTTGAAGCGTTTCAATTTGTTTGCTTAATGAGAACGAAAAGAGCACTCTAAAAATAAATTTCAAGAAAATAATTGCATTATATTACATTTTTTTCTTTTCTTTCTACGGAGAATTGAGAAAGTGGAAGCAAAAGTAATAAGGTTGATAACAATAAAACTAAAGAAAAGCACAAAATATCAAAACCGATTGGTTGCTTTGAAACTAGAAAGGTGCTCAAATTAGAAAGAAAAGAAACTGCAATGAATTCAACAAAGTATGTGTTGTGTGGGAAAATGTGATGAAGACGTGGACCACCAAAATCACGACACGTGGCGACATGCTCTCTCTGCGGTTGCATAACTCTCGACGCTCGACATTTCAAGATCAGCCGCCGAGCCCAAAGCTAATGTCTGAATTGAAGCGACGACTCCGATAGCGTCGACGGATTCAATTTGCTCCCAACTAAGGCGCTTAAGATCCTCGATCATGAAAGCGTCGCTCGAGAGAGGACAAAAGGCTGAGGCGAGCGCCGGCGGGAGGAATGTTCGCCGAGACATGTAGCGGGCGACGTCTGGGAGATCGCTGACCGCATTAATGGCAAGATTACAAACCCCCCCCATGGGGACACAAAGCATTACGGAGACTGCGACCGTAATCAGACTGATCAAGAGAGCGAGCGGTCTTGATTGGTGGACTCTTGGGCTATCACTGGCCTAAAAAGGAGAAGCACTTGAGTGCAAAAGGCCCTCTGGGAGGAAAACCCTGATGAAGGAAGCTCGGCTATATAAGGAGAAGGATCCCAATGAAGAAGGGGTCGAGTTGATTGAGGAGAAACGGATTATTCAGAGAAAAAAAGAGAGACAATTTGTGTAAATTGTAAACCCTCTCTAAGCAATATAAATAAATGCGGTGGATGTACCTCTGATTTTACAGAGTGAACCACTATAAAATTCCTCTTGTGTTTTTACATTCAGTTCATAAAAACACTAATTCCCTATCTTTAAATACATTAACCAGCCGGTAACCCAAGGAAAAACCAAGGGTAACCTAGCCGGTGTATTGTTGGCGAAATTCTACCGTCAACAATTGGCGACTCCACTGGGGAACGAAAGCGTTCAACCCCCAATAATACAAAGTTGCAATCAGCCATCCACCCAAAGATATAGCAGGATGGAAGGAGATATGCGTCCAGACGGAAATGGAATTCACCCTCCTGACGCGCCACGACCGGATCCGATGCAGATGCAAGCCAACCTAGCCGCTTTTAATTGTGATGCGTGGGCTAGTGACCGTAGGAAGTGGAGGCGACTAGGCGGAAGGAACTCCATGCCACCATTAGAAGGGAGGCCGAGACCTCCAGGACCGCTAATGGAGATCCAAATCACGGCAGACACCCACGTCCGAAGGAACCCGGGAGAGTGAGCACCGCTGAAATCTTCCCAGTACTCGGCCCACCCACTCTTGGCGGCCGATTGGTGCTGGGATCGAGCCATGGAAGAACTTCCTCAAAATGCGGCGAAACCCGCCAGGAGACTCCAGGTTCGGTGCAGGCGGTGGCCGGGCCAGGCGGATCTATCGCTCAAAAGCCGGAAGCATTGGGAGCTGCTGGTTCGGCGTCTCCAGCGGAAGGCGCGGACCCTCATGGAGCGTGTGGCCAGCCTGGAGGCCCGGCCAGGGATGTTGCGGGCTGAAAAGAAGACATTGGACAAAATTATGGCGAGAAGTGGTGAGAGCGTCGACGTACGTAGCCGCACTCGACCACCACGTTCACTCCCGGAGATAATGACTCCCCTCCCTATAGTACAAAGTTGTCACGATTCCACCCTATGACGGACGAGGAGATCCCGACGACCATTTAGAGATGTATACGACATATGCTCTTTGCATGTACAATCAAGAGATCGTAATGTCGAGCCTTCGGAACCACCGACCGACTCCGCCCGACGATGGTTCCTGGACAAGCCAAACTCTATCTCTAGCCAGGGGACGAGTTAAAGGAGGCATTTTCTCCAATTCATCGGGTCAAGAAGTGTGCCCCTAAAGCAAAACCCGATAAACGATATACCAAAAGCCAAATGATGCGTCGAGGGAATGGCTTGTTCAGCACGGAGAGCCGTCGCCCCGACGATGGATATTACTGGCTGGTGGAAGCCCCGATGGGGTGTTGTCAATAAAGAAGACAACCCTTCAAAGGGAGCTGAACTGAAAACCCCGGTCCAGCTACAAAGAGTCTTTACGCGGGCACAAGGATACATCAACGCTGGAAGAAGCGGATGTTAACGACCCGACCACAGCACCCAATAAGGGTGGGAATTGAACAAGGCGGCACCATCAAGGCGCGATGGGAGGAAGTGTCGAGGGAAGGGAGCGCCATAAGGAACCAAACTCGACACAAAGAACAATCGAGGCCAAGAAGCCGAGATGAGGATCCCCGCAGGCCCTCGGGATCGTTTAAAAATACGACACCTACCATGAACCGACTAGAGGCATCGAGGAAATATTTAACCGAGATAGGTCATGGGAAACATGCTACCGACCGAGACAATGAAGTCAGATCCTAACCAAGGAACTTAAGAAATTCTGTGAGGTTCCACGGCGAAGTCACCCACCACATTAACGATCGCCACCTCAAGGATGAAGTCGAAAAAGAATAATCCGTAGAGGTTACCGCAGAATTGTGTGGGATCAAGGCCTCAGAACGACGGCCATGGCGGGCAAATGACGGTTGACGCCGAGAGGAAAACCACCACCGTAAGATCGGAACCCCTGCCGGCCATCCGAATAGTCCTCTCCCTAGGCCCTTATATAGGAGGAGACACCCAAGGTCGCAGTAGGATTACGTCCACGAGGCCAAGGGTTTACCAGAGGCGGTTCTGGAATGTCTCCGCCGCCAAAAACCTCGAGATAAAGCCACCTGAGGCGTGGCCCCGGTGAGATAGCGCCACGGGGTTCATTTTCCCTACAACGATGCATTAGTGGTTGAAGCCGTGATGGGGAACCACACCGTGTGCCGGATATTGGTGGATAGCAGGCTTCGGTAGATCTCTGTATTCCATTTGCTTAGACAAAATGGGAATACCCAAGGCGGTTGGAGCGAACCACTGTGCCATTACTCGGATTTACGGAGACTCGTCATCCCCAAGGAACTATCCGCTACCAATAACGGGCCAGAAAAGCCCCAACAAGCAACAACAATGGCCAACTTTGTGGTCAAAGGAGGGCTCCCAATACCATTTGTCATCGGAAGACCAATCCTCCGGGCATTAGGGCGGTAACCTCCATCTACCACCAAAGGTTAAATTCCCACCCAGATAGGCGTAGTGGAAATTAAAAGCAATCAATATGAGGCCAGGGTTGCATACTCCGATGCCCTACGTGGCTATGACCAGCCGGGGAGACAAGGAATGAGGATGGTTCAACAAAGCCTCATCAAGATATAGACCCCCAGGGTTCAAAAGGAAGTTACTTTGTCCGACCCTATCGAGACAGTTGGAAGAAATTAAAATCGACCAAAATAGGAGCATTAAAATACTAAAGATTGGCTCGGACTTAACTCCCGACCTCAAGAGCGAAGTTGAGAAATTCCTTAGGCGAACCCGGATGTCTTTGCTTGGAGCCATTCCGACATGGAAGGAATCGACGCGAGGTAATGTGTCACTCCTTGAACGTCGACCCCACGTAACCTCCCAAGCGCCAAAAACGTCGACCGATGAACCGGAGAGGTATGAGGTATTTGAGGGAAGAGGCCGACAAATTAATCAATAATGGCTTCATCAGGGAGGTACATTATCCACGCTGGATATCCAATCCGGTCCTGGTAATCAAACCCAATGGGAGCTAGAGAACTTGCGTCGACTTTAGCGACCTCAACAAAGCATGCCCAAAGGATGGTTTCCCCCTCCCTCGGGTAGATCAAATGATCGACGCCACTGCGGGACATGAGATGCTAAGCTTTAAGGATGCTTACTCCGGGTATAATCAAATCCCCATGAATCCAGTCGACGAGGAGCACACATCTTTTATAACCGAAAGGGGCCTCTACTGCTTCAAAGTAATGCCATTTGGCTTAAAAAATGCAGGGGCAACCTACCAAAGGCTAGTAAACAAGATGTTTGCTCAACAGATTGGCAAAACAATGGAGGTCTACGTCGACGATATGCTCGTAAAAAGCACTAAGGCCAACCATCACGTCGACCATCTTGGAGAGATGTTCAGAATATTGAGGAAATACCATATGAAGCTCAATCCTTAAAATGTGCCTTGGTCGAATGGGTAAATTTTCGGTTTCATAGTCAGCCGAGAGGATCGAGGCCAAAAAAAAAAATCAAAGCCTTGCGGGATGTATGCGGTCGCCAACTAAACCAAAAAGATGTGCAGAGGTTAACAGGGTTGTGTCGCATACTGAATAGATTCATATCAAAAAGCTCTCGACTAATGTGTCCCTTTCTTGAGCGTTGAAAGGAAATAAGCACTTCGAGTGGACACCACAGTGTGAGGAAGCTTCTCAAAGGCTAAAGGAACATTTGGGCAAGCCCCCAATCTTGTCAAAACCAAACGCCGACGAAGAACTCAGCCTGTATCTCTCCGTGTCCCAACACGCCGTGAGCTCTATCTTAATAAGGGAAGAAGGGAAAGTGCAATTGCCGATTTACTATGTAAGCAAAAGCTCCTCGACGCCGAGTCCAGATACAGCGAAATGGAGCGTCTAGCTCTTGCCTTAATGATTCCCTCAAGGAAGCTCCGGCATTACTTCCAATCCCATACAATACGGGTTCTCACCAACCACCCACTGAGACAAGCCTTACAAAGACCGGAAACCTCCGGACGATTTCTCAAGTGGTCGGTAAAACTGAGCCAGTTCGACATAAAGTACATGCCGAGGACCGCGATCAAAGGACAAGCTCTCGCCGACTTCCTAGCTGAGTTCTCTCACAAGCCTGCTTCCGCCTCATTTGAAGAAACCAATGACACAACATGGAAGCTTTACGTATATGGGGCGTCAGGCGAAAACGGATCAGGAGCCGGCATTCTATTAATCAGCCCCGATGGTCATAAAATCACCTTGGCGGTACGATTCAAATTCAAGGCTTCAAACAATGAAGCAGAATATGAAGCCCTGATTGCCGGATTACGCTTAGCCAAACACTTGAAAGTCGAAAGAATTAGCATCTCACAATGACTCCCGGTTAGTCACGCCTGTGTCGAGAAGAATACCAACACGCGGTGAAAAAGATGGGGGCCTATCTAAGAAAAGTCAAAGAGGAACTCGTCAAATATAAGAAATACGAGATATCCCAGATCCCTCGGGCCGAGAATGCAAATGCGGACGCACTAGCAAAACTAGCGACGTCGAGGAATGCTAACGCACTAGGCGTCGTGCCCATCGAAGAACTAAAGCGGCCGACCATCGAGGAGATTGTAAAGACACTCAGTGTCCAAGAAGGAGAAAATTGGATGACTCCCCTCATTCAATACCTAATGGGACGCCAAGAATTGCCATGTGATAAAATGAGCGGCCGAGTGGGAGTGAGCCTGCATTTATTATACGATGGCTCGCTCTAACACGAGGCTATTCAATGCCTTGGCGATGCTTGATGACGAGACGAAGCTCAGAAGGTCCTCAAAGATACACACGAGGGATCTGTGGCGAAAATCATACCCGGCGACAATCTCTAGCATTAAGGTTTTGAGGCAAGGATACTACTGGCCCTCTAACAAAGGACGATTCCAAGACGCCGATATTAAATGCCAGAGGTACGCTTGCAATTTCCCTCGAGCACCCCGGAAAAACTGACCTTCATTCTCAGTCGGCGGCCCTTCGCCAAATGGGGGATCGACCTAATCGGGACCATTGCACCCTGCACCTAGGGGCTTGAAGTTCGCAATTGTAGCGGTGGACTATTACACAAAGTGGGTAGAGGCCAAGGCCTTGACTACAACAACCGAAGCAGCCTACACTAAATTCCTATGGGATCACATTGTGTGCAGATTTGGGGTGCCCCACTCGATAGTCTCCGACAACGGAAAACAGTTTGATAACGCCACAACGCGAAGATTTTGTGAAGGCTTGGGCATCTGAAAGGACTTCTCGGCGCCGATCCATCCACAATCAAATGGACAGGTCGAAGCAGTCAACAAAATACTCAAGTGTACTCTGAATAAAAGGCTCGATGACCTGAAAGGAAGATGGGCCGAGGAGCTTCCCAAAGTTTTATGGGCGTATAGAACAACCAGCCGAACTACAACAGGAGAAACCCCTTTCTCCATGACGTATGGTGTCGAGGTTGTGCTTCCTATAGAAATCAAGACACCGACCCTAAGAACCGTTGTTCACAATGATGAGGATAATGCAGAGGGTTTAAGCGGAGGACTCGACTTGTTGGAAGAAAAATGACTCGACCTTAACTACGCCCCCGCCGCTTATCATGAGAACGGCGCGGTACTACAATAAGAAGGTTCGGTAAAGAAGGTTCATCCCGGGAGACCTAGTGTTAAAAAGGGTAACGCAAAGCACGAAGCCTAAGAATACTGGTCCCCTAGGCCCGACTTGGGAAGGACCCTACCGCATAAGAGAAACATTGCGACCCGGCACCTACATCCTAGAAAGCCTCGACGACAAGAAAGGCCAGCACCCCTGGAACGCCGAGCAGCTAAAGATATACTACCAGTAGCGTATGAAGTTGTTTACACATTTTATATTTGTACATTCTTTACGAATGAAATAAATTGATGTGTTTGCAGCATGAAACAGATTGATCCCCTAATAACGTGTTTGCTTAAAAGAAAAACCCAAGGGTGTGTTTAACCAACACGAGGGAAATGAAGACACAATACTTAGTGAAATTCCAAGGAATTTCCTAAGACGACGACCCCAAGGGGTTACCTCGACGTCAGAAATCCTCCAAGGAGGAGAGACGTAA
>CP050224.2:51036397-51153665 GCA_012066045.3 Morus alba
ATCATCCATTCGAATGGTGTTTGAGTTTATGGAACTCACCCGAGGGAGAAGATTCGCGCGCGCTTTTGTATTAAAGAAAGATGCCCGCTATTGGTGGGAATCGGGTGTGCGCCAGAAGGAATGTGAGACAGATGTTGTGGGATGAATTCCTATGGAATTTAACCGTAAATATTACAACTTAGAAGCCCCAAGACTCAGCAGAATGAGTTCAACAATTTTAAGCAGTGGCGACCAGACAGTTGTAGAAGCATGCCGACGATTTGATCGGTTGGCGACTATGTCCTCGATTAGTTCCAACAGAGGAAGAGAAGGTTAGGAGGATGGTTAATATGTCCGTGGAGATATAGCCACCGTTGTGGAAAGTGGGGAGTATCCACCAACCACGGTAGCCGATCTAGTGAATCGGGCAATACGTGCAGAGCATAACATTGCCAAATCTAGAGGGGATAGGGCAAGCCTTTAAGACAGCACTACCATCAGGTGATGCGTTGTTGTCTAGTTACTGGTTACGTCACGTACTAGTAGAGATAGCAGGAAGAGAACTAAGTGCGGACCTAGTTGTTCTAAACTTAGTAGATTATGATGTGATCCTAGGAATTGATTTTCTAGGAAAGTATAATGGTAAAATAGACTGTAGAAAGAAAAGGGTAGTTTTTCAGCCAGAAGGAGAACATGTGTTTGAATATATGGGTTCCACATCAGGGACACCCATACGTTTTATTAGTTCCTAGAAGCCGGACGATTGATTTCTAGCGGATGCCTTTGGATATTTGGCGTATGTGGTGGATAAGAACCAAGAAGGGACACATCAACGAGAAGACGTTCCCATAGTCAAGGAGTTCCGAGACGTTTTTCGGAGGAACTATCCGAATTCCTCGAGCGGGAAATAGCTTTTGAGATAGAGCTTCTCCCGGCACCGCACCAATATCAAAGCACCGTACAAGATGGCTCCAGCGGAGGAACGAAAGAGTTGCAGGTTCAACTCCAAGAAATGTTAGACAAAGGCTTCATCGATCGAAGTTTCTCGCCATGGGGAGCTCCAGTCCTCTTTGTCAAAAAGAAGGATGGCACGCTTCGGATGTGCATAGATTATAGAGAGCTCAACAAAGTCACCATCAAGAACAAGTACTCGTTGCCACGAAACGATGACTTGTTAGACCAGTTGAAGGGAGCTACCACGTTTTCGAAGATAGACCTTTGATCGGGGTATCATCAGCTCAAGATTAGAGAAGAAGACATTTCCAGAACGGCATTCAGAACTCGGTATGGACACTACGAATTCTTAGTGATGCCGTTTGGACTTACAAATGCCCCAGCGGTGTTTATGGACCTTATGAACAGAGTCTTCAGAAAGTATTTAGATAAGTTTGTTATTGTTTTCATCGATGACATCCTTATATGCTCACGAGATCCATAGGAGCACAGAACATTTAAAGATTGCACTACACACATTGAAGAAACATCAGCTATATGCGAAGTTTTCTAAGTGCGAGTTCTAGTTAGATAAAGTCCACTTCCTCGGACATGTAGTATCCAAGGAAGGAATCACCGTGGATCCAGCAAAGGTTGAAGCGGTTGAGAAGTGGCCAGTTCTAAAGAGTGTTACGGAACTTCGAAGTTTCCTAGGATTGGCAGGGTATTACAAAAGGTTTGTGGAGGGATTTCCTCGTCTTGCAGCTCCTCTCACTGCCTTAACCATAAAAGATAGAAGGTATGAATGGACAGATGGATGTGAACAGAGTTTTAGAGAGATCAAAAGAAGATTAATTGGTGCTCCAGTACTCACGATCCCAGAAGAGGGAGAAAAATTTGACATCTACAGTGATGCCTCAAAGACAAGACTAGGAGCTGTGTTGATGCAAAATGGCAAGGTCATTGCTTACGCATCTCGACAACTAAAGGATCACGAGCGTAATTACCCAACGCATGATCTTGAGTTAGCCGCAATAGTTTTTGCGCTCAAGTTATGGCGGCATTACCTATATGGGGTTCAATGCCAAATTTATACAGACCATCAAAGCCTAAAGTACTTCTTCACGCAGAAGGAGCTTAATATGAGACAAAGACGATGGCTTGAACTTGTAAAGGACTACGATTGTGAAATCCTTTACCATCCAGGTAAAGCCAATCGAGTAGCAGACGCTTTGAGTAGAAGCACCACGGACTCCAGTCGAGATCGAATTGTTGCCTGCGCTTCAACAAGAGATTAACTCCTAGACCTTGAATTAATCTCTGGTAAGTTAGCTTTCTCGAGGCTGCATTTTGTGCTGGGACGAGATACGAGAAGCTTTAAAGGTGACCCAATTATGGATGGATACAGGAAGGAGATAAGAGATAATGCAAGGTCGAATTTCAGCCTTTAAAAGGACGGAATTCTCCTATACCAAAGAAGAATTTGTGTACCGGATCAAGAGGGGATCAAGAAGCAGATATCGCAGGCGCACAAAGACGCCATATTCTCAGACATTTGTGTGCCACCAAAATGTATCAAGATTTGAAACAACATTTTTGGTGGAGGCGAATGAAGAATGACATAGTTGACTATGTTACGCCGCTTGACATGCCAAAAGGTCAAAGCACGAACATCGAGACCACCGGGAAGCTTACAACCACTAGAGATCCCGGAATGGAAGTGGGAACACTTAGCCATGGACTTTGTGACCGACTTCGAGAACCAGTGAGGATACGATGTCATTTGGGTAGTCGTGGATCGGCTAACGAAATCAGCGATTTCATTCCGATCAAGATAACTTACTCCTTAGAGAGGTTAGCTGAGTTATATGTGGCTAAGGTAGTAAAGCTACATGGAGTACCAGTTAGTTAGTATAGTGTCGGACAGAGACAGCCGATTTACCTCCATTTTTGGAGAAGTGTTCAGGAAGTGATGGGGTCAGGACTATACGCTATGGGGCGTTTCATCCCCATACGGATGGGCAGTCAGAGGACCATTCAGACCCTAGAAGATATGCTTCGCGTGCATGCGCAGTGAATTTCAAGGGCGCATGGAGTATGAAGTTGCCATTGATCGAATTCCTCGTATAATAATAGTTACCAAGCTTCCATCGCATGGCCCCGTATGAAGCACTTTACGGAAGGAAGTGTAGATCCCAGTTCATTGGTATGAGACTCGGGAAAAGCAGCTTCACAAGACGGAATTCATTCAAGAGGCCATTGAGACAAAGTGCAAAAGATCCACAGAAGATTAGAGACGGCTCAGAGCAGAAGTAAGAGTTATGCAGATAAACGACGGAGACCCTTGGAATTTTAAATGACGGGACTCAGATTCCTAAAAGTCGCACCAATGAAGGGTGTGATGTTTTGGGAAGAAAGGTAAGTCGAGTCCACGTTACATAGGGCCTTTTGATATCATTGAAAGAATAGGAAAGGTAGCTTACCGACTAGCTCACCACCAGAGAGTTGGCCTCGCACGCGGTGTGTTTCATGTAGCAATGCTCCGGAAGTATATCTCGGATCCATCGCACGTGTTACAACATGAGCCTATTCAGGTTCACGAAGATTTGTCCTATGAGGAACAACCCGTCCAAATTCTAGCCAGAGAAGAAAGGAAACTCAGAAGTCGTAGTATCCCAGTGGTTAAATTACAGTGGAAAAATCACAATGTTTCAGAAGCCACTTGGGAAGTAGAAGAAGAGATCAGACATAAGTACCCCCAGTTGTTCTGATTTTCGGGACGAAAATTCCTTAAGGAGGGGTGAATGTAATGACCGGGAAAATATTAAGTCAAAATCGGACAGTCCGGTATTTGACCGTAATTATTTCGGAATGTAAAGTAGTAGAAATATTGATGTAATCAGGAAAGTGTTATGTAGAGACTTTATATACGGGGTAAAATCACCCGAAAAGTGTAAAGTCATAATCTGAATATTTTTATAGAGAAATTCGTAAATATCAGTTGTGAATAGTGAAATATCGGTTAAAAGTTAGAAATTTTAACAGTATATTTTAGTTATGAAAAATGAAATATTTGGTAAATGACCAAATGACCAGTTAGAAACAGTAGAAATATTATAAGTAAGGAAAATAGCAAAAGTTCCGAAAAAGCAATTTTTCGAGTCGGTTAAAGCGGAAGCGCAAAAAAAAAAATGAGTACCGCGAGGGTACGCGTTTTGGGCAATTCTGGATCGTTTAAAATGAAAATTTCAGAAAAAGAAATTGACTATTGAGATACCCAAGAGAAGTCGGTTGAATATGAGAAATTTGACCCAGGGTGCTCGGCAGTCCAGAAAAGCAGTATAGAACCTGTACCGGGTGTGAAATTATTGGTACCGGAAAGAGACTCGTTTTGAAAAACGGAAAGTTTGGTCTCGACAAGAAAAATGTGAGGAACACGGAACCACTTAAATTAAGTGTGAAACTTAATTAGAATTAGTCAAATTAAATTATAGAAATTAAAGTGATTTCTTTAATTTAATTTAGAAAGTAATGTGAGATATTTTTAGAAATATTATTATAATATTCATTATTACATTAAAGAGTCCTACGGAAGCACATTAGAACACAAAGTGTTCTATTTTCCTAAGGGTGGCCGAGAGACTAGAGAAAAAGAGAGAAAAAAGAGAAAATCAAGGGAAAATCAAGGAATCACCCGTTTTTTGCCGAAATTTCTTCCGTTCAATCCGTGGAAATATAACCCGAGGCATTCTAGCGGAGAATCTCAACTTTTCAAGGTAAGATTTCGGATTTTTCATGAGAAATTGCTTGCTTTTTCGTTTTTGTGAATAGTAACTCATCTCGGGAAAAATCCGTAAAACTGAAAAACGAAACCGAGGTTTTGTCGGGGACTACAATAGGAGTTTAATGTGCAAGTATTGAAAGGATTGAACAATTTTTTTTGGATTTACACTAAAAATCCGAAAATCCCTAGAAATGGAGGAAATGTATTTTTGTTCAATTGATGTAGCAATTTGTGTTCAGGAATGTGAATCTGGACTACAGGTACCGAAATCGGGAAGTAAAAGAAAGTTATTGAAAACTCGGGAAACGAGGAAAATTAAGGCGAAACTCTGCGAAATTTCCTAAAATCTAGTTAGCAAGCAATGAGTTAGGAATCCGATTCTAGAGAATGGATAACAATTTTAAACCTCGGAAACGAATAGATTAAGATTCAGAAACCGAGATATACGAATATGTGTAAATTGCCTATTGAGCTAGAATTTGGCCTTAAGGAAAAAAAAAAAAAAGTCCATAAATGAGTTTGAAATTAGATTTAAGAATCTAAGTATGAGGAATTGTGATTGGAATAGGGAATTGATACCTATTTCCATGAAACAGGTTTTGGCACAAGAGCCGAAGCAACAAGAGAGAAGTTCCAACGAGCGGGAATCCCAGCGGATTACCGGTAAGTATAGACATATATGTTTGTCTGGACTCGAGTAAGCTACAGTTAGACTTAGAACTATTAATTTACTTATGTTCCTAAGTCTATGTGATTACATGTGATTATACATGTTTGGAGGGCTTAATGCTCTAGATTTCAGAAGGGCGACATATGGTTACCCTTATGCATAGTTAAAAGACTGACGGGTCGTCGGCCTCCGCAAGGGAGGAAAATCTCAAAGAGTAGAGATTCCGACTTGACCAGACAGTAAGTAATGAGCCAGTAAAGTAAAAGACTGACGGGTCGTCGGCCTCCGCAAGGGAGGAAAATCTCAAAGAGTAGAGATTCCGACTTGACCGACAAAGAAGTAATGAGCCAAGTAAAGTAAAGACGACGGGTCGCGTCGGCCTCCGCAAGGGAGGGAAATCTCACAGAGTAGAGATTCCGACTAGACCAGCCAGTAAAGTAAGAACAGAAAGATAAAAAGTAGTTTAAAGCATGTTTCACACGAGTATATTTGCATCATAACTCTTAATGTAACTTCTATAGTTTATGATGTATGCATGTTTATACTTGCTGAGCGTTAGCTCATCAGTTTACTCGTGTGCAGGTAACAAAGGTAAGCAGCCAGTCATATAGTGGTTTGCTTGATGGACATGCGGAGGCAAGGGTGGCGGAAATGTCATGGGTACACGGGAGTCGTCTCTACTACGCTCGCTTAGAAATTAAATTCCGCTGCAAAGTAATGTAATATAGAATACTAGTATGTACACCGGGTTCTAAGAAGAAGATATTACAACCATTGTCTTAGTAAAGAACAACGGACTGTAATAAATTAAGACAAGTTTTCGGAAACTAGTTTGATATCCGAATCTTTAAAGTAATAGCAAGATATGTTATTAGTGTAACAACATAACATGTTAAGAACCCGATGGTTAAAGTAAAGAAAAAAAAATTTACCCGCACATGAACGTAAATTAAAGAGACAATAGTCTAACAACGAATAATGGATTAGACTATAGCTTAGCCCATTAGTAAAGTAGTATAAGGAACGGCGACCGCGCCGCGAGGGCGTGGGTCGCCACACGTTCCCTGTCAATTTAGTCAGCCAATACATGCACTCACCATGTAGAGGACACCTTGATGCTGTGTATAAAATACTCAGGTACTTAAAGAGAACACCAGGGAAAGGACTGTTTTTTGGAAAGCACAACAAGAGGAAGCTTGAAGTCTTTACCGACACTGACTGGGCAGGTTCAGTTAAAGATAGGAAGTCCACATCTAGTTACTGTACCTTGTTGTGGGGGAACTTAGTGACCTGGCGCAACAAGCCGTTGCAAGAAGTAGCGCAGAAGCCGAGTATACAGCCAATAATCTAGGATTTTTTTATTAACTTTGTTTTTATTTACTACTCTGATGTTTGTAGTTAGGTAGTTTCGGATTATTAGCTTAGGAAGTTAGGTTATTTAATTTTTAAATAAACTCTATTATGTTCAGAGTATTATGCCACCATATTAGGAGTTAGTTTCAGAGTTAGTTTCAGTCAGAGGCTTCCTAAGCCTATTTATGTACATGAATCTCCATTTAATATTAATGATCAGAGTTTCATTCAAACCCGTTTACACAGACAAACTGATTTGGTTTCCTATAACTACTAGTTTAGTGGTTGCTTTATTGCTTTGGTAATCTCTCACCAGGCTCAGTCGGGTGGTGCTAGGTAGGCCCCATTTCGGTAAAATTCTTAGGATACCATTAGTTCCAAATCCTTTTGGATCTAGGTGTTGCCTACACAGTTGTCTCCTATGGATTCCCGTTGCTTTGGTTCCTAATTATGAGCTTAGCTAACAGGTTCAAATTCCTTCTTGTGATACTGGAGTGTGCAATTTTGTACATTTTCTGCTTCCATTATTTCCATCTCTAAATTCTCCATGAGTGTGACAAAAAATTTAAGACGCGTTTGAAACTTGTTCTAAAATAATTATGTTTTTATATAAAAATAAAAATGAAAACGTTTTCAATATCAGACATAAATCATTTTTGAAAATGCGTTTGATAATTTTATCAAGAGATTGTTTTTAGTATAAAAAAACTCATTAATATCTCTCTCTCTCTCTCTGTTCGAAAGAGGAGAAAATGAAAACAAAAAATGAAAAAGGACTAAAAGTCATTTTTCATTTCTCTCATTTTATACTAAACTAAAAAATCATTTTTATTTCCATTTTTTGTCTTTATTGCGCCAAACACCATTTTAAAAACGTTTTCATTTTTTCTTTCTCGAAAATCGTGAAAAACAAAAACGGGATCAATTCTAAACACGGCCATAGTTTCTTCAGTTTTTCTTCTTTTGTTTGGTGTTTCTCCTATTTACATGAGAGAGTGGTTCTTATTGTTCTATTCGTGTAATTTGCGACAAGTAATTTGTGATTTGGAAGGTGGAGATGAACCCACTCTGGCAACAAAAGAAGCTGAGAGAACTGTGGAAAGAAAAGGGTATAATTGTTACAGCTTATTCTCCTTTGGGAGCAAAAGGAACACTATGGGGTAAAAACTGGGTAATGGACTGCGAGGTACTACAAGAAATTGCGAATCAGAAAGGAAAAACCGTTGCTCAGGTATTAGGAAAAAGTCTTAAGAAATTAATTAGGGAACTCTGTGTTAAATATTTAGAGGATGTCTTAATTTACTGAAAGATATTGACACTGTACTATATCAATAGACACACATAGGCACCATTTATTTCGTTAGTTCGAATAACAAATCAAGTTTTTACCACAGTGTTTTCTCACAAAATGTCAAATTCAACTTTTTCTGCTACTGTATTTTCTCACATGAATTCACTTTTTAAATCAAGTTCTCCACTCAAATGAGGTAAACAAACGAGGGCTTACATTATTAGAAACAAACTCATTTGAATTTGAAGCACATTTTTGTAAACTAGCTTGGCTAGTTCTCATTATTAGAATTATTTATATAATATCTAGTAAATTTAATTAATTATTTATGTAACAACTAAACTAATGGTTGATTATTGATGTATGAATTAGGTTTGTCTGAGATAGGTGTACGAGCAAGGAGTGAGTTTGCTAGTGAAGAGCTTCAACAAGGAAAGGATGAAAGAGAACTTGGACATATTTGATTGGAAACTAAGCCCGGAAGAGTCCGCAAAGATAAGCCAAATTCTGCAGCGCAAAGGATTTCCTGGTGAGGAATTCATTTCTAAAGATGGTCCTTACAATCGCTCTAGAGTCTTTGGAACAGTGAGATCTGATTATTATATACGTTTTGCTAGCTCTTAAGCCCAACATTATGCGTGTGTGTGTGTGTATGTGATGTGAAATGTTCGTGAGAGCACGTGTTTTAGGTCTCGTTCATTTCACTTATTCGAGTTTAGAATTCGAGTTTTACTACAGTAAAAAGCTCTCAGAAACAATCGCATTTATTTTTTTTTTCTTTTTTTTTTCTACAATAAAAAGCTCTCACATAAAGTCACATCTCAACTCGAATTAAAAACTCGAATCAACGAACTAAATAGGTCCTTAGTTTTCTCGACTTGTACTTTTCTTGCTAGTGTTTCTATGTATGGTGTGGTTCTATTTGGACATTATAAATAACTTATATGACTACATTATAAGTAAGAGAGCTTTTCTGGTAGGACAAAAAATATATATATATATCAATAGTTTTTTATTTTTTAATAATACTGTTTCATAAATACTCCACCTACAATTGTTTAAATGTAAAACACACTTAATAAATGTAAAACGCTCTTAAGAAATGAAAACTTAATTCTATAAAGATAATATAAAAAGCATCTAAATATTAAGGGCCTGTTCTTTTGAAGTATGATTTGAGTGTAGTTTTTGAGTTGAATTCGAGTTATAACTTAAGTTGAAGTTGTAACTTTAATAAAGTTGAGTAAAATTAAATAAAGTTAAAACTTAAAAGAACGTAAACTTAAATATTAAATTTTGTTGTAAAAGAACAACCTCGAAGTTTTTATTGAATGGGTGTACCACTTAAGCATGATGATGTGGTACACCGGTCCATCTGAATAATTTTTCACATTAAATGCTCCTAAAGTGCGATGAATGTGACTGTGCATTGAATGTGTTTGTATACATACCTGTATTATGGGTTTGATAGATACAACGTCTGACTAAAAGTATACGTTACAATTACAAAATCTCTAACATTTTGTATGATTGATAAGAGAAGCATCGTAGGATATTCTTGAGGCCATCATTCTTGACCAAAATACATATATATTGTTGAATATTATTTTGATCTTCTCTTTATTGGCCTCAAAAATTTTCCTTTTTCTTGTTCTTTTCAAATAATGTTCTCTCTCTCTCTTATAAAGTTGAGCGTAGCTTTTTAGTAGTTTTATCGTTAATCAGATAATTTGTCATTCTCAACATTTTCTGCCGTTTTCCAGTTGTTGATATTTTTGGTTACTTGGTTCGGTTGTTTTTGTTAAGTTACGAATAAAATCCCACATTGTCAAGAAATGGAGCTACGGTGGGTTTATAAGGGCTTATAAGGGCGTGGGTTATTCCACTCATTAGGTTGATCTTTTGAGTTATAACAGTTTCATTAGTTTCATGTGATGTGATTTGAATTTTCATATCGTTTTTCTTTTACTCGTCATTTTTTGAAGTTCAGGTCGTTCTCTTATTTTTAATGTTCATTTGCGTAGGGACATATGCTTCTCAAAGCGCTATTCTACTGCAAATACAAGGTCCCCAACAATGGTTGAATTGCATAAGCATGGTTTTTACATCAGTTTGTCATATATATATATAATTGATTACTATTTTCAATTTGTCAAGTCAGTGGAAAAAAAATATCACCCAAAATCTGAAGCTTCTTTCATTTGTATTAAGATAGTATTTAACTAAATATGTAGAATCTTGATTAGCTTTACTTTGAACCAGCTCAGCTGTAGACAGAGAGGACTTTCCTGGAGTCTTCATACTAGTATTTATGTGATTAGGCCTCTTAATTCGTATTAAAAACGATCAACGAAGATGATAAGTCATGAATAATGGCTTTATGTCATTTCTTCTTGTGGTAATGTTTCAGATTATTGTTTATAAATTGTCGTTTCTTTCGACACTTCACAGGTCCCGGCCCATTTTTCAGGTTATTTGTTCCTTTAAGCTTTTGGTCATTTTGTACTCTTCATAAGGAATATCTTCATGAGATCATTAATAGACGTCATTTTCATGTCGTTTCATTAAGTTGGATGAGATTTTATTTTCTCTTGTCGTTTTCATTTATTCATCGTTTTAAAGTTTTAAGTCGTTCTCTTTTAGTTTTTTCGGTTTTTAGTGATTGTCGTTTCTTCAAGCTGGATTTTATTTTTTCCATTTTCTTGTTATATTATACTACGATCATCTATCATCTGGGGTGTTTTTTTTTTTTTTTTTTTTTTTTTTTTCAAGTTAGCTAAAGCTAATTGCCATTTTTTAAGGTTCTCTGTGTTTTTCTAAAGTGCTAAAAAGAATGTGGTATGTAAAAAAAATGTTCATTGTTTGAGAGCTCTACATTTATGGATGGAATCAAATTAGAACTTGCCATGAATAATAAGTTATCCACCCAAACATAAAGATCCATTGAATAAATGCTTTGTCTCCTAGCAATTCCATTAATTATTTTTTTTCTCTCATTGAAAAAGATGGAAGTTCTCATCTTTGGTTTCTCAAGAATTCGTTGATATCTTAGATGAATTGGTCATCACGGTCGCATCTCCTAATTTTCTTCCTATGTGCCTCCTTTTCATGAAGGTTAAACATAATATGGTTGGAATGCAAACTTATAAAGATTTGGTATCTTTTTTTTATTAAAATAATAAATTGCTTGACTAGGAACACGACGCCCACTTTTCTCTGTGCATTAATGAAAGTTTTGTGTGATAATTTTTAGGAGTGAATACTCAAATTAACTAATAAATTGAAAAGGAACAACACTATTGAGGGGCCAGTTTCATTGTTTTCCATACACTACTAATTTGTCATGACAAGTCCTCTTAATCTGCTTGTGGTGACATTCCTGTGCCCATCGTTCTTAAATGGGGACCTATAAAGACAACACATCTTCTAACCGATTAACTGATTACTTCTCGTCGAAATTATATGGACCAAATTAATCAATAATGACTTAAGAAGGAAATCATATTGACTAAATCAATCAATAATGACTTAAGGACCTACAAAGACAATGTCTTCTAACCGATCGATTGATTACTTTTCATCAAAAATCATATGGACCGAATTAATAGTAGCGACTTAAGAAGGTGTCAAGGAAAGTGCACTTTATTATACAGCCACCATAAAAAGTCTTGCCGTAAGAAGACCTCTGATACTATAATATTTGAGAGTGACTAGAGAAGATAAGGTGAACTAGAAGATAAGGTGAACTAGACTTCAAAACACTTTTTTTTTTCTCACCACGTGATTCTTGAAAGGAGCAATTAGAGGTTTATACAATTATTTTACCGGTACATATTTACTTGTATAATTATTTTGGAAATTTCTATATTTTCTGTTTCTCTTGAGAATATCTCTTGTTGTTCTCTTCTACAAGGCACACCAGTAGACAAGTCACTAAAGATGCTGCTTCAAAGTCTGTAACATCTGTGGTCACTTTCTATACTTCTAATCAACTTGGTGGTTGTCGGTTTTGAAAGCCACATGGCGATATTAACTTTGGAAATAATATAATTTTTGCATTGTTTTTATAGTAGGAGTATAACAAACTCGGTTAGAGATGTAGTTTTGTTGAGAACTAAAATCAGTTGAAGATATCAAAATCATTTTCAGTTATTCATCGTTTTAAAGTTTTATGTTGTCCTATTCTAGATTTTTTTTTTTTTTACGTGATTATCGTTTCTTCAAGCTGGTCTTTATTTTTCCTTTTTTTCTTGTTATATTGTAGTAACTATTCCTCTGTTTTTTGTTATTTTTCAAGTTATCTAAAGCTAATTGCCATTTCTTAAGGCTCCGTATGTTTTTCTCAAGTGCTAAAAAGAATGTGGTATGACCTCTACGTTTATGGATGGACTCAACGAAGAACTTGCGATGAGAGACGTCCAGTCAAGGAGTTAAATCATGAATAATATCCATCAAGGTATGACCTCTGAGTTAGATTCATTGAATATATGCTTTGTCTCCTAGCAATTTCACTTATTTGTTTTTTCTGAATGAAACAGATGGAAGTTTACATCTTTGGTTTTTCAAGAAATCATCACCGTTGTATCTCCTAAAAAAATTAAATGTCATATTTTTTAAAAAAAATTTATTTTAAAAACTTAAGATTAAAAACTCAGGTCAAATAAATTAGAACTCAAAAATTTGCTCGTAAAATCATTTCCTCTCTTCCTTGCCATTGCCATCATCAACAGATCAAATCAGATCAAATCAGTCCTTGCGTCGACTTGAGTCCTTGCCGAATTGTTTCTTGAGTTACTACAAGAAATCAGATCAAATCAGTCCTTGCCTTGAGCTCAACGAAGCCCCCAAACCAAAATTTTTTTCTGTCATCATCAACATCAATAAAGCTTCTTCCTTGCCATTTTACAACTAGTCGTCCTTCGCTTTCTTCTTCCTTTCCTTCTCTAAATTTGGATCACTTTTAGAATCCAAGTTCGAATAAGAACCATCGCTGCTTGTGGGTCGCGAGTGTGGGTCTCGCGACCCACTTCTCCTATAGTGGATCGCGATAGGGTGGGAGCAGATCTCGTTGTTGGATGCAAGCGATTAGTGAAGAAGCTTGGCGACGATTTTTGGTGGCGCCGGAGATGAGAAGGGCGAAGGGGGGGCTGGGCATTGGAGGTGGGGACTCGATGGGCGCTGATGAATTTCTCAGATCTAAGATTTGTGAGACGAAGGAAGGGGAAATTTTTTCCTGGGTTTTTAACGAGGGAATGTGAAATCTTTTCGAGGTTTTCTGGGTAATTAATTTATCGCAATTGTTTTTGCAAATTTGTGCTTGCAATTTTTTGGTTTTGATTATTTGTTTGAAAAGTTTTTTTTTGAGTTTTGATCTGAAATTGTTGATCTGCGAGAAAGTGAGAGAAAATGAGGGAAAAGCTGTTTATCTGTGTGAGAAAAATGAAATTTGGGGAAAGAAGGCGGCTTTTTTAAGGGGGTATTTAAGTTATTTTACTGAAAAGAGTCACGTGATGACATGTTACGTTAAAAATTTTACAGAACTTGACAAAAATAATTAAATTTCACATTTTAAAGAAATCAGAGTCATTTAAAAAAAAAAAAAATTAGAGACTAAATTGTTATTTATTAAAAAATCTCTTACTTGTCTAGTTTGGTTAGTCTTGATCTTAGTAGAAACTATGATTTGAGACTTGAGACATCTAGTTTGAAACAAATTGTTACAAACTTAACTCATCTCAGAGAACTGTTCTTGAATGATGTTAATATGACTTTTGTTTCACCTAATTCCTTTGTGAATGTGCCACCTTCTTTGCAATCTCTTGGTCTTAGTTCTTGCGGACTTATAGGAAAGTTTCCTGCAGAGAGAATTTTTCACCTTCCCAAACTTCAGGAGCTTGATTTAAGTTATAATGAGAATCTCACTGGTTCATTTCCCCATCATGATTGGAATAGCTCACTGTGAAATCTAAAACTTTCTCAGTTCCTGTAGTTTCAAACATCCAATGTTGCTTGGAAACTTAATACAAATCACATCCTTAGACCACTCTTATAATAATATCGGCGGTCAACTCCCATGGTCCTATCTAATTCTTGAGCGACTGACTTATTTAGATCCTTCTGGCAATAATTTTACAGGTCCACTCCCTAAAATTTGTAGGAATGCATCAAATATTGCCTTTCTGTGTGACTCCTCAATACACAGCCAATTAGTAGTTGGGGGCTCTTCCATTGAATTTACAATCCTCGTACTTATATAATAATCCTCTTATTGGGATGATGCCTTCTTGGTTGTATTCCTTACCATATTTGCAGAATTTAGATTTAGTAGCAACCAATTCACTGGTCACATTGAGGAATTTAAATTTAATTCTCTGATTACTCTTGATTTATCATATAACAAACTACATGGACTTATTCCACAATCAATTTTTCTGCAAATGCATCTTACTTGGTTATATTTTTCATCAAACAACTTTAGTAGGGTCGAGCGGTTCGACAACTTGCAGTAGGGTCGGATAGGTATTCATCATTTTTAACGTTTTCTCTAGTTCTCTTCTTATTGTCGTTTATGGATGAATACCTGAATATAGAGGTGTCAAATGGACGGCCCGGCCCAGCCCGCAATAGTGCATGATTCGGCACGGCACGGTTCGTTACTGTTACGGGCCGTGCCGGCACAGCACGTGTAATGGACTAGGGCTGGGCCTCAACTGCCTCAGCCAGCGGCCCCAAGCACGGCCCAAGCACGCGGAGGCCAGCGGCACGGCCCGGCCCGGCCCGGCCCAAGCCCGGATTCGGCCCCGCCGGCACGGCCCAAGCCCGCGAAACGGCCCACGGAAAGCCGGTTTCATTTGGTCGATGGGCCCTTAGCGGGCTTTGAAGTTCGACACGTGGCCGGGCCTCCCGTTTAACACGTGATGGGCCAAACAGGAGGCCCGTGACGGGATAAGCGGAGGCCCGTCGCGTGCCGCACGTTGGGCCTGAAGGGCCCAAAGGAAAAATACTAAAATTTAACCCTAAAATTCCCTATAAATACCTCTTAATTCCACCATAAATCTCACACAACAATTCACTCTCATCTTCTCATCTCACTCTCATTCTATCTCTCAACTTCTCTATTTGATTTTGATTCTAAGCTTTTTTCTCGCGTTCATTCATTTTCTAACTCTTTCATTTACAAAGTTCAATCAAGTTCTATCAATTTCCAGAAAATGGCCTCACCAAACTTTCCTGATTTCACTGCTCTTCCTGAGCTTGGTGATGAGACATTTTTTGAGGAAGAAGAAGAAATGATGCCTTCCAACCCCACCCCCACTGAACCAGAAAATGCTCCGGTGGATAATACTTCAGTACACAACGAGGAAGCTGGAGATCGCAGTAGAGGAAAAAGACCGCGAACTTCTCCGGCATGGCAGCATTTCACCAAGGAGCCCCGACCAAATCCAAAAACAGGTGAGATGAAAATTTGTGCGGTATGTAAATATTGTAGAAAGCATTTTTCTAATAAAAAGGGTGGGAGTACTGGTCATCTGGATAGACATTGGAAAGCATGTCTACCGTTGCACCAAGGTGGGACTGTAGACTCCCGCCAACAAACACTATCACTCACATCACATGGGTTACAAAATTTTACATACGATGCTGGCGTGCTTTCGTGAGGCACTAGCTAAATTTCTAGCTAGTACCGAATTGCCTCTTTCTTTTGCAGATAATGCCTCCTTTGAAGAATTCATTCAGATAGCCTTTTGCCCACAATTTAAACGGGTAAGTAGAAACACAACTCGTTCTGATTGCATGAAAGTTTTTTATGCAATGAGACAATCTCTTGTTGATAATTTTAGGACTTTTAATGCTCGTGTCTTGCACTTCGATCTGTGGGAGGGGTGTAATAAAACTGGATGTTTATGTGTCACAAACAGCACTATGTTGATGACGATTGGGTTTTACAAAAAGAATAATTGGTTTTCGTTTATGTCCATATCCTCATAACGCAACACTATTTTTAATACAATAATGGAAATTTTTGGGTTTTATGGGATAGAAGATAAAGTTTTAACAATTACTTTTGATAATGCGTCGCCTAATACAATTACAATTAATCTATTTAAACGTAGTTTGAAACCGCATTTGAGGGGAAATTTTTCATCAACGGTGTGCGTGTCACATAATTAATTTAGTAGTTCAGGTAGGAATTGAACATATCTCAGTTAATCTTACAAATATTAGAGAAGCATTATTCTTCATATCTAGTTCTGGAGCTCGGCTCCAAGAATTCAAACAATATTGCAGGAACAGTCAGATGCGCTCAAGAAAGTTTCCAACTGACGTGAGACATAGGTGGAATTCAACATATTTAATGTTGAAGGCGGCACTCCCATATTCACAGCTTATCACGACATATGTAAACAGTAAGAACGATCAAATTCTAATTTTCGATTCTGATTGGCAAATTGCTGAGTATTTTTTTAAATTTTTAGAAGTTTTTTACAATGCTATTGAATTACTTTCTGGTGTTTATTATCCAACTGCACATTTAGCTTTACATCAACTATTTAATATTTCAGAAACATTTTCTTATTATAGGGATATATAACTTTTTAAAAATATAGTTAACTTAATGGAAAATAAATTTAAAAATTATTGGTCAGGTTGTCTTATGTTATATGCATTAGCAACTATTTTAGATCCTAGATGCGGAGTAGATGGAACTGAATCATTAATGACTGCTACCGCAGAAAATTTAAATGTAGATATGCAACTAAGTATTACTGACGCTAAGAAAATGTTAGAAAAAGTTTTTAGTTTGTATGAAGTAAAATATAGCACAGGTCAAAAAAAACAGGGAACTTCATCATCAACTACGAGTTCGGGGCCTAAAGGATCGTCATGGAGTTTCTTGAAGAAGAAAGAGAAAACGGCAGGATCGTCCTCAACACAAGCGTCTACGGAACTAGTCAAATATTTTGAAGCAAATTTTGTAATCGATGACGACAAACTAGACATCTTACAATGGTGGAAGAGCAAGACAGATCGTTTTCCAACACTGTCCATAATAGCTCGTGACATTCTGACAACTCCAGTATCAACGGTAGCATCAGAGCAAGCTTTTAGCGCAAGTAACCGAATTCTTGACGAGAAGAGAAGCAGAATGCATCCAGACATCTTGGAGGGACTAATGTGCGTTAAAGACTGGGAAGATGCCAGAAGACGAAAACAACAATACACAGATGATTCGATGCAAGAATATTTTTCTAACTTAGAAATAACAGAATCTTCTGGAAGCACTTAGATTTGTAATTTACTATTCCTAGCTACTGCACTCTTTTTTCCTTCGCTAAGGTTTTGTCCCAATCTCCCCACGGGTTTTACTTAGCAAGGTTTTTAATGAGACAGTCATTTATGTGTACTCCTATTACGTCAATTCAATAAAATCACATCTTTTGGGGCATATGATATATATTTTTTTGAATAAATTTTTTTTTAAAAAAAAATACAAGGGCCAAGGGCCAAGGGCTAGGGCCGGCCCTTCAAGGGCCTGGGCCCAGGCACGGCCCTGGCCCTCATGGACCAGGGCCAGGGCCAGGGCTGGGCCTGAGTTTTTCTTCTCAGGCCCGGCCCAGGCCCGGCCCAGGCCCGTCACGGGCTTGGGGTCAAGCGTGTCGTGCCGACCCGGCACGGCACGTTTGACATCTCTACCTGAATACTGTTAAAGCTCACTTTAATTTACTTTTTTATTATATTTTTTCTTGTCATTTCACGTTATTTGCCGCTTCTAAAGTAATATATTGTTTTCAGGATTTTGTCGGGTTCATGGTTTCGTTGTGGTTATGTCAAGCTTTACGTTCTGACGTGGATTGTTTTTTTTTTGAACAGTTGTCTGAGTATTCTTGTTTGTGTTTGGAGTTATCTTTTGTCACCGTTTTCTTAGGTGAATGTCGTTTTTTTTTTTTTTTTTTTTTTTTTTTTCTGGAAAACTCTTATTATATTCAATGTTACTTGTCGCTCTAAATGTCAAATGTTGCTCTTTGTTTGTTACTTTTCAGGTTGCATGTTGTTAATAGGGTTATTTACAATTTTATACCCTCGTTTTAAGTTTATTTCAAAGTATATCACTTGTTTTTGATCTCATCAATCTATACCGTCAGATTACGTTAATGCACAAATGTATATCTTTTCTTAGTGAATACTAAAATTTGACCTTTTAAGTTTGTTAATGTTTCTTCAAGTGTGAGGTGGTTTTTAATTCATTAACACTTCTGTCCATATTCCTAGCCCAAAGCTCATGAGTTTCAAAGCCGTTTGGTTCATAGATTCAAATCATATGATTTAAACCATTTTTAATTTACGTGTATTTTTTGTGAGAGAAAATACTGTAGCAATCATGAATCATGATTCGAATCAGGGATTCGAATCTAGGAACCAAACGAATATGTGCATCACATCTAAAGTGAAACTCCACTAGAACATCAATTTCAATGCCGGCGCGCCGAGGCTGTATGAGAGAGACGCCGAACATCAATGTCATCCCCGTGATGACACCCCAATTTAATCACATTCGAATGCAAGGTTGAGGCGTGAAGGACACTGTTCGCAATAGAAGATTCTCAACCTCTCAAACAATATTGTAACCGTTACCAAATTTTTTTGTCCGCACAACTCTTCTACCAATGAGTTACAAAGATGCTGGCAAATAATCTCAACCAAAATCAGAAAAAAAATTAGTCTCAAAAATATTTTCCAACACTCTGCCTCACCAAAATCAATCAAGATCTCAACTTTGTTCGTTTAACAATGATAGAATGGAGGAAACTCAAGGATTTCAAGCCGTTAATGAACTCTGGAAGAGTCAAGATGGAAGAATCAAGCGCTATAACAATGTATTGAATCCGTAATTTCTAATGTGGGACACCCAAACAAAAAATAAGAATAATTTCACTGCCTTGAAAAGTGAGAAAATTGGATAACATTTTGACTCGGCGTAGTATAATTAATACAATAAAAACAAAGAGAAAAATTACAATAAATTGTGAAATTGTTGTTACTTTTTCAAATTTTATATATTTCTGACGTGATGTGCATGGTAGTTATAAAAAATTGTATTGTATGAGCAAGATTTTTTTTTTTTATATCTTATTATCAAATTCCTAATTTTTTTTTCTTAATTTTTACTTTTATTAGTGCTATATGATAAAAATAAAAAAATTAAAAAAATAAAAAAAAGAACTTAAGCTTTGTAAGTTTATTGTACTTCAAAGAGATTTTTATCATTTTCGTTTCATGTGTTTTATAGTAAATTGTACTATTTGGCCCCCAAACTATTCTTTTTTAAAAGAGTGAACCCTAAACTTTTAATTTTGATAAAATGTAATATGAATTTTTAAATCAATAGCAATTAATCAGGTCCAATAGTTAACAAATGTTACCAAATTCTGGTGATGCACATGAATCAGAGCTTCTCAAGAACAAAGAGCACTCGGGTGATTCATCGAAGGTAATACTAATTTCGTTAATCTAATTACTCTCTTCACATTCCAAGTATAAATTGATGGGTTTGACATAACACTAATTGTGGTAAATACTAATTTCGTTAATCTTTTACTTACTCTCTTGACATTCCAAGCATAAATTGATGGGTTTGACGTAATACTAATTGTGGTAAATACTAATTTCAATTGTAGATTGAAGTAATACTAATGGCAGGAAGCAAATTGAATTTTTTTTTTTTTTTTTTTTTTTTTTTTTTTTTTTTTAAGTCTGGTTTACCGGCCGGTTCATGAAATGTCTTATTAAATGATTACACACGCATATATCCACAATGTATATCTAAGTATATTATCTTTACATGAAGGCTTTCTAATATGAACATACGAGTTCCTGATAAAGATTTGATTGACTCTCTCTATACATACATATATATATATATATATATATATATTTAAAATACTGCCTAACTAGTTTCTTATATCCTGTAAAAAAATTACACTGTATATACCGGCTTGACACATTTTAAGGTTCACCATTATCGAATGCCTTTGAATGATTATACACACACATACAATATCTATAAATATTCATGCATATGCACGATGTGTGTGTGTGTGTGTGTGTGTGTGTGTGTGTGTGTGTGTGTGTGTTGTGTGTGTGTATATATATACATATATATATATATATTTATGTATATTCAAAACAATGCCTTCCATATTTATACATATATATAATGTATACATACATATATATATATATGCATGTATGTATATGCACTATGTATTTATGTATATTATGTTTACATAAGCTTTTCTACCGCAGGTGGTTCATGTTATGAACGTATGAGTTCTTGATAAAGATTTAGTTCAATATATGTACATATATATATATATATATATTGCCTTAATTACTAGTTTTTTATATCCTTACAAATATTTTCACTGCGCATTCTGACACATATAAAGGTTTTTGTCAGAAAAAACATTAATCCGGGTGCAAATAATTTTGAGCCAAATAATATCAACTGCGAGAATAGCTCCGAGCAAGTTAGTGAACTTCCCAAGGAAGTTCGTAATCTCAGGGTATTAGATTGTCACAAATTTTTGTTTTCTGTTACAGTAATCCCTTTCCTAACAAGGTAATTTGCATATTTGGATCACAAGTCGCTCATAAATGAAATGGCCTTTTATGTATCAGGAAAGGAATCCAATTAGTCCATAAGATATTGAGCCAAACACCGTCAACTGCGAGACCAATTCCGAGCAAATTCATTCTTCAGAGGTATATAACTATTTTCTGCAATTTTTTGTTTTTTATTTTTTAAGCTGAACTTATCACGACCCCAAAGATAGACTGTGATTATTAGAGTTTAATTTAAAATTTAACTTAATTAAACTGGACTGTTTAACAAAAATCAAAAAAATAAATACATAAATATCAATATAGTTTGCTCCGGAGACTTTCTTTTACAAATAATATTTAAAACAGTCCATAAAGTCCAAGAAAAATAGTACAACACAGAAATACAGTACATCTCAGAATTAAAACTATAAATCCGAAACAAACATACCGCTTTGAGTCTCGCGCCTTCAATCCATTGGCATCCACTTGTCACGCTATAAGTGAGCAGAAGGCCCAGTGAGATATAATTTTATAAAACATTATAAATAAAGGTACTCACGTTCCGAAGACATACACTCGGAACCGATCATACAATTTTATAAAACATTGTAAGCAAAGGTACTCACAGTCCGAAAACATACACCCGAAGCCGATCATACAATGGTGGTTGTGCGGCATGTCAATGAGTCCAGTTCGTCGAGAGCTTTCCAATGGTGTGGATGGTGTTGTGAAACGACACTGGAATCTCACCGGTGGTAGGTGGCTGGCGTGGAGAGAGAGAGAGAGAGAGAGAGAGAGAGAGAGAGAGTAGGAGAGAAAAAGGAGAAAAAGAAGGAAAAGGGGAAAAAAAGGAAAATAGGCTTGGGCTTTCTGTACAAATTTGATAATTAGACTTCGAAGCCAAATTTGATAATCAGACTTCAAAGCCCAATTTGAATAGATTATGGAATGGCCCATTATTCTTATTCTAAAAAATTGGCTACCAACACTTAAAACTATTTGAGGGACAACAATATCAATATCAAAAGAATCATTTTTAAAGGGAAGGGGTCCTTTACATGATAATTATAACTAAGAATCTTTCACTAAGCTCATATTAATTAACACTAACCACCAGATTTGATTAATTAATCTCAATTAATTTAACCGGATGTTACAATCCTACCCCCTTTAAAGAAATTCCGTCCTCGGAATTGGGCAGTTGTTAAACTTGTGAAGACAGCAACAATGCATTGTAAGGAAATGAATGGCATTAATGATTTCATCACTTCGCGATTCCTCGTGATTTCTTGTATGATAATGGTTTCTCGTCTATCAACAGGGTGAATCCTCATTTCTATACATATGTCTAAACTTTCAACTTCTAACGAGAAAGGTTATACAAGGTTATACAATCATTAAACAAGAATCATCACGAACATGATTCTTGTACTGTACTCAAAAGGTTCTAGATCCTCAACATCTAGCGGACCTTAAACAAAGTACTTAGGAAGGTTCTCCACTTAATCAGACTCGGATTATCTAAAAGCATTATCCAATTCACTAAGTTCTTTAATTTCGCATTTGGGGTGATCTAACGCCCGTCACGGAAACACATGCAAACCATATTACGTGTCTCCAAAGGGTGGAAAACTAGTTCTAATGAAACTAGACATCCAGGGCTTTTCAAAGAGCTATCATAAGCTTAGTTTCAGAAATGTTTAAGGTCTCCAAAAACACATTATACCATATCAAAATATGGCTATTTTCTCTGCAGAATTCCTAGAAATCAAGTGTAACTTCAAAAATGCACAATTTGAGCTACCGTTATCCATTTGAGGTGACCCAGTAGAATATCATTTTATAAAACACTATAAATAAAAGTACTCACGGTCCGAATACATACCCGGAACCGATCATACAATTTTATAAAACATTGTAAATAAAGATACTCACGGTATAAAACATACACCCAGAACCAATCATATGATTTTATATAACATTACAAATAAAGGTACTCAATGTCTGAAGATATACACCTGGAACTAATCATACAATTTTATCAAACATTGTAAATAAAGGTACTCACAGTCCAAACACATACATCCGGAACCGATCATACAATTTTATAAAACATTGTAAATAAAGGTACTCATGATCTAAAGACATACACCTGGAACCGATCATCCTTTTCAGATAAAGGGAATACTTAATCGATATAATTAAAATATGTAGAGCCATAACAACATTGAGCAAGAAGTGGATTCGCACGGGTTTTGAGTCCTGCCCCTAAGAACACGATTCTCATATCTCGATCTCTAAGGCTATCATGCGTTATATCATTTCTTAAAATACTTCATTTTAAGAAATGATACTCTTTAAAATCTCATTTCTAAAATCATTGGAAAACTTAATTGCATTATTCTTGTTATTTCCTTTAAAACCATTTTTTAAAAAACATGTTTTGTTCTAAAACATTTTCATTGGCCAAAACCATTTAATATAAGGCTAGCAAGGATATGGACATGAATATCCTACCTCTTGGAAATTTAATCTACTAATAACTTCACGTTTTCCAACCGTCTATTCTTGAAGCTCCACGGCTCACTCTGAACCTAAACTCGATTTGCCTCGATCTGTATGCACAGTTCGGTAGACTTTTCAACATAGTAAAATTGGTGCAAACGGAGTTCACCGTTGCATTCAACCTGTCAAAATGAGTCAGAGTATGGTCTCAGATCTTCGATCGGACATCGGGAACCTCATGAACTGAGACACGCTGGAATTCAGTCAACGGTGACGGTTGCAGCTACAGCGGCAGTGGTGGCGGAGGTTGTCGGAGCGTATTTCTATTGTAGACTTGGGTTCTACCCCTACTAAATCAACCATTATGAGTTTAATGGTGCCGTAAATTTCACCAAATTTGGCATCTATCTACTCCAATCAAACCCAAAAACGTCGATAAAATATGGCGACTTGATTCTTGATTCTCTGGCAATGGAACCTCAAAATTGGCTGAGGGCTTTTGTTAACCACTTCCTTTGGAGTATTTTGACACCAAAATCATGATGATTCAATGGTTGGATCATTGGAACCACCTTCCACCCAAACAGCGGCGGCAGCAGGCTCTGATCTCTGGCAAACGGTGGCGGATTTGGACAGCTAATGGTTGCTTCCTACTCTACGTTGTCCTTTGAGTCCAATGGAACCAATGGTGTCAAAATGGAGGCTGGAATGGTGCATAACAGAGAGGAGGCGCGGCGACCGAAATGGGCAGCTCTTGTGATGGTGCTCCAGTGAGAATCGATGGGTGAGACATCATGGTTTTGTTCGTCTCGTCGAGTTGAGTCCATAGGGACCAGAATCACTCTGATCGGAGGTCTTACGACAAAGTTACAACGGCAAGAAGTTCCAGTGGTTTTTGGACATTTTACCGGCAATTGCAGCTGTTTCCGGCGGAGATGGAGGTTATGCAGCATGTCAATGAGTCCAGCTCATTGAGAGCTTTCCGATGGTGTGGGCGGTGTCGTGAAACGACACCAGAATCTTACCGGTAGTAGGTGGTTGGCGTGGAGAGAGAGAGAGAGTAAATGTGGGGGAGAGAGAGAGTAGGAGAGAAAAAGGAGAAAAAGAAAGAAAAAGGGAAAGAAAAGAAAAATAGACTTGGATTTTAGGAACAAATTTGATAATTAGACTTTAAAGCTCAATTTGAATAGAGTATGGAATGACCCATTATTTTTATTCTGAAAAATTTGCTACCAACACTTAAAACTGTTCGAGAGATAACAGTATCAAGTTTAACATAATCATTTTTAATGGGAAAGCGTCCTTTACATGATAATTTTAACTGCAAATCTTTCACTAATCTCAAATTAATTAACATTAACCACCATATTTGATTAATTAATCTCAATTAATTTAACTGGATGTTATAGAACTTTCCAGCAATTCTTATTTTCATAAATTCTTTATTAGTTAACAAAATTTCTTCTAATCTATTTTTGCAATTTATTTCGCGTTTCAAATTTTTTGGTTTTCTATTTTTGTGAATTCTTGCAAGTTTTTTGGTAAAATTTTATGCAAATAGTCTCGATTATATATATATACACATTCCTTAACATAGTATGACTATTGTGTTTCTAATTTATATCCTTTTTTCTTTCTTAAAGCTAGGTCCATTTCATAGGTTTATTAGTCCAGTAAAAAATCAGCGATCAACTAGTGAGTATCTTAAAATTTAGATCAGCTTGAAGAAAAGATGATATTCATTTTTCAATAACTCGAGTATTGTATGCATATTCTAACAATTGGTCATATTAGGGACTTACTGGGCGTTTTCAGTTGTTTCTTGTATTGAGGCCAAGCTTAAGGTGAACGGATGGAATATTAAATTCGATGTTCGGCGTTAACACCAACAAAAATACCCATTTGCGATGACTTTTTTTGCGACGACAAGTGTCGTCGCAAATGTTGGACTATTTGTGACGACACCCCCGTTTAAAAAAATTGACACGTCGTCGTTAATAAATTTATTGTCGTCGCAAATAATTTTGCCGCGCAAATTTCGATGGCGCGGATTTTTCGCGCGAATTAACCCACGTTTTCCCGACGACAATCCTCATTATTTGTGACGACGTGTCGTCGCAAATAATTTTGGATTATTTGCAACGACATTTTTTCATTGTCGTCGAAAATACTCTATTTGACGAGCGAGAATGGGCGGGAAAAAAAATTATTTGCTACGAAAAGCAAGTTTTTTGCGATGACATTGTCGTTGCAAATAAGAACTATTTGCGACGACATTTTAATTTTATTTGCGATGACTTTGTCGTCGCAAATAAGTGCCCTAATTATAATGTCCGAGCCTCCTTCTTCTCCATTTTCTCCCGATTCTCTGCAAAATCAAACTCTCTCTCTCCTATCCCTCTCCGCCTCCTCTTCCCATCGCCACCGCCGCTCCCTTTGCCGGCCGTTCTTCTCTTTCTTCCCTTCTCTCTTCCCTTCTTTCTCTCTCTCTTCTTCACCTCTCCTTCTGCCGCCACTGCCACCTCCCCCTGCTGCTGGCCGGCCCTCCCCTTCCCTCTCTCCCCTTGTCACTCTTCCATGTTTTCTCTCTCTTTCCTTCTCTCTCTCTCTCTTCTTTCCCTTTCCTGTCACTCCCCGGCACCGCCGCCGCCGCACTATCGCCGGCTCCCTCCCGGCGTCTTGGTCCCGCTGCCGCCTCGGTCCCGCCGCCCCCCGGTCCCGCCGCCCCATTCAGGTGTGTATATATATAAACAATATTTTTTTTCTTAAGCATTATTACTTGTTATTATAACTAGATTATACTTAGAACTTAAAATTATTTTTTAAGCATTATACATAGAACTAGATGAGTAGAATTTAGAATCATATGACTAAATTATATTCATGACTTAGATTATACTTAGAACTTAAAATTATTTCTTAAGCATTATACTTATTATTGTGTTTATATGTTTCTCTAGATGTTAATAAAATATTACTTTTGATGTTTGAAAATTATGTTTGATGTTTTAATTTGATGTATTGATGTAGGCATTTGAGTTTTCGCTCTCGTCCTTGTTTGCACGGTTCCTCCGACGTAATCCTTCTTTTTTTAGCCCCCGTTTAGTGGGTTTGAACTTTGTAAGTTTTTTATATTTATTTAGCTTAAAATTGTAGTAGTTGTATGAATTCAGGATTATGTTGAAATTTAATATATGTTTATGATTCTTGTTCTGGGTGGCACATCTTGCAGCTATGGTGTGCCGAAATTTTTTAAAGTTGTTTTTCTGCAAGTTTTGATTTTTGGATTATGTGAAAAATAAGTCGTTATGCTGCCGAAATTTAGTTAGGCAAAATTTAGGACCAGAATTTTAATAAGTTCATTAACACAAGTTAATTAATAAATCGTAATTGTGTTAATTAAGAATAAAATTAAAATTAATTGAACACATTAATAAATTGTTATGTTTGTTGTCGTTTATAGTTGAAATGCCGATTGACAAAAGTTGGACTTCTTTGAGGAACCGATTGTCGGATGAATATTGGAATGGGTTATCTGCTTTTCTTGAGGTTGCCAAAAATTATCAAACTTCACTTGGCCATATCAGCTGTCCTTGTATGAAATGTAGAAACCATTTAATGCATCCAGTAGAAACTGTGAGGGCGCATATACATCGATATGGTTTTGATCCATTGTATAGAACATGGATTCACCACGGTGAAGTAGAGGCAGTTTCAGGTGTAGACCCAATAGTTAATCAACCAGTAGACGAGATGTTTACAGTCTTAGAAGACGTTGCCGGGATTAATGATGACCGTGGAATGTTGGATGAGACGCATGTGGATCTAGAAGATGCACAATACTCTGAATTTAAGGATCTACTTTTTGACCTTCAGGTGGGATTGTATCCGGGCTGTACTAAGTATTCATCTTTAAATTTCTTAGTGAAATTGATGCATTTAAAAGTGTTATACAAGTGGCCTAATGAGTGTATGGATGATGTTTTAAGTGAAAGATGCATTTCCGGATGTGAAGTTACCTTCTTCTCATTATGAGTCGAAGAAGCTCCTGAGTAAACTTGGATTAGGTTACAAAACAATTCATGTCTGCAAGTATGATTGTGCTTTGTTTTGGAAGGAGAACGCTGATCTAGAAATGTGTCCTGTATGTAAAACATCACGTTGGAAGAAAAAAAAGACAAAGGGTACTAAACAAGTCCCGTGGAAAGTACTACGTTATTTCCCGCTAACAGATTGATTGAAGCGTCTGTACGGTTTGTTGGAAAAATAATGGCATCGAGTGCGCAGCGGAATTTAAAAATTTTAATCAACGTCAAAGCCAAACAAGAACATGTTCATGATGCTATATAACATAAATACTAAAGATCTAAATCATACCTTTTGAGATTTTAGGAAACTGCACGTCTGACAGATCAAAGCGTTCCAAACAGCAACCAGAAGAGCCTCAACCAACTGGTCTTCTTTGCTATTCTCGTTTCCACGATCGGTGTCTGGGTGGGCACACTTCGTTTTAATCTCCTCTTGGTATTCTTAATCTCCTTCCAATCACAAGAGAGCCAAAGAAAAATTGTTCCTTGATAATTAAACAATTTTTCCTCTTGGAATCTCTTATCAATAGCCTCCAAAAAGTCTCTCAAATGATCTAATGAGTAATGTGACTTAATAGGCTATTTATACTGTTTAGGAAGTCATACTTCCGTAACAATTAGGTTTCCCAAAGATTTAATCGCACCCAGAGTCGATTTTGCCACATCAGCACGCGTTACGCGTTACAACCGGTCGACCGGAGACAGAGACGTTATATCTCACCGGTCGACCTGTCGTTCACAAACCGGTCTACCCACCGGTCAACCGGACCGATCGACCTGTGACCGGTCTACCCACCGGTCAACCTGTCTGCACTGATGAAAGTTGTTTTCCTAGTTCTTCAACATGGGAAACTTGCATAGAGCCTCAGTTTTGATTTAAGCAACCCAATAGAGAAATTGTCTAATCAAAACAGTCATATAATATTCTTCCCATATTAAACAACTCTTAAAACAATAATTCAACCAATTTATCTAGAATCAATTTATCAATTAATTCACCCGATAAATTAATCATGAATTAACTTTGAACCTCTTTTACGGAAATAACACAAGTTACCAATATGTACGAAATATACCGTATCGTTATAGGAAATTATGTGAGGTAGCAAAGGGACCTGATGGACATATATAAATCAAGCTCCTATAATCACAACGCTACTTGTAAACCAACAAGTCCGTCTCATGATTATAAAACTCTAGCGCTATTCCACTAAAAGCCTAGAGCTGCACTCTCGATTTATATAGCGTATTTACAAAGCTCTAATTAGCTCTGGTCCATGACTCAATATATTTGTATATCATCCCCATAGGATATCCATAATCGACTTGAGGTCAAGTTCTGTTTTACCTTCCCGATTACATTTATCTTATGTTCCATCATCAAACCATTGGAAAAACACTATTGATACTATTACAAACAGTAAACCATTAGATAAGATAGAGTAGTCTAATGGCCGACCGCTCGTATTTTCTAATCCACTGATAATGCATAAGAGGATATCATTAACTCTTTATAGGAGCTATGGATTCCACTATCTATGAATAATGAATCTACGCATACATGAGTCATACCCCCAATGCACCGGCAAGCGTACCTTTACATAATGTCAGGATGTCTCCCTTTAGTACATCAAAGGATACAAGTCAAGTATACGGGTTCATCATCCATCTCAGGATTAAGATGACAACATATAATTCGTCAAAAGTGAATTATTTTATTCAAACAGAATTATTAATTAAAACAATTCATCTTTGGTCCGATCCAATATAGATTTCACCATTAGAAACTATATCAATGTCTCTACCCATGGAGTCTCACCTCCGACGACCAAGACAAGCCGTCTCCGTTAGGAAGTAGACAACATAATAATCTTAACATGAATAAAGCGCCCAACTTTATTCCCTCGATTGTGGGTCATAAGATTTAGACTATCATCTTTAGATTCTTGTCTTCTGCATGTTCTTCACATTACATGCATGATCTAAAGATTTAGAATGATAGTCTCAGACTTTCAGTTTGCTTATCATACATTCAACTATTATGAGCATAAAGAGGACAATACATAGATATATGAAATAAACAAATCTTTATTAATAGTCAAAATGTCTCGAAGAAAATTGTTACATTTATTCCTAAGGGCATAAACACTAACACGGTTCTCGTCACACCGCTAAAGATATGACGTGGCACCAGCGTGGGCGTTCAAATAATGAGGATTTAATGCGTCATCCAGTCGATGGTATTGAATGGAAGGAGATAGATGAAAAGTATCCTGAGTTTAAACGTGAGCCGAGAAATGTTCGCTTGGGGTTGGCCGCTGATGGTTTCAATCCTTTCGGTAACATGAGCCTCTCATACAGTATGTGGCCGGTGGTTTTAATGGCCTACAATTTGCCTCCGTGGTTGTGCACTAAAGATCCTTATAAGATGTTGACATTGTTAATTACTGGCCCAAATGCACCCGGAAAGGACTTGGATATTTTTTTAAGGCCTCTTGTGGATGAGTTAAAAGATTTGTGGAATAATGGAGTAATTGTACGTGACGCAGTTTCGAATACATCATTTCAGATGCGAGCTATGTTGCTTATGACTGCTAATGATTTTCCTGCTCGTAGTAGTTTATCCAGATGGAGTGGTCAGGGCTATTTAGCATGCCCAACTTGCAACGATGCAACTCCTTCAAAGAGGATAACAAGTAAGACTTGTTTTGTTGGCCATCGACGATGGCTTCCTATTAAACATGGGATGAGAAAAAATAAAAAGTTTGATGGTACGGTTGAGAAACGACCTCCTCCGGCTCGAAAATCTGTTCACCAAATCTTAGCTCAACTACAAAATGTGTCCTTCAGATTGCCTGGTAAACATGACAAGTATGGTGGGAAGAAGCGAAAAAGACATGTAAACGAGCTTAATTGGACAAAGAAGAGTATCTTTTGGGAGTTGCCTTATTGGAAGTCATTGTCATTGCGTCACAACTTAGATGTTATACATATTGAGAAGAATGTATGAGACAGTTTATTAGGCACAATTCTTGACATTGACGGAAAAAGTAAAGATACAGATAAGACGAGAATCGATCTATAAAATATGGGGGTGCGCAAGGAGTTGCATTTGTACAAAGACGGTGATCGTTGGATGAAACCACATGCGTCTTATACACTATCTCCCGACGACAGTAAAAAGTTTTGTGATTTTTTAAAATCAGTAAGGTTTCCTGATGGATTTGCTTCAAACTTAAAGAAAAATGTGATCGATGGGAAAAATAAAATTTCTGGGCTAAAATCGCATGATTGTCACATCATAATGCAGCGACTATTGCCAACGGGGATACGACCATTCATGAAGAAAGAGATCGTTGATGCAATAACAGAATTGAGTAATTTTTTTGAGTTAATATGCTGCAGGACATTGCGGAAAAGTGATTTAGAGAAAGCTCGACAAAATATTGTGCTTATTTTATGCAAGTTATAAACAATTTTTCCTCCTGCCTTTTTTGACATAATGGTACATTTAGTTATACACTTGCCTGAAGAAGTCATTCGAGGAGGACCGGTTCACTTAAGATGGATGTATCCGTTTGAACGTTTTCTTGGGTCGTTAAAGAAATATATCAAGAATCGTGCACGTCCTGAGGGTTCGATTGCTGAGGCTTACATTGTCAACGAAGCTCTGACTTTTTGTTCGATGTATTTAACTGGAGTTGAAACACGGTTTAACCGGCTTGCCAAAAATTGGATAGACGATGAAGAGTGTATTGTTAAAAAGATTTCTGTATTTGATACTCATTGTCGGCCAATTGGGAAGATGATCCCTGTCACATTGGATACTGGTTTGCGAGAGAAAGCCGAGTGGTACGTCCTATAGAACTGTTTAGAAATTCAGCAGTTCATTGAGTACGTATTAATTTCACCTTTGTCACTTAATTGTTCATAGATTGTGTCGCATCATATACAATTATGTCATTTATTTTCATTCTCTTTTAAACAATGACCATAGGAAAGAGATTGATACCGACGGTTGAATCATACCATTGGATGAAATTCAATCGAAAGAGTTTCCAAAATGGTTTAAAAATAAGGTACGTTTATAATTAATTTGCATTAACATTGTTAAGTCATTAAAAAGTGACGTTTTATAGAATATTCATGTCTCCTTGCAGATTTTCAATATTCGAAAGCAGAATGAACCAGAAGCAAATGATCAAATATTTTTCGCTTTCAAGTGGTTCAAGCTTCTCATGTCGAAGTTATCTTGGTTGCGTGGTCAACAGTGTAAAGTTTCTGACAAGCAATCGGGATATGAATCGAATCACTCAAAATAGTGGTGTTTGTGTTCGCGGACCTGATAACCAAATGTTTTATGGAGTTTTGGAGGACATTTATGAGCTGTCGTACTTGAATGACAATTCTGTTACGCTTTTTAAATGTCTGTGGTTTGACACTCGTCCTGGAAAGAAAAAGATTCAACACTACAAAAATAGAATAAGTGTTTTCGTTAAAGAGACGTGGTACGAGAACGAACCTTTCATACTTGCATCGCAAGCAGAACAAGTTTTTTACGTAGATGATTTATTTAACGGTCCAAACTGGAAAGTTGTAGAACACTTTAGACATCGCCATATTTGGGACATTTCAGAACCTGACATTGATGACGTGATGATAGCTAAGGATATAGAATCTACAAATATTGAGTTAGTAGTGGAACTACCAGAGATTGACTCATTTGTATTGAATCGAGATGATGGATTGTCTAATGTTGTCACTTCCGATGTTGATGCAATTACGAAAGATAAGTCTCCCGTAGGTGATGACTTTATTAATGATGAAGACGATGAAACTTTAGAGGAGTACGTTGAAGATGAAGTCATCGAATCTGAAGACAATGATGACATAAATGATGATGTCGAGAATCAACAATGTAGCAGCGATGATGAGTAGAACTACAGTAGAGTAATCTTTGTCGTTTTTCTCAGATTTCATTTTAATATTGTGATCTTCATTGAATTTATAAATGTTGTTATTAATATTGTGATCTTCTTTTAATATTGTCATAGATATTGATGGCTGAAACTTTAGCGACCTGCGCTGGATCTTCAGGGGGAGCGCAGCCACCGCCCGGTCCTCACAGAGTCCCCGCCTACTGTGAGTCTGGTATGTTATTCTGACTTTTTTCCTCATTCTATCATATAGTAAATAAATGTAGTAGTACATGTTGATTTGAAATGCTTTCAAATGCTTACAGCACCTGAAGCTCGACAACCTAGAGGTCGAGGTGGGGCAAAAGGTTTTGAAATTGCCCAAAAGGTCATTTAAGACGGGAAGATCACAGTTGAATTTGATAAGGTGGAGGTACTTGGAAGGCACTTGGTAAATATGGTGCCTGGTTTGAAAGTGCGGTTGGTATTCATACCAGGGACATATGCGAGCCCTTCCATGATGCTTGGAAGGACGTTAGCGACGTGGACAAGAGGACAATTCAGGACCAGATGCTGGTATTTTTTTGTGGTACATTTTGTATAGTTTATACTATAGTTAACAATGCATTTTAACGATGTGAAACTGCTTTGCAAGGATTGGTTTGACATCGATTATAACTACAAGAACGGCATTCTGAGGTCCGTTGTTGATAGGAAGGCAGGAAAGTGCTACAAGGACTGGAAAAGTTCCTTGCACCGCTACTACAAACGCTACGGTAGAGGAAGTCTCCCGACTAATATGAGAAATCAAGCTCATTGGGATCGTTGTTGCGATAGGTTCTCCGGCGACAAATTTCAAGTAATTATAGATATGTTAGAACTTTATGATTTTTTATACATAATTTCAAGTAACTAGTACTTATTATAGTTAATCATAAGCAGAAAATATCAGAGGCAAATAGAAGTAATCGCAGCAACCTAAGGTATCCAAGCCTACATGGTCGATTATCGTACTCGTAGCATCGCAGTAAGAAGGTTAGTACGTATTTTTTTATCATTATCGTATTTATATGTTTATGATTCTTGTTCTGGGTGGCACATCTTGCAGTTATGGTGTGCCGAAATCTTTTAAAGTTGTTTTTTTACAGGTTTTGATTTTTGGATTATATGAAAAATAAGTCGTTATGCTGCCGAAATATAGTTAGAATTTAAGAATTTAAATAAATGTAATTTATTTCACAGGCCAGTACAGAGACCCAAGAGCTGATGTTTGCTATAGACAATTGGGCGAACATACATCGTCGCGGGGACTCTTAGGTTAATACCAATGTGGAACAGACTTTTGTAAGCATTTTTGCTTTTCTTGTTAAATTTTTTTATATTTAAATAGTGGTTTTATATCACGTAAAAATACTTATAATGTCTTATTATGTAGAACACTCTGGAGGAGGAGAGACATAGAACACAGACTACTTCAAGCCCGACTAGATCTCCCCTTGATGAGCATAGGGTTTTGGAGCAAGTTCTTGGCACGCATAGAGGACATAAGAAAGAAGTGGGTCCGATGCTCTCCCAAAAGCATTACTCTGGGGCTTCTCCTTCATCCGCTGGTTCATTCTCGGACGCAACATCATCGGCTCAACCTGAGGCTGCACATATGGATCGTTATTTAAAGAAATCGTATCAGGAACAAATGAAGATTTATGACAATCAGGTAAAGATGTTAGAGTTGGTGTCTAGATTGCAGCCTAACATCCAATTACGTACGATTTCTCGTCCAGAACCAGTTAACCTAGACTCTCCTCTGCCTCCTTCAGATGATGACAGTCCTGATGATGACGCTGTTGGCGATGCTGCAAACCTAGAGGAATAGTTTTGTATGATTTTTCATTTTATTTAGACTTTGATATTTTGTTGAACATTATATATGCACTTTATGTAGTATTCATAACATATTTTATAAATTTATTTAAATTTATTGTTTTTAATATTAATTTATATTTTACTTTTAATGTATCTTAATAAATTAAATATAGTATGTAATACAATAATGTTTAATTAAAATTATTAAAAATTATTTACTTGCCATTTTAAAAAAAAATTGGAAAAAAAAATTATTTACATTTTTGCGACGACATCATTATAAATGTAAATGCAAAAAAAATTGACTATTTGCGACGACCTTTTGCGATGACATTTTAACTTGTCGTCGCAAAAAAATTTGAATTATTTGCGACGACGTTTTGAAAAAAGTTGTCGCAAATAATTTTAAATCACGACAAATTAACTAACGAATTATTTGCGACGACAGTCATGGCAAAATATAAATGTCGTCGCAAATGTATTTGCGACGATACTCTGTCGTCGCAAATAAAGTATTTGCGACTATTTTTTTGCGGCGACACATTTACGACGACGTGTTTGCGACGACAATTGGGTTTTTGCGACGACTTTTTGTCGTCGCAAAAACCACTTTTTCTTGTAGTGGTTTGATTGACCAGTTACCTAAGAACGGAAGAAAGGGATTCTCTATCACTCAAGCCCTAAAGCATATATAGCAGAACATGGAATATATGACATGGTAATTAATTTTCACTTTTGTCTTAAGCACTTTAACATATTATAATCTTATGATTAGAATGGCAATATTCCGGGGAGGGATGGGTTGTCCTGCGGGATTTTTCCTGAATGGGATGGGGATCGGGGACTATAATTGGGAATGGGAAAGCGATGAGAACAAAATCTTGTCCCTAACTGGTGGCGGGAGCACCATCCCTTGCCCTATTTTCGCCCTGCCATACATATATTAATTTATTAATCATAATTAACTCTTTTCACAGGAGTATTTAACTAATACTATTCCTTTATTTCCTATATATACTTATAATTTACGTAAGACTAACCTGCACAAAGGAGTATTTTACGTTTATGTTGTGATGTTTCGAATGTTTTTACTTTATGTGTTAATTACTGCATTTGATGAGATTTTTGGTTCTGTTGGGATTTGTTTCCCAATATGTGCATTGATTCTAATTGGACTTGATTGGCATTATTTTGAGAATATTTTGCTGGGATGATAGCTTTTGGAAATGTCTATGCAGCTGGCAAGTTTCTTTTAGCAAGTTTCAAAAAAAAAATCCAGAAAGTTGTTTTAGTTTTTATTTTTCTAATTCAACCATTGATTCAAAGATGGAAAATTGATTTGATTGATTCTTGATTGAGATTTCATAGCTGGATGATCTTCCTATGATGCCTAAGAACGTGTCCAGGTTCGTTTATCAGTTTTGGGAAGATTTCAGAATTAAAGAAGATTGATCGTCTGGTTTTGAGAAAGTTGGCTGTAACAGCTATGTTGCAGTGTTGTTGCAACAGGATCTGCAACATATATGGTTCAATGAATTACTTGAAGATGTGTCAAGCTATTCACAGCCTGCTTATTTATTGAAAGTGTTCCTTAAGTCTTAGTACGCCTCTTGATGAGTTTTTACTGGGTTATGAGAGAGGGGTGAGCACTTGTATTGAAAGAGATGATTTGAGTTTTCTTCGGGAGAAAAACTTAGTTGGAGGGATTCTAATGTTTAAAGTCGAGGGGAGCTCGCTGTTCAAGTCCATTGGGAAAGTTACAAGTTCATAGGCGTCTTCTTAGAGAGGGAGTCTCGGGTAGATTATGTCCAATTGAATTGTAAAAGAGTTCTTAGTGAATTGTTCATCATCTGGGCGTGGCCCCGCGGAGTAGGGTGTTACCGAACTGCGATACCATTTCTCTCGTGTTCTTTTATTTGATGTTTCTGCATGATTCATATTGTCTTATAAATTGTTAAAAGACTAAAACCGGTACTTATAATTGGTATCAGAGCAGGTCACTGACATGTAGTACTAGTTGATTTTGTAGGAATGGATGTCTTGAGAGAAGGAGGATTTGTGAACAAATCACCGCTTCTAGAAGGTGTCAATTACCCCTATTGGGAGGCTCGCATTAAAGCTTTCATTAAAGCTATTGATGAGAAGACATGGCGATCTATCTTAACCGGATAGACTCATCCAACAACTAAAGATGATGAAGGTAATACCGTCCCTAAGCTAGAAGAGAAATGGTCCAACGATGAGGACATGCTAGCAAACAGTAATTCAAAAGCATTGAATGTCAATTTCAATGCTGTGGATGTTAATCAATTTAAATTGATTTCCACGTGTGAAACCGCAAAAGAAGCTCGGGACTTTCTTCAAACTGCACATGAAGGTACGGATAGTGTGAAGGCTTCAAAGCTTCAAATGCTCACAACTCACTTTGAACGTTTACGAATGGAGGAGGATGAGTGCATTGCCGATTTCAACTCAAACCTTTGTGATATTGCCAACGAAGCCCATGGAGAAAAACATTCTGACACCAAATTGGTGAAAAGACCTTGAGATCGCTTCCGGCATGTTTTGCTTACAAAGTGACAGCCATTGAAGAAGCAAAAAACGTGGAGAAGATGAGACTTGATGAACTCATAGGTAATTGAGATGAACTTTAGGGCTAAAAAGAAAAGTGGAGGCATTGCTCTTAATGCAGATTATGATGATATGTCCACCAAAGATGAGACCGACGAAGATGAGGACTTGAGTGAGTCTCTTACTTTACTCACCAAAAAATTCAATGAAATGCTAAGAAAGATCAACAAGAAAAGGAGATTTGGAGAGAATTCAAAGAATAAAAATTCTCAAAAGAAGAATTTTAATTTTCAACGGTTTGAAGTAAAGAAAAGAAAAGAAGGAATACAATGCCAAGAATCTGAAGGATTTGGACATGTTCAAGAAGGCTGCCACGGTGTCATGGAGTGATGATTCGGACGAAAATCAAGAGGATGTAGATGATCACACCAGTAATTATGTGGCTTTCACTGTAAGAAATGAATTCTCAGATAAAAATTTATTTTTCACTGATAATGTTGTTACAGAGTCTGTTGCAACAACATCTACAACAACCTCTGGTGGAATTGTTGATGATACAGATTTTGAGAATGAAACTGAAGATGACAAAGACGATGATGACCTAAGCCTTGGGAAGATTCAGGAGGCTTATAAGAAGATGTATAGCAAATGGCTTGTTGTTTGCAAATGAAACAAATCACTTGACGATGAAGTTGGTGTCTTAACAAAGGAAAGAGATGAGTTGAAGAAGGTTACAATAAATTATGAAATCTTGGCAACAAAGCATCAAGGAAAGCTTGTTGAGACCAAACTCGAATTGGAGCAGACCCAAAAGAATTTAAGGATGCTAAACTCGGGCATATCAAAATTGGATCACTTACTCTCACAACAAAAAACTTGTCGTGATCATTCAGGCCTTGGCTACAAGGGTCAAGAAATTTCTGAGAAGACTGTCTTTATGAAAGGAGCTACTAGTACTATGATGCAGTCTTTTAAGAAATCTCGGGTAAGATTAGACAAGAAGTTTGTTGTAACAACGCAAGCAATAAACTAGTTCGTTCCTATCTATCACTATTGTAATTTGTCTAGCCACATTGGACCTAGACGTTACAAATACTTGAATGCTTTAAAAAGAGGTATGATTATTAATCCATCAAATTCCGCATTCACAAGAAGGACACCTAAAGCAAAGATTGATGTGCAAAATAAATTTCCTAGACATGTGTGGGTAAGGAAATCTGATTTAAGGTGTCTTGGGGCTTATACTTCTTTTAGAGCATGTACTAATAAATATGAGTATTGTGGTAATGGTCACTTCAAGTTTTTGATAGGTGATAAAAGCATTATGCATCGAAGTATACCATATTCAGGGGGATTATGACTCGTGGAGGATTCAGGGGGAGCGATTTGCAGGAAGGTGTTGCTCATTTTCTAGAATTTTTGGCTTATTTTTGTCAAAAAAGGGGAGTAAGTAGTTTGGAAACTTGATTTATGCAAAAAGTATTTTGTTTTAGTTGCTATTTTTAGTTTTGCCAAAACAATGCTAAAGGGGGAGATTGTTGGGATTTGTTTCCCAATTTGTGTATTGATTGTAATCGGATTTGATTGGCATTATTTTGGGAATGTTTTGCTGGGATGATTGCTTTTGGAAATGTCTATGCAGCTGGCAAGTTTCTTTTGGCAGATTTCAAAAAAAATCCAGAAACTTGTTTTAGTTTCTATTTTTCTAAGTCAACCATTGATTCAAAGATGGAAAATTGATTTGATTGATTCTTGATTGAGATTTCATAGCTGGATGATCTTCCTATGTTGCCTAAGAACGTTTCCAGGTTCATTTATCAGTTTTGGGAAGATTTCAGAATTAAAGAAGATTGATTTGTCTGGTTTTGAGAAAGTTGGCCGTAACAGCTATGTTGCAGTGTTGTTGCAACAGGATCTGCAACAGATGTTGTTCAGCGAATTAATTGAAGATGTGTCAAGCTATTCCCAGCTTGCTTATTTATTGAAAGTGTTCCTTAAGTCTTGGTACGCCTCTTGATGAGTTTTTACTGGGCTGTGAGAGAGGGGTGAGCACTTGTATTGAGAGAGATGATTTGAGTGTTTTTTGGGAGAAAAACTTAGTTGGAGGGATTCTAATGTTTAAAGTCGAGGGGATCTCGCTATTCAAGTCCATTGGGAAAATTACAAGTTCATAGGCGTCTTCTTAGAGAGGGAGTCTCGGGTAGATTAAGTCTAATTGAATTGTAAAAGAGTTCTTAGTGGATTGTTCATCATCTGGGCATGGCCCTGCGGAGTAGGGTGTTACCGAACCACGATATCATTTCTCTCGTGTTCTTTTATTTTATGTTTCTGCATTATTCATATTGTCTTCTAAATTGTTAAAAGACTAAAACCAGTACTTACAGGTTCTATTGGTATAAGATTTGATATATTTAGAATTTAGTTTGTTTTGTGAAACCTTCAATTTAAATTTATGTGATTTATTGTTAATTTTTTCTTTATTTTTATTTTAAACTATTGTAATTTTGAAATGAATAGTTATATTAGATGGGAGGTAGCTAAGGGAAAGATTAGGAATCCCCGATTCCCGCCTGGCCTCTCCTTAAGTGCGGCTAGGGATGGTTTTAATTTGGGGCAAGGATGGGGATGGAGAATTATTCCTTGTCAAATTGTCATCTCTATTTATCATGTTTGTTTGATTAGGTACTTGGAGTAATAAATTGTCTTATGTATGCTTGATTGTATGTTTAGAGAAATAATCTAAGAAACTATCTTTGTAATAAGACAAAAACACAAATGATATATATTCTTCTTTTGTTTTTTTTGTTTTTGTTTTTTTTTTTCCCCTCTTTATTACAGGATGGCACGGTCATTCATCCCATTACATCTTTTTATGAGATATACCGGGCGAGTGGGATTATAAAGGAGCTGTAATACTAGTTCTTGACGAGTTTTGAGACATGCATGTTTTGGAAACTTGGAAGTTTGAAAGAGAGGTACTTTGACAAAGTGTTTTTTTAAGAGTTTATACAACATCGATAAATCTAGTGGATATGTCGGTAATGCTTTTAGAACAAGGTCATATAAAATAATTTGTAGCTATATGGAAAAAAGCAAGATAATTTGCACTCTTTAAGTACTTGATTATGCCTTGATATGTATATTGCATTTAATTTAAACGAAATTTCAGTGTCGTGAAACATATAAGCCCCGTTTATTTCGCTGATTTGAGTTTAGAATTCAAGTTTTGCTACAATAAAAAGCTCTAAAAAATAGTTACATCTAACTTTTTTACTATAGTAAAAAGCTCTCACATAAAGTCACATTTGAACTCGAATTAAAAACTCAAATTAGCGAACTAAACGAGCTCATAGATTTAATATTGAATTCAATTCATTTATAGCTCTAGCATTCAAATAAAAACTTTTTCGTATCCTCTTCATTCCACTCACTAGATTCTTTAGGCACTTTCTTTTTAGGGGATTTTTTTTTTTGGTTACAAATGCCACTTGAAGTTGTCGAGGTATTGTAAGTTGAATCATGAACTTTTTTATTTTAAAAAAAAAAAGTACAAAGTACGTTTATAGTTTGTCATGAAACGAACGAGTTTATTATTTACGACATTCTAAATAATTGAGTGTCATTGTAGTTTTTTATTTTCTGTTTATTAATTAAATGATAATTGTTTATTTTTTAAGTAGAGCTGTATAGATAATATTTTTCACCAGCAGTATTTTTAATTTTTTTTCTTTTGAAATACCCCACGCTCATTAACTGTTCCTGCTAGCCATATTTTGATAATGGATATTAAATAGCTGACAAAATAAAGCATGTGCACCTCACAAGTGGAAGTCTGAAGGGCTGCCTTGTAATTTTGTTATAAACTCCCTCACATACTCAATAGAGGCAAAATTTAGGTTTTACCCCATTTTTTAACGACTAATTCTAGACCAGTTTTAGAAGAAACCTTTATCTACATAGTTCATTAAAAATGCAGCATAAAAATCTAAGGAGACGTTTAGTTCATGAATTAGAACCACGAGATTAGAACTATTTTCGATTTACGTGTGTTTTTTATGAGAGAAAACACTGTAGCGAATCATGAACCATTATTCGAATCAGACTATGAATACTCCAACCAAATAACCCCTAAATCTTTTGGACTCCGTACCACATATTAGTCGACTCCATCATCTAATTTGATACTTTAGACGTCAATTTACAAAAATAAAATAAAATAATCGTCTAGAGCGAACTCACAAATTTACATTATCCTGTTTTTCAAATTCTTTCTCATATTCTCACAGAAAACCTGTTGTGCCTCTCTTTATTTCTCTCTCTCGGTCCCGTGCTCGCCTTCTTTGTCTCTTTCTTGCTCTGTCATTCTTGCTCCACTCGCTTCCGCCAGCCGCCGTTGAATCTCCATCGTCGAATACCTTATATTTTGACAACTCTAATTATTTTTTAATCTAATTTGAATTTAGAAAGTTTAATTTAACAATTCAAATTGTTAAGGAAATTTCAATAGTAAATAAAATTTTAAGATTTTTATTTTAAAAGAGATAATAATCCTTCTTCTTATTGTTATTATTATTATTAGTATTATTATTATTATTTTTTTTTTTTTTTTGTGGTTGCAGAGTTGAAAACTATCATACTAATTATACATTAGATTATTCAACACCTTCATTTTTTTTTTTTTTTTTTTGTAACATGTGTTATTTTTTATGAAAATTTTAATAGAATTGTAAAAAATAATTGATATGTTTTAAAAACCGAGTAACATGTTGTTACAAGTTAACTTACAAGGCCGGTTAATGGTTATAGTTAGGTGTGTGAGTGTGTGTGAGTGTCCATAAGAATTCGTTTTTTGGTGGTTTCATTTTTTAAGTAAATTAGAATCATAAGCCTCACACTGTATAGAAAGAAAAAAAGAAAAAAACCTACTGTATTTATAATTTGAATTTAACAATTATAAGAAGGATTGGAGATTTGAGTGAATTTTCATAAGAGAGAATGGGAGAAATAATATATTTGGATCATAGCATTTTTTTTTTAAATGTAAATTACTGCATAATTTGATATTTTAGGTTAGAAACGTTATTAAAAACCTAAAAACACTCCTCAACCTCCTTTTCACCTCTCTCTCATTTCCCCTCAAGACATGTCCACCATGGTCAACTCTGATAGCCAGCAGAGGTGACTTGATGTTAGTGTCGGTGATCGCTAAATACTCTATTTACTAAAAAACAATATATTTATTAGAAAATATAATATTTATCCTAAAATTCAATCACTAAATTAACGACTAGTAAATACCATGTTCATTAAAACATATTCGGACTCACTGATAAATATTATATTTACTCATAAATATCACAATTATTTAAATATCTGATCATTAATTTACAGGTAAAAAAAGTATTTACTTATAAATATTTACTTTATTTAAAAATCTAACCATTAAAAACAGTGATTGATAAATATTTATAAAAATATCATATTTATTAATAAATATCATATTAATTTAAAAATCTGACCGCCTACACTTGATTGGTAAACATTATATTTACTTAAAAATATCATATTTATCCAAAAATTACAAAAATCACAAAAAATCAACAAATAAACTCAGATCTCAGAGAGTGAATTGCAGCTTGATAAGAAATCTACAAAATCACAAACTCAATCCACAAAAAATAACAGAACTCAGGAGAATTTAAAAATAACAAACTCATATCTACAAAAATTGCTAAGTTAAACAAATCTGAAAGCAAAGTTAACCACAAAAATAAAACAAAATCTAAAATCATTGAAACAATTGTCAATCCCAATATCAAAGTTAATAACTGGGTAAAAAAACAACCATATGCGGAAGTTAGGCAGAAATTCAGAAATGGATCACGACGGCATTTGGCCGCAGTCGAAGTTGCGGGCAAGATCTGCGGAGATCGGAGGAATGCCGGAGCTTCCTTATGACGAGGTCTGCTGTTGGAATAGCAAGCGAGGTTTGCACAACTTTTGCCGAGATTTGACGACAAAGAGGAATTCCAGAGCTCTGCCATCTCATCGACTCTCGATAAAACCCATGCGACGGGCTATCCCCTAGAGTTTGCCAGAGATGATGGAGGTGAGATATGAGGTCGCTTCGCTGGAACTAGGAGAACGCATCAGCGAGATTTGAGGGAGTTCAGCTTATGTGGGTGGGGGCTAAAGGAGAGAGAGAGAGAGAGAGAGAGAGAGAGAGAGACGACGTGTGTGAGAGAATGAGAGGGCAAAATTGGAAAATAACATTTTACTTTAAATAAAAATTCATGATACACTATAATTTATCAAAATTTAGAAAGAACTGCTAATTACTTCAAATTTATATTTAAGAAATAATATATGATGCATTTTCTCTTTTTATAACTTTTTAGGTTAGGAAGGGCATTCTAATTCGATTGAAAAACACAAGCTCTGGACTAGCAATTAAATTGAATAATACTTAAAGGACCAGTTTGACATTATTGTGCTGTTGAAAATTTCTGTTATTATTGTACTATTAGTCAGAATTTGTTGTGACTATAAATTTATAAGTGTTTGGTAATTTTTTTTAAAACAAGTTGATGTGAATAGTAGAAGTAGAAATTTAGGTGTTTAGTAAACTATGTATAAAATTATTGTGAAGGTGTATAATGATTAAAATATATACGCATACTTATAATTAGTTTTATTTTTATTTTTATAGTCAATATTCATATAATTTATACACCAAAATGCTAAAAAAATATAATTTTCATTTTATTAATTAAAATTAAATACATAAAAACTAAAAGTAATTATTTTTCAAACTTGCAACATTACGATAAAAATATGTTATTAAAATTTTGGATAAGATATTTATTAAATATTTTTAATTTCCAAATAAACATTTTGTTGGTTTTGAAAACGATTTCTATGTGGAAATGTGTATAACAAAAATTTTTATAAAACTTTTGAAACACTCGATAGAATATATTAATTTACCCTAATTAGAATCGAAGTAGAAATTATACCTAGCAACCAATTAAAATGACAACTTGAGTTCTTTGACCACGAATAATCCTCGCTCTAAGCGTCTTTGGAATACTTGAATCTTCTTTATCAATTCGTTGAATATACGAAGACGTGTTTGTGTGCACACCTGAAACAAAATATGATTAACACTCAAAACACTCTTAGTCTTCCACGAACACTAACTCATGCATGACGTGGAACTAGGAATTTAGAAGAACTTCTTTTCTCTATTTTTTCTCTCAGGTTACACACCCACCTCTAGTAGGTTGCACGTTAACCAACTGCATGTTACATACCTACACTAGATATGTTACATGCCACTTGTAAGGGAAGGAGTGAAAAAGTTACACGGCTATCACTAATATGTTACACATTGTTTGACAAAATGTTACACGCCCGTGACTAGCATATTACACGCTTATCATATAAGAGAAAAGAGAAAAAATTGTGTTCTCTAATTTTTTGCAACCTCTTATTTATTGACAATGTTTCCTATACTAAATTTATTGACAATGCTGTTGAAGCTTAATTTGCTTACAAGATTTAAGGGCGTCAATGTTTAACCGCCATTAAATATGATACCGCCAAAATTATTCACACTTTTCACTACGGTCGTTTTTCAAACTGCCGTTAAATCTAAACAAAATTTTCCCGCCCCCACTAAATAACAAAGATGGCACTTTTTTGTCAAACGCCATATTTTGAGCGCATGTTATTCACTATCTTAAAGTAGTGCATAATTCCCCTTCCAATGACTAATAAATCATTTAATTAGTGACTAGTTAATTAGAACCATTAAAAGCAATGATGAATACTCAATTAGGGAAAATAATTCCTTGACAAATATTGATAAAATTATTTAAAACATCATGGTCCGGCTACGTCAAAGCCCTAGAAAAGAAATTTAGAACATAATTGCAAAAATAAACATCCTAAACAACGTTTTCAACATAAAAGAAAAACATTAAGAAGAAAGCATTTTGGAGATTGAAGCCGAAATCCATTTCCGGTTGAGTCGTCTTCTTCTCGGTCGTATGACAACTCTTCTCCTTTTTTCTCATGCCCAAAAGTCCTCAGAAAAACCCTAAAATTTCCTATTTATATACTCGTCGTAAAGGCAAAATTGGAAATCAAAGAACACATTCTCTCTTTTTGGTTGCAATGGAGAAGTCGGTATAAAAAGCCAAATGGAGAGCTTTTTTTTTTTTTTTTTTTTTTTTTTCCTTTCTCTCTCTCTATGGCAGTTTCCATTTTAGAGTAGATGCAGCTCTATCTTTTTCACACCACTCGATCTAATCCAACGGTTGTAATTTTGTTGGTTGTCGATAACGAAAAATAAGGATACGGTACGATAGCTGTTCCCGTACAAATATATAACGGTGTAATATTTTCACTTGTCTCTGAAAACTTTGTCTTCAAACTTTGGCTTCCAACAGTAGAATCCTTGTAAAATATCAGAAAATCTTCAAAAATGAAAAGCTTAATCAAACTAGTGTGCAAAGTTAATTATCTCAGCATCATTCCTATCTAAAACTTCTAGCACTACTACCACTCCGTGTTGTAAGCAAATATCAAAGATCTCTCTCATAATTTTCTCTGTTTGCGTACATGCATGTTATCCCTTGATTAATTTATATTGATCCGTATGGCTGTGTTTTGTAATAAGAGATTTGTTTGTTTCTTTCTCGTGTTTATTTGGAATCTTGTAAATTTCTTTCTAGTACTGGGAAGATATTTGGGGTTTCTGGTTTATTTGTAAGTTTTTCTGATGCGGAGTCACCACGAATACAGCATGGCAAGATATTTGGAGATCAAACGGAGATTGGCGAAAAAGGCATAGATCTGAGTAGATGACAAGACCAGAGGGTACAAATTGTAACTGCGTTGATACTGATATATATATATATATATATGTGTGTGTGTGTGTGTGTGTGTGTGTGTGTGTGTGTATATAATAAGAAATCATGTAACAAATCGGTTCTTATTTGTGCAGATGGTGGATTGAACTTAGAACAAATATGAAGAAATTAAGTATTAATCATAAAAACTATCCCGAACTATATGACCCATTTAATCCCTTACTTTCGACTTTGAAAACGTAAAATCTGTACTCAAGGATGAAGGGTTAAGAAAAACGATCATTCCATAAGAAGTTTAGAAGAAAATAGATATGTGATTGATTTGTGATACTTAAATTTGGTTTACTTTAGTTATCTTTCTCGTGTTTAAATTTTTATTTGACATCCACCTCTAAAACGAATCTCCAGACAAGTCTTCCTCTGTGGCCTCTAGACATGTCAAAAAGTAAAGAGAACAATTTTAAAAGAAATTAATACTAATTAAATAAAAAACTAAAAAAATACTATAATTTTTTTTAAAGTCGCTCTATGACTGGTTTTGTTGGACATATATAAATCATGCTCCTATAATAATGACATTACTTATTCACCTATAAGTTCATCACATGATTATAAACTATAGTGCTATTCCACTAAAAATCTAGAGCTACACTCTCGATCTATGTAGTATATTTTCAAAGCTCCGAATAGCTCTCATCCACGACTCATTATATTAGTGTATCATCCCCATAGGATATCCAAAATCGACTTAAGGCTAAATTCCGTTTTACCTTCCGGATTTTATTTATCTTATGTTCCATTACCACTCCATCAGAAAAAACACTATTTGTACAAATACAAATAGTAAACCATTAGATAACACAAAATAGTCTAATGGTTAAGCGCTCGTATTTTTCAATCCCCGGATAATGCCATAAGAGGATATCATTGACTCTATATAGGAGCTATAGATTCTCTATCTATAAATAATAAATCTATGCGTATAAGAGTCATACTCCCAACATACGGGCAGGATGTCTCGTTTTAGTTCATCAAAGGATACAAGTCAAGCATACGGGTTCATTATTCATCTCAGGATTAAGAAGGCCACGTGTAAGTCGTCGAAAGTGAATTGTTTTATTCAAACAGAATTACTAATTAAAGCAATTCAACTTTAGTCCGATTCAATATAGATTCCACCACTTGAAACTATATCAATGTCTCTACCCATGGAGCCCCACAACCGATGACAAAGACAAACCATCTCCGTTAGGAAGTAGACAACATAAAATTCTTAACATGAATAAAACGCCTAACTTTATCCCCTGAATTGTGGATCATATTATTTAGAGTATCATCTTTAGATTTATGTATTATGCATATTGTTCTCATTATATGCACTATCTAAAGACTTAGAATGACAATCTCAGACTTCTAGTTTGCTCATCATACATTCAACTATTATGAACTTAAAGAGGACAATTCATAGATATATGAAATAAATAAATCTTTATTAATAGTCAAAATGTCTCAAAAGCATTGTTGCATTTATTCCTAAGGCTATAAACGCTAACAGTTCATACCCAAACAGAAGACGACCCTGTGACCAGCCAACCAAGACGTTATCTTCTCCCCCGCACTTGGATTCACAACGCCAGCTCTTTCTCTTACTCCTCCACTTAAATCGGCCGAAGGTATGTATTGTTTAGATGACGATTAAAGACAGCCGAGCAAAGAAAACAACAAGCATGAGACCATCCGAGCAACAACCAAAAGCTTGGAGGTAAATATGAGGAATAAGTTGTGAAAAATAAGTTAGTTAGGTGACCGAAGATGTGTGAAAACCTAAAACAATGAAAATTCTTAGTTTCGGACCAAACCAAAAGCTAGATTAATGACCGAAAATGTGTACCCGAGTATGCTTAGGCCAAAGGACCAAGATAGAAGTTTAATTTCAAAAAGTAATCAACATCAAGTTATAGGAAATTTCATTCCGAACAACATTTCTGAAATAGCGTGTTTCTCAAAAATGACCCTAGACGCCAGTTTCGGGCTAATTTCTAAAATGTTGGGATTGGTATCCTTAAGCATGAGATGTAACAAGGATATTTTATTATTTGATTAATAAAATAGTTTATTCATTATTTATGTGCATGTATTATTGAATACTTTATGAATATCATAGAAAATTCCGTGATTATTCATGTAACTTTAAATATTGTATATAAGTGTTATATACTAGAGGATAATATTTAAGGATAATAATCAAAACGATGTTCATAATGAATTTAATTAAAGTTTCAGAATCTTTAATTAAAACATTACTAATACATGTCATTTCCATTAAGAATGGAATGATGTTATCCGCATCATTAATATAGAAGGATATTGAATGAGAGTATTATGCATAATGAGATTATGTGAAACTAGGACATAGATACAATATTTTTTCTGATAATTTTCGTTAAATATAGAAAATCAAATTTGAGTCTACTGATAGTCATATATAGAATGATCTTAATCCTAAGTTGTTAGTAGACTCCTATGTATGGATTTGTTTTGTTTGACTTACTCGGTACGGATTTCAAGATCGTAAATCCTATTCCTTGTATCTTGAGAACATGATGAAATGGATAGCCGGGAATGCTAATATACAAGATGGAATCCATTCCTTATTCTTTGAAGAAGCAGATAAATAATTCCCTTAAGGGTTGATTTGATACTTGAATAAGTAATGAGCTCAAATTTATGAATGTGTTTTATGAATACACTATTCATTAGAGAATCAATGGTACTCAAGGATAAAGATGTAATTAGAGAGGGTAGGGGGTTTTACCTAGCTCTAATTATGAATAATTTATGGAGGATCGATCTATATGTAGTGACTATATCAAATTGCCACTTCAAGTTCTTAGAAGTAAATTTTGTCTATAATTTCGAGAGTGCAAATCCAAGTTTTTAGTGGCGTAACTTTTAGAATTAATTAATTAATTAAAGAGTTTAATTAATTATTAGTTTTATTGAAACTCAGAATTATAGGTCCATAGTAGTTACCAATTTCCTATTTGCTTTGTCTAAAAGAAAAGGCTTCTCCTAATTGTCTATAAATAGAAGACAATAGGAATTGGAGAAGTTTGATCATTGATGTTGATTTCCTATTTTCCTAGAGTTGGCCGAATTCCATACAGAGAAAAAGGGAAGAAAAGTTCTTCCAATTTTTGCAATTCTTTCACAGACATGTGTTGATAGAGAAAGAATACTAAATTAGCGAGTGATCCTTTACGATAGTTGTATCTTGTGCTCGTACTCATCGTCTTGCAAAATCAAGGAGTAGAGGAGGAAGGCTTAGATTCGTTGGCCAAAGAAATCAAGTTATCTTCCTAGTCGTTAGCAAAGTATCTATTCTTATAAATTAATGAGAATAATTTATTATTATATAAATTACTATAATCTATAGCATATTCAAAAGGTTTTATGAAAATTTTTGTTATACACGATCCGCACTACCACTTTTTCGCACTCGAAAACGTTTCAAAAACCAACATGAAACAGGTCTACGATGGTGATTATAGGTCAAATATGCATGGGGTTGCAACATACTATTGAGATAGGAGATATTTCAGTATGGATACTGACCATGAGAATTGTAGACGTTTTCGAGTTAAATTCTATTGTAATTACTGGTCTTAGATTGTAAATCTAATGATCAAAAATTTATATAATAGGATCGGTAGACGATCAAAGTTGGAGAATTTCTGGTGACTCGAAAGTTGCAACAATAGCGGCACTCCAGTAAGTACAACAATTTTCCTAGGACAAGCCTATTTCTTTGTGTTGCATAAAAGTGTGCATATTGTGAATTTATTGTGCATTATTATGTGAAAGATGTTTCCTAAATCTTATCTATTGCTTTGAATGTGCTTATGGAGCTGGATTAGCAATATAATTTTAATCTGTGAAATAGTCAAAGTCAAAGTCAACAAGAGTCAAACATTTGAATAAAGTCAAATTTCATAGGAAATTGGTAGGAATGCTTAAAGATGTACAAATATGACAAAAATTATTGTCATTATAAGAAAAGATGACAATAAGACGATAAGACTATAATTACTGTCATGATAAGGAAAAGGAAAAAATGACAGTAAAATGAAAAGATTAAAATTAACGTCATAATGTGAAATGATGACAACAAGATGATGAATAAGTAAACATGACAAACGATAAGAAGTTAATAAAACTATTTGTACTGGCTTTCAGAAGGAAAGGTTATTATGATTATGAATGAAATGAAACTGTGAGTGAGTTTGTTTTAGGTCGCTATCCCACTCCTCATTGGTTATGCACGCTACGGTATAATAGGTACATGGCCTCTAAGAAATGAAAGTTAAAAATTAACATTAAAATTACTCTCATGATAAGAAAATATGACAGTAAGGTGATGTATAAAGTAAAAATGAAAAGTGATAGAAAGTTAATAAAACTGTTTATACCAGACTTCCCAAAGGAGGTTATTATGAATGAAATGAAACCGTGAGTAAGATGGTTTTGAGTCGCTACCCCACTCCTTGTTGGTTATGTGTGCTATAGTACAACAGGTACGGGCCCATAAAAAGTAAAAGTAATGAAAAATAAACGACACAAAAACAAAAGATGTCAAGAAGTATGAAATGAAAGAAAACAGTGCGCAATACAAAAGAAAAGAGAGCATAATACGAAAGAAAAGAAAACGTAACATGATGAACACTTTGAATGTTTAGGAAGTGTGCTAGGACTTCTGATATGAATGCACATATAGGTATGCATTATTGTTTCATATTTATTGTGGACTGTTGTTACTTACTGAGCGAAAGCTCATCCCTTTTGTTCGTGTTGTAGGAAGCACAAGTAAGACACCGGCTCCATGAAACCTGTTTGCTGGGAGTGTAGAAGAGGATGAAGCAATGGAACGTAGGCAAGTGGGTAATGGATGCACTACGTATTTTGAAAACGCTACTAAGCCTTATGTGTATATAGTAAATATTATTTTATGAATGTAGACAAGTTATGTAATGAAAGTAAAGTATACGAGATAATAAGGCTATGCATAGCAACCTCAAGTCTCAAGGTGTGTTTAATGTATCCAAAATGCATTATATTTATGGCATATGAACGATAATAGAATGCGAATGATAGGTTAAATACATGACCACTCTTAAGGAAAACAAGATCAAGGTTTTAAAATAATTTTACCTACGGATTATTTTAAAAGAAAAGTTGAAAATGTTTTCAGGATAGTAATTTTTGATATTCGAGTTTTATAAGAATCACTGAACGACGTTTTATTCCACCAAAGTATATTAGTATCAATTTTACTATTAAAGGAAAAAAAAAATTAGCCTAAATTTCAAGAGGTTATAATTAAAAAGTAGTAAAGATAGAAAACGAGCTAAGTATGAATGTAGGAATGATGACCAAAAGTTAAGGGCCATAACGCCTGCACCTCCCTGTAATTCCTTTGAGTGATATTAATTCCCAATAATTCACCTTATCTTGTAAATATTACAACAGTGACACGGGGACTCATGGACTTATAATTCTGACTCTAATAAAATTAATAATTAATTAAACTCTTTAATTAATTAATTAATTCTATTAATTCTAAAAGTTACTCCACTATAAACTTGGAATTGCACACTCAAAATTATAGATATAATTTACTTCTAAGAACTTGAAGTGTCCATTGATATAGTCACTACATATAGTGTTGGTTTCCGAAACGATTTCGGATGCAAAAGCATGTGAGTAGCGGATCATGTATAATAAAAATTTTCATAAAACTTTTGAGATACTCTATAGATTATATTAATTTATGCACAAATAAATTAATCACATTAATTTATTTATTAAGAACTCAATTAGGAATTATACCGAGCAGCCAATTAGGATGATATCTTGAGTTCTTTGACCTCGAACGTTCCTTACTCCAAAGCTTAGTTTAGAAAACTAAAGTCTTCTTCTTCAATTCTTAGAATCCATGAAGATGTGTGTGGGCACACCTGCAAAATAGGATTAGCAATAGAACACTCAAATTTTCCACGAACACCAACGCATTCACGACATGGAATTATTGGAGAAAATTTTTCCTTCCCAATCTATGAAATTTTCAGCCACTGTGTTTTTTGAGAGAGAAAAATTGTGTCTCACAATTCTCTTATTTATAGACTAGTGTGTTGGGAATGGTGTCCTAGAAGCATGAGATGTAATAGGACATTTATTATTTATTTAATAAAAGAGTTTATTCATTATTTTATGTGCATATATTTATGAATATTTTATGAATATCAATGAAAATTCCATGATTATTTATGTAACCTTAAACATTGTATATAAGTGTTACATACGAGAGGATAATGTTTAAGGATAATAATCAAAAAGCAATGTTCATAATGAATTTAATTAAAGTTTAGAATCTTTAATTAAAACATTATTAATACATGTCATTCAATTTAGAATGGAGCAGTGTTATCCGTGACTTTGTTAATATGGTGAGATATTGAATGAGTGTATTTTCGCATAATGAGATTATGTGGAACAAGGACACAGACACAATATGAATTTCTAATAATTTCCGTTAAGTATAGAAATTCTAATTGAGTCTATCGATGGTCATATATAGAATGATCTTAATCCTGAGTTCTTAACAGACTCCTATTTATGGATTTGTGTCTTTTGATTTACTCGGTACGGATTTCGAGACCCTGAATCCTATTCCTTGTATTTTGGAGGCATGATGAAGTAGGTAGCTGGGAATGTTATTATACAAGATGGAATCCATTCCTTCTTGAGAAAGAAGTAGATAAATAATTCTCTTGAGGGTTGATTCAGTACTTGGACCAGTAGGAGCTCCGATTCATGAATGTGTTTTATGAATCACTGTCCATTAGAGAATCAATGGTACTCAAGGATAAAGATATAATTAGAGAGGTTAACGGATTCGACCTGGCTCTAATTATGAATTATTTATGGAGGATTGATCTATATGCAATGACTATATCAAATGGACACTTCACAGTTTAGAAGTAATTTATATCTATAATTTCGAGAGTGCAATTCCAAGTTTATAGTGGAGTAACTATTGGAATTAATAGAATTAATTAATTAATTAAAGTGTTTAATTGATTATTAATTCTATTGGAGCCGGGATTATAGGTCCATTAGTCCCCGCGTCGTCCTAGTAATTCTACCAGACATAGAGGACAAAATGGGAATTTTAGAATTATGGAATTCTAAAATTAAACACTCGGAAATAATTAATTGAGAATTAATTATTATTTAAATAATGTGATTATTTAAATTTGAATTTGAACACATCTAGATTTATCCATTTAAACTTATTTGATAAGTTGTTCAATTTAGAATTCAAATTAATTTAAGTTTGACTTAAATTCGAATTTGAATTAGAATTAAAATTGGACTACTGGATAAAGGATAAAATATCTTCCTTCCTTATCTATAATAGGTGTCACACATAGGGATAAACCCTACTAGTGTGGCCGGCCACCTTAAGGATAAGGGGAAGGGATTTTTTGTTCTAAATTCAAATAGGAGATAATTAGCAAGCTTTATCTTAGAGATAGAGATTGGATTCCTTTTAGAAGTTTGACTTCTACTCTCTAAATACTATTTTTTGAGACAATTTTCGGAATGCTTTTTTGCCCTAATTTTAGAGGTGGCCGAAATTTCTCTATAGTAATTTTTGAAGCAACTTTTCAGCCCTAATAGGATTAGTGGCCGAAATTCTCAAGTAGAGAGGAAGGAAAAATGTTTTTCTCCAAAAATTCCACATCGTGCATGCGTTGGTGTTTGTAGAAATTCGAGTGTTTATTGTAACCTGTTTTGTCTCATGTGTGCCCACACACACGTCTTCGTGGATTCTAGGAATTGACGTGGAAGACATTGGTTTTCTAAACACAAAGCTTTGGAGCAAGGATTGTTCGAGGTCAAAGAACTCAAGTTATCAACCGAGTCGGCCTCTAGGTATTTTTCCGAATTGAGTTCTTAATAAATGAATTAATGAGATTAATTTATTCGTGCATAAATTAATATAATCTATAGAGTATATCAAAGGTTTTATGAAAATTTTTGTTATACACGATCCGCCTTTCCGCTGCGCTTCTGCATCCGAATTCGATTCAGGAACCAACATAGTGGTCAAACTCCTAGAAGGAATCCAATCTTTATCTCCAAGTTAAAGCTTATCAATTATCTCCCATTTGAATTTGGAAATAAATCTCGCACTCCTTATCCAAGTATGGCCGGCCACTGTAAGGGATTTTATTCTTATGGTAGACGCCAATTACAGATAGGGAAGGAGGAAAAAATCCTCCTTTATTCTATAGTCCAATTTTGACTCAAATTCAAATTCGAATTTAAGTCAAACTTAATTCAATTCACTTTCAAATTGAACAACTTATCAAATAAGTTAATTGGATAACAATGAGAGCAAGCAATTTGTATCTCAAAAGGATTCACACTGTGCTATGCGTTTACGCTATGTGAACACCTTCACATAAGTGATCAAACATTCAAATTTAAATTTAAATTTAAATAATCACATTCTTTAATTTATAATTAATTCTCAATTAATTATCCTTGAGTATTTTATTTTAGAATTTTGTAATTCTAAAATTCTCATTGTGCCCTTTGTGTCTTGTGAAATTAAAAGGACGATGCGGGGAATCATTGACCTATAACTTCGAGCTCTAATAAAATTAATAATTAATCAAACATTTTAATTAATTAATTAATTAATTCTATTAATTCTAATAGTTATTCCACTATAAACTTGGAATTGCACTCTCATAATTATGAATGTAAATTATTTATAAACTATCAAGTGTCCATTTCATATAGTCATTGCATTAAACACATTCATGAAATTCGTTAGGTGAAATTCATAACCTCTCTAATTCATAATTAGAGTTAGGTGAAATTCGTTAACCTCTCTAATTATATCTCTATCCTTAAGTATCATTGATTCTCTAATGAACAATGATTCATAAAACACATTCATGAACCAGAGCGCTCTTACTAATCCAATTACTAAATCATCACTGCAAGGGAATTATTTATTTGCTTCTTTCTCAAGAAGGAATGGATTCCATCTTTATAATAACATTCCCGGCTACCTACTTCATCATATCTCCAAAATATGAGTAATATTTAGGATCTCAAAATCTGTATCGAGTAAATCAAAAGATACAAATCCACAAATAGGAGTCTGCTAAGAATTCAGGATTAAGATCATTCTATATATGACCATTGGTAGACTCAATTAGAATTTCTATACTTAACGAAAATTATCAGAAATACATATTGTGTCTGTGTCCTTGTTCTACGTAATCTCATTGTGCGTAATACACTCATTCAATATCTTGCCATATTAAGAGTATGGATAACTCTGTTTCATTCTAAATGGGAATGACATGTATTTGTAATGTTTTAATTAAAGATTCCAAACTTTAATTAAATTCATTACAAACATCTTTTTTGTTTATTATCCTTAAACATTATCCTCTCTCATATAACACTTATATATAATGTTTAAGGTCACATAAATAATCGTGAAATTTTCATTAATATTTATAAAATATTCATAAATATATGCACATAAAATGATGAATAAAAACTTTTATTAAATAATTAATAAATATTCTATTACATATCGTGCTTCTAGAACACCATTCCCAACATATAGATTAGAGCTAGGTAAAATCCATTAATGTCTCTAATTATATCTTTATCCTTGAGTACTATTGATTCATAAAACACATTCATGAATACGAGCTCGTTACTTATTCAATTACCGAATCAATCCTCAAAGGAATTATTTATTTGCTTTTTCATGGAAGATGGAATAGATTCCATCTCATATAATAACATTCAAAGCTATTCATTTTCAATATACAAGCAATGAGATTTAGAATCTCGAAATCCGTATTGAGTAAGTCAAGAAAACATGAATCCATAAATATGGGTCTACTAAATAACTCAGGATTAAGATCATTCCATATATGACCATTAGTAGACACAATTAGAATTTCTATTCTTAATGGAAACTATCATAAATTCAAATCATGTTTATGTCCCAATTCCACATAATGACATTATGTGCAATACATCATCCAATATCCCTCCATATTGACAGTACGAATAACAGCGTTCAATTCTTAATAGGAATGACATGTATTAGTAATGTTTTAATTAAAGATGCTAGAATTTTAATTACGAACACGTTTCGATTATTATCTTTAAATATTATCCTCCCATATATAACTCTTATATACAATATTTAAGGTCACATAAATAATTGTGAAATTTTCAATAATTTTCATAAAATATTCAGTAATATATACACATAAATAATGAAATTTCTCTTTTATTATATAAATAATAATATCCTTCATTTACATCACACACTTTAAGGACACCATTCCCAACATTTATTGGTCGTCGGCGCTGGTGGTCCGATTTTTAGATAAATATAGTATTTAGCGGTAAATGTAAAAATACAACTATTTATAGGTAAATATCGTAGTCATTGGCGACCGAATTTTCGTGCAAATATAGTATTTACTGGTACGTACTGCATTGACCAGTAAATAATGTATTTATTGGCTACTGGAGCGGTCACCAACAATAGTCGCTGGTCAACAGTTGCCAGTGATAGCCACCGGTCACCGGTGCCGGTCATTGTCGATCAATTTTAGGAAAATATCGTATAATCTACCTATTTTAAAAAAAAAAAGTGCTATAATTTAATATGTTTTAAAATATAGAGATTTAGAGGGAGGGGAGGGGTGAAAAAAATATTTAGAGGTATTTTTTATTTTTTAATAATGTGTAAAAAGTAAAATATCAAATGATGCTATGATCGACTTATTTTAAAAAAATATATATTATAATTTATTAATACCCTACTAAATATGCTATTTTCCTCCTTTTTATATAATTTCAAGGTAATACAAAAAAAAAAATAAAAACAAAAGAAAAGAAAAAAGAAAGGAACATAATGGATAATCCAAGTTCGGGGAAAAAAGAGAGAGAGAGAGAGAGAGAGAGAGAGAGGTTATCGTAGATGCTTTTTTAGAAGTACGTTGTACATATTTCATGAAATACATTTGAGTAATTATCATGGGTGCCCTTGAAGATTAAGGGTCTTATTGTTTTAAGCGTTCTTCAAGGTTCAGATAATTGTTTTTAGTACTTCTACTATAGTGTTTTCTTCGCACAAAAATATTGAATTTTTAAAGTCAAAATCATGAACCAAGATTCAAACCCGTAAACTAAATGGATACTAAGATCATTCATAGTTTACCTTCTAAATTTTAAAAACTCTCATTTTACCCATTTAATTTTTAATTGTTCCCACTTAACCCCTTCTGTTATAATTTCTATTGAAAATTGATAATAAAAAAATAGAGTGATGCAATCATGTATTCTTTCTATTTGAATTTTTGTTCAAAATAAACAGATAAAAACCACATATTTACACTTAACTCCTATTTTTCAGTCTAATTTTAATAGAAATTCTTATAAAAGGGCTTACATGAGACAAATTAAAATTCAAGGAGTAAAGTGAGAGTTTTCAAAGTTTAGGGGATAAAATGAGAATGACATCAGAGTTGAGGATGTAGCAGTGAGTGAGATGAATCCAATCTATTTACTCAAGGATTATGCATGATATATATATATATATATATATATATATATATAATTTCTGGTTCGTATATTAGTTATATTTTGTTTTTTAAGTTGTAATGGTGAATAGGGAGTCTTTCCTCCAACAGCCAAGTTGTTATTTATGATCTAGATTATAGTGTCGATGATGATGATGATGATTGACAGAAGGCCTTTTTTCTATCAAAAGGTAACGATGAGGCTTTATTTAGTTTCTCACTGTGCATTGATCGTCAAGGTGAGCAACTCGATAACTATGCAGTAACTCATAAAGAAATGCAGTTGGTGGTTTTAAGGTTTTGGGATAAATTAGTGGATTTGCTTAAAGCTATGCTCCTGATACTAGAAAGACGATGAATGCACTTTTCGTGTTCGAAGTCGGAGCTTGAGTTTCAAGTTATCATAAATAAATCTGGATTGGCTCATGCCATACTCCGGTTACTCTCATTGGCCTTTTTGTTAATCACAATTTTTATTTTCTTATTCGTTAGCCATTTTTTTATTTTGTTTTCTTTTCTGATTAATAAATTCTGTTTGAGGATTTACTCCTCTGTTCATTTATTGAAAGGAAAAAAAAAAAAAAAAAAAAAGAGCCAGGGTTCTTCCTACAAGCTTAGAGCTCCTCTTAGTGCTTGGAGTTTCAAAATGAGAAATATCAGGTTTTTTTTTTTCCTCATATCTCGGTTGCTCCTTTGTTGTTTTCTTCTTGTTCTTGTTTTGTTTTGTTTGCATTTTGTTTTATCTTTCTTTATTACTCTATGGTTCACATGTTTTAATTTTATGAGAGTTCTTTCTTTTCCTTTTAATAAAGTTTTTACTTGTTAAAAGATGAAAGGAAGAAACAGTGGGACAATAGAGATATTCATATATTATAAAATATTACAAACGATCATGGAACTGATTTTAACTATATATGATATGCAAGAAAATAAATGGATAGGCTCATTAGGTAACAACTCAAGAGGCAATAATCCCAATATTCGTACGTAAGTTCCAAAACGCATGTCATGAGTCGTAAACAACTCTTATTTCTGGAAAGTACTGGAAACCTAAAATGACGTATCCATATTTATATCATGATCTCATTTCTTCAGTTCGGATGACCAGGACTCGGTGGCTTGTAGTAGGGTCCAGTTGGGGGCTTCTCGTAAGGAGGTTGTCCCGGGTAGTGACCGTGAGGCGGCGGCTTGTGCACTGGCGACGGGGATACCGGTGGTTTTACATATGGTGGCTTCACCACTTTAGGTGGTAGAGTTGGAGCTTTCGGTTTTGGCTCGGGCTTGGGCTCAGGCTTGGGATTCTCTCCGTATGGGGGTTTTTTGTAAACCGGTGTTGGGGGCGCCTTTGGTTTCTCTACTTGTGGAGGTTTCGGGTAAACTGGGGTTGGTGGTGGCTTAGGCTTCTCTTCATGATGTGGAGGTTTCGGATACACTGGGGTTGGTTGTGGCTTAGGCTTCTCTTCATGTTGTGGAGGTTTCGGATACACAGGGGTTGGTGGCGGCTTAGGCTTCTCTTCATGGTGTGGAGGTTTCGGATACACCGGGGTCGGTTGTGGCTTAGGCTTCTCTTCATGATGTGGAGGTTTCGGATACACCGGGGTTGGTGGCGGCTTAGGCTTCTCTTCATGGTGTGGAGGTTTCGGATACACCGGGGTTGGTTGTGGCTTAGGCTTCTCTTCATGTTGTGGAGGTTTCGGATACACCGGGGTTGGTTGTGGCTTAGGCTTCTCTTCATGTTGTGGAGGTTTCGGATACACCGGGGTTGGTGGCGGCTTAGGCTTCTCTACATGTGGAGGTTTCTGGTAAACCGGAGGCTTAGGCTTCTCTCCATGGTGTGGAGGTTTCGGATAAACCGGGGTTAGTGGTGGCTTAGGCTTCTCTCCATGGTGTGGAGGTTTCGGATAAACCGGGGTTGGTGGCGGCTTTACGACCGGAGGTGGCTTGTATTGAGGAGCCTCCGGCTTATGCTCATGCTCTGGTGGCTTATAGTAATCGGCAAGGGTTTGAGTGGTGAGAAATACCACTCCAAGGAGTATGATGAACAAATGAGAGGAAGACATTGCTTATGAGAACTAACTTGTTCCTTTTGGAGTGGTGAAGTATAATGCTTGGCATATGGTCTTTTTATAGTGTTCTGATGAGGGATTTACAGGCAGTAGAATTAAGGTATTTTAATCAGTCACCTAATTAGTTTGTACGTACATAACTAGTCAAAATAGACGGATTTGTTTGCTTATGCATGAGATAAAGTGTTTAGGTGAGTTTGGGTCCCATTAGTATTTGACTTACTTGAAAAGTTTTTTAGAATTTTAGCCGGCACAGGGCTGGACAATATGCGTTTTTATAATTTGATTTTATTAGGAGGATCTTAAAAATTTCAATATCCCTTTAGTTGATTTACTTTGATAATAAAAAAAGGTAAAAAAATATAATTTAGTTGATTCCGACGTGTATATAAACATGTGATTGACATATAGCTAAAGAAGTGAAACAATCAAGAAAAGAAGACAGAGACAAGGCTATGTATTAATCTAAAGTTTTTCCCTTTCAAACTTTGACTGTCACATGTTGAAAGATTCTTCACGTTATTGTTTCACTTTTTCTTCCTCATTTTTTACTAAATAATTTGATACAAGATCTGGTATATGTACATTATGTTCTTATATAGTTTACTACATGCATATGTAATTGGTCGAATAATTTATATATGTAAAAACCAAGACTATATTTTACATGATTCCTTGTCACAATTTAGTTGCCACTTTAAAGGATGGCTTTGGCTATCAACAGTGGTTAGTTTACAGAAACGCGAGTTCCCAAGAGTATCATTGTTACCGTTTTTATTGATGCCTAGTTCGATCGAGTTTGTAGGACTTTTGAGAGAGGTGCCAACGTAGTTGAAATGTTTCTGTTTCTCTTGAAGAATATAGTTATCACGTAATTCATTTCAAAATAATAATTAAAAAAAAAAAACCCTTTTGCAATTGCAGAACCATGACGTTAATCTTGCTCAATGTGATTCAAGAGCGTTGAAGCATGATTTTTGTCCTCAGATGACTTCGCAGTTGGATTCGGCTACTTGATTGTGGACTATTTGGAATACTAGTGACAGCAAGCCATTTGGAATACTCGATTGTTGACTATTTGGAATGACAATTACGCTTTTTGTGTTTTTGTTTTCCAAGGGCTCACTTACTTCATTGTGGACTATTTGGAATTCTAGTGACAATTAAGCTATTTTTTTTAGAGATCTTTCAATTATTACTCGACTTTGAACTTATTAATTTGCATGTCAGGTCATGATAAAGCACATATGAAGAATTCACATGGGAATAAATCCATGAATAGTTTCTGAATTTTTTTTCTCTATTTAGAATGAGTTTCTATAATTAATTTTGTCTCGTACGAATAGTCTCTTAACTTAAAAAGTACCTTATAAATGGTGTCTGTGTAAATTTTAGATAGAAATGGTTAATTTTGTCTAATAAAAGATCACTAAATTATTTTGGTTGATCTTTAGAAATACTCCTATGTTAAAAGTTTTAAAAAATTTAATCACAAAACTAAAAAACAGATATATTGATTTTAATTTATTTGTTAAATAAATAGAAAAAGTTGTACCAAAATATAGTTCCTGAACTAAAAAAAAAATATCAAAAATGATTTTTTTTGCTACATATATTTTATTTTTTTTTTATCTATTTAATACATATGTAATTTTTATTTATTTATTTTTGAGTGATTATATTTGGCCGACCATATTAATAATATTAAAAATATATTATAAAATAAAATTAAAAATATTTTAATTTCTAGCAAAACAAAACATTGAAAGTTTAGAATTCAACCAAGAAGACAACACTTGTATATATCTTACTCATTCGTTAGAATGTCTCAACACCAAATTTAAAAAAGAAAAGGTTCCTAAAATAAAGAGAAAATAATTAAGTGCAAACCACAATCCACGATATGATTATTTTATAACATTAATGTTTTATGTACTATGAAAAATATTATTGCTAATTTTAAAAAATAAAAAATGTTATCGTTTATGTTGTATATATTATTTGGAAAGTTAATGAGTGTTAAAATCGTTCTTTTTTTTCAGTTTAAAAATTACATTTGGCTCAACTACTCATATTTAATTTTTTAAATCTATTTATTTAACAAATTTAATTTTAGCATATCTTTTTCCGTTTAGAGATTAAACTCGGTACAACTTTAGGAATTATTTCTACGAAGAAAAACTAGTTTAAAGACTTTCTGTGAGACAAAATTAATGGTTTTCACTTTAAATTTTACAGAATAAACATTCATAAGTCACTTTTTGAATATTAAGAACAATTCATAAAAGAAATTTGATTATAAAAATAATTTTAGAAAGAAAAAAGTTGAGGAACGAATAGATTCTATCGTTATTTACAGGCGGCTTGATTAGCATAATTCCAGGCCTTTTTAATTCTCTGGCTGCATTGATTACTTTTAAAAAAAAAGCACGTAGTTAGGCGGAAAGATCATCTTTCAAGAAACCAGCTTGCTCCCACAATATTCTTTTGTTTAGGTACATATCTAATATCTTTAATCTCAGAACGGTGAATTTTCAAAGTTAAGTTGGTGTATTTCGTTGTTTGCATATGAAAATTGCCAACAACTTGATGGCTAGTTTATCATTTGCAAGATTTCTGTCCCGCAGCATCATAATAGGATCCAGCACCCATGTTACTTTTACCATCTTATTCGCACGTACCCAATAAAATGAAAGTAAAACCAATAAAAATTTATGGATTAGTTGGAGGAGTTACTTCTAGAAAAAATGCAAAAAGAATATTTATTTGCAGAATTCCATGATACCAAATTTTTTTTTTTATTATTATTATTTTAAAGCAGAAGTGTGGGTAGACAAGGTTAAACGTAGCTATCCTCTAAAACAATGTTCTATTGAAATTCGGTTTTACATGTACGACTTATTGTACTTCACTCTTTTTTTTTTTTTAATATTTTCGAAAACAAAAAGTAGTGTATAACGCTACTTTGGAAAAAATGCAACAAAAAGTAGTAATGGTAACCACTTTGGAAAAAAAAAAAAATGCAAATTGTGATTTTTTTATTTTTTTATTTTTTTATTTTTTTACCTTTCCTTTCTGAGGGAAAATTTGGATGAAGGGAGCACTGAATTCCCTTGCACCATTCTACATCTATTTTTCATTAAGTGATGCTATATATATATATATATTTTTTTTTTTTGCATATTCTGATAGCTGCAACGAGGTCCCAGTGGGGCCTCGCAATTACCCATTCTTTCTACAAGTTCGAGTCCAAAATTTTAGTTGAAAAATAAATTTGTGTGAAAAAAACTATAACAAAAGTTGAATTTAAAGTTTTGCAAAAAAAAAAAAAAAAAAAAAAAAAAAAAAAAATAACCGTTGTAACAACAAGTTTAAATTGTGATTCGAATTATAAAAAGAGCAGGACAATGTCACAAAAGAATCTCCATGAGGCCTCCATTGGGTATCTTATGAATGATTGTATTTTTGGATGTTGAGTTCTTAGCTAGTAGTGTCTAGACAAAGGTTGTTTTCTCCATCACGACGGGTATGATCGATTTTTTGACCTTCTATCTTTTAGGATTTTTTGATTACGTCCCTATTTATAGATTTCCTATTCTGATTTTACGTCCTGATGATTTCTTGGTCCACGTCACTTTGATTCTTCTTATTTGGCTAGATCTACTGATTCTACACTCAGGCCTCGTTCGTTTTGTGGATTCAAATTTTTAATTTGAGCTGAGATATAATATTTTTTTAAAGCTTTTAACTATAGTAGAAAAAAGTTAGATTTAATATTTTTTGAAAGCTCTTAACTGTTAAAACCTAAAGCTAAAAACTTGAATCAGTGAAATAAACGAGACCTTATTGTTTATAATCATATTCTTGTATGGTTGCTTTTCGTCGTACCACAAACAACGTCGTCATTTTAACCAAACATTGTCATTTAACTTTACCTTTGTAGTTGTCATAAATTTAGAATTTTAATATCACATTTTTCAAAATTTAGAAACAAAAACTACCTTTTGTTCATCTCATTTGGTTCAAAGTTTTCTTCTTCTCCTTTGTTTAATTGCTTCATCTAACATTCATCATGTCTAACTCTATTTCCTCTTTTGAAAGCATTGGCATTGATATGCCAAATCCCATAAGACGTTGCTTTGTCCACCTTCCCTAGTTCGCCTAATTTTTTCACTGGTGAATCCATTCACCCCGAGGATGGCGTTTTCGCTCTTACACATCTTCCTCGGTGCGATTCCTACTTCCTTCTCTTATACTTCGATTTTTCTCAACACTTCGAATCTGTTCCTATTAGCTTCCCCCACAAGTTTTTGCATCCAATTTCATGTTTTTGTATTGTCAACGACTTTGAAGGAACCAAACTTTTCCCTGGATGACATCTTTTGTGTTTTTTCCTCTTTGTGAACATGACTCAATTTATTATTCCCTATTTTCCTGACTTTGAATGGCGTCTTTTCTCAAATTTGTATACGCATAACCTTATAGGTGGGAGAAACTCATCATCCGTGTTAAAGATTTTTGGCATTCCGACCTAAATATTCTCCTCCCAACTCATTTTTGGCATGTATTAACAGCAAAGTATTACATCATCTCGGCAATATAAGCCATGAACATCGTGACATTCTGAAGGAAATCTCTTACTCTAAGCATCTCGATAGTCAGAAGTTACTTTCTCTGAGTGCTCTTCCGAGAATGACTGATGAACATCGTCGTGCCCTTTTCCTTTCTGCTTCTAACCTTTTCCTTGAGCTACGCTACTTTCAATTCAATTTTTCAACTTTAAAACGACTGAATTAAGAAAATCTTATTTCACACGAAGTTGTAGATCATTTTGTTCTCCTTCCAACGACACTTGAATCAATTCTGATATTGAAATACAAACTTAGAATATTTTTCTCATAATTATGAATCTGCCCCACAGATTTTCAGCTCCTTTAAGCACAAATTTTAAAAGGTTTTAGGGATAGTTACCCATTCTAAAACGTATCTAATATATAAGTCTCTCAAACCTCTTAAGAAGTATGGTCACGTATTTCATTTTCTCTCATCCCTTTCTGTCTCTTGAATTTTTTTTCTCTCTAGCACTTAAGAAAAACATTTATGCTCTTAGTTTTTCTCAAACCAAGCCTCTCCATATCGATCTTTCTTTTTTTTTTTTTTTTTTTTTTTTGAGAAACTTTAAGGTATTCTCTTTTTTGTGTTTCCATCGTTGATGATGATTTTCATGAAAATCTTTAATGATAAATAATTTTATTAATGCTCTTCATGGTTTTGATAATGAATTTCATTAGGGTTTTTTCTTTAATTATGTAAAGAGTAGACACACGTTAGGGTTTCTTCTACTTTACTATTGATGATGATTAATCATTTATTTGTTGTGTCAAGGTTTTTCTTTGGGGTTATTGTTTTAAATTCTTCGTAAGTGTTGTTAACGTTTATTCAATTTTTCTTATGGTTATTTATTAAGTTGAAGTTATATATAATAGTTCCTATTGTTAAATTATGAAAGTTTAATATAATATCAAGAAAAGTTTAAAGGTGTAATTTATTAAATCACGATAAATTTAGAGAATAATTATATCAAAAATCTAAATATTTAAATAAAGATTCAACATAATCACTATTAAAAGTTTTTAATTTTAAATAACTATTTTAAAAATATATGTGCTTTAGTTTTATATGAAAAAAGTAAAATATGTAAATTAAAATTAAATTTTATTATTAAGATTATTTTAATAAGTTTAGACAATCACAATAAAAATTACTGTCTAAAAAGCTACCCTATTTCTCAAATTCTATCGTTTAATAATTTTTAAAAATTATTAGATAAAAATAAAATTTATCAAACACTTTAAATTTTAAAAGTTGTTGGACAACCATTTACCAAACACCCTATGCTATTAATAGACCGTAGCACAGCCGAATCTTCAGACGCTGGGTTCGTGCGTTACACTTGGCAACACAGTTCATTCACACGTTTTCAAATTTACTAGTTAAAAGAAAGCCTCTCCTTTGTATGAAAATTACATCAATTGCCACTTCTAATAACCCCAGCCTACTTTAAACGGAATTACAAATGCCGTCAATCATTTGTTTCATTTTCATTCCAACATTAACATGTTAAATGACTAGTAATTAGTCTTTCAAAATCATACAACTCATTTTATTTTATTTTTTTAGTTGGGTGGCTTGGAAAGGAAAGACACTGTACTGAACTTTTTTCAAAATTTTTTGTAGTTTGATTATAGAAAAGGTCCGTTTAAATTTATATCAAAATTTATTTATATAACATTTTTTTTAATTTAATTTAATTTTGATCAGATTTAATAATTAAAAATTGAGACTAATGTTAAGACGGATTATTAAAAAAACTCCTTATATTAAAAAAAAACAAATTATCAAAAAAAAATTTATTTCTTGTATTAATTATTGTATTCATCGTTAGAAATAAAATATAATACAAATAATTTTTTTAAGTCGCTTAAATTTGGCTGAAGTAATGGAATTGGAGGTTATTAAGGGTTCATTTAGTTCGTTAATACGAGTTGAGATGTGATTTTATGTGAGAATTTTTTATTATAATATAAAGTTAAATGTGATTGTTTCTGAAAATTTTTTACCATAATAAAATTTAAATTTTAAACTCAAATTAGTGAAATGAATATGATCTAAAAGTATGGATTGATGTAATTTTTGTGCAAAGAAGAGGGTAACTTGCACTATTTGAAAATGTGTGAAACCAATGTTTTGCCAAGTGTAACGAAGAGAACCCAGCGTCTGAGGACTCAGTTGCGTGAGAGTCTGATGCAAGCAAAACTCAACACGTTAACATGCGGTGATTTTTTAAATAGTTAAAAACAGCCTCTAAAAATAATACTAAGCATGTACTTTACATTCACATAATATTGTTAAAAAGTTAATTATTTATAACAACAGTTTCTACTAACGAGGGAAAAAAAAAAAAAAAAAAAAAAAAAAAAAAAAAAAAAAAAAAAAGAGTTCCGCCACAGGAGCACCCTATTCATTATATTTATATTTGACATATTCTTTAGAGGCCCTAGACCTTCTCGCATCTTTTGAGTAGCTTTACTTTGTAGTTTGTATCCAAGAGTCTCGGACTCTGCTTGTGTTAACCTTGTGAGTGGACAATTATGTAAGCGGGTACGTTTGTTCTCCAAACTTGGCGCATTTTTCTTTTTCTTTTTCTTTTGAGTTCTTTGAAATGCAAAATACTGTAAAGGGTTTGATTTTTTGAGCTAAAAATGCCCATAAGTGTAGGCATACAAGATATGGCACTAAGAAAGTGTAGACAAGAAAATGGTGGTACCCTGTTCAACAATTGTGTGCGTGTGTGTGTGTGTGTGTCTATATATATATATATATATCTAATATTGGTTCGATGTAGTTCTATACCCCTCTTATTTTCAAAGAAAGGTTACTTTTCTATTTTTATTTGTTTTTTAAGAGAAAGAATTATTGACTTTTGTGTAAAAATAGACCACTATGACTTTGTGTAACGTAGGCTTAATCAACTTAACGGACAAAAGTGAAGGTTTTTATTTTTCCTTTTTTGTTTTTAGAACATTTACTGTATGAACTATTCTTTTTAATTCCTATCCCTATAAACTGTTATTTGAATCGTTAGATTAACTTTTTAAATTACTTTTTTAATTGTCTGATTTGTGAGAAAGAACTATTCTTAATTATAAATCAAATTGTTAGAAAATTAATACACTGGATAAAGCAACAGTTCATACCAATAGAGAAAAAACACACACGGTACCATAGAAGCTCCTTTCTCTTTCCTTGTACCTTTCTTTGAAAAACGCACATTTGATGTAGGATCAAAACACCAGAGATAAGATGTAGAAAGAATAATATAAGTATTAGACTGAGAAATATACCAAAGGAGAGAAAGAGAAGGATACTAGGTAGCACAAAAACTCAAGAGAAAGAAAACCAATGAGCATGCATTAACCATTCCTTCTCTTGAAATTACAAAACGATCATATTTATAGAAGAAAACTAAATAACAAATTAGAAAACTAAACCAAAGTATAAACTGTTAGAGATAACTGATTAGTTATGTTGTTATTAGTTAGTTAGATTAGTGTACACGTGTCAGCAAGGCATTGACCTTGGTTGTTGTTACGCCATGGTCAAGGCATCGACCATTCCTTTGAACGACTGACACTAAGGACTCCCTGCGGAGGACCGATTGTTGCCATTGAGGGAAAGGCGTAGCTAACGTGCTCTATACGTCGAGAGATTGCGCGAGAGGAGAGGCAACATTGTCGGTCATTGAGGGAAGTATTGATCCGACTGCTATTGCAAGAGTCAGGAAATCAGGCGACAAGTTGGAAGGATCAGCCGTATTTCCAGGAAAAGTCATCATGAAAACTCACCTACCTTCACGAGGATCGAGAACTGAAGATGGATTCCTCCTTGGGAACGGTGTACGCGTATTCACATGTCAAGGCCTATAAATAGAGCCAATAAAACCCAGAAAGGGGTTAGACACCATTGGTATTACAAAGAGAAAGCTTGTAAACATCTGAAAAAATAGTGCATGCACAAGTGGATTAGGCACAAAATTATTGCCAAACCACTATAAAATTGTTGTCTCTTTTACATTATTTTACAGCTTATTTCTTGATTCAGTGGTTAGTACAACCGTCAGCATTTCTGGGAGAGGTAATTACGAGTTGTTGGAAAAACACCGTCAACAATTGGCGTTAAAAGGAGGGCCATAAACCTAGAAATTTAACCCAGCTTTGAACCCAGTTTTGAACCAGAAGAAATTGTGATCATGCCTCCCGGCAAGCATGTCCGGAATACCACCGTCGTGGGGACCAACGGATCCGCTCCCACAAGCCGCCGCGAATGCCCCGGACCGTATCGATTAGCTCCAAAAGCAGGTCGAGACGCTGGCCGCCATCGTTGAAAGAATGGCTACGTCCCTGGCTGGGCAGGAACAGGGGCAAAACCCAATGCCACCGCTCGAGGCTGCGCCGATGAACCCGGTGAACGCCGCAGTTGGGGGCCAAGAAATTGGTGACCGACGCGGTGACACCGAGAAAGTCGGTGACAGTCGAGTGGATGATCCGCGCCCGTCAAAGTCGAATAGGTCCGTGGGAAGCAGGCAACGCGCGGCACGTAGGAGAGCGCGGGAGAGGGCTGCAGCGCCTCCTGTGGATAACAGAGGTGCGCCCCCTCGACCGCCACAGGATGCGCATAGGAGGAACCCTGTCCCTGTGGAATCCACGTCGGTGCACGGTGGAGATCTAAGGGCAAGGCTCGATGCCCATCGTGGGAAGGCTGTGCAGCTGACGATCGAGGGAAGACGAGCTCGCAGCAGAAAATAAAGCTCTGGCCGAGAAGATGGCCAGGCTGTAGAAGCAGATGGGGAGTCAACTGAACAACTTTGAACAGGTTGTGGGAAAGGTGGCTGAGGCAGTTAACGTCGATGCCAAGATGTATACGTCTCATGACCACCCGTTCAAGGAAAACATCATCCGGGTCCCACTTCCTGACACGTACAAGTCGCCTCCCATTCTGCTATACGATGGGAGGAGTGACCCGGACGACCACCTCGAGGTGTACACAGGACACATGGTCCTGCATGGATACCCCGAAGAGGTGATGTGTCGGGCATTTAGGAATCACCTTTCCGATTCTGCGAGGAGATGGTTTAGGTCCCTCAAACTAAACTTCATCACCATCTGGGATGACCTGAAGAACGCCTTTTGACTCAATTCATAGGTGTCAAGAAATACATCCCACCAAAGCAGAACCTGTCGAGGGTATACCAGGGACCTAACGAGTCCCTGAAGGACTAGATAGCTCGATTTGGAGAATAGGTCGCCGCCACTGAAGGAATCTCTGATGAAGTGGCCTTGATGGGGGCGCTGTCCAGCATGAAAAAGGACATCTCCTACAGCACAGACCTCGACCGGAGGCCGCCCCACACCTATCAAGAATTCTTGACAAGGGCGCATGGATTCATAAACGTCGAGGAGGCCAAGAAGGCCCTAAAGAGCAAGGCGGCAACCCCTGCCAAGGAGGAGGTAGGGCAAGTTAGCAGTCAGAACAACGACAAAAAGCGTCGAGGTCCTCCTCAGGTGCAAACCGAGCCAAGGTATAACCCGGCTCTGAGCAACAGGGGCGGCAACGCCTCAACGAGCCAGGGGGAAACCAAACGGCCCAAGCCGCAATGGTAAGATGCCTACGCGCCCCTAACTATGGGGATCGAAGATGTCTACCACGAGATTAGCCATCTTTAGGTCCTGCGTCGACCTCCACCCCTAAAGTCCGACCTGGCACGGAGAAACCAGAACAAATACTGCCGTTTCCACGGTGAAAGTGGTCACACCACGGCCGAGTGCTACGACTTGAGGGAGAAAGTCCAAACGCTGATCCGGGAGGGGAGGCTCGGCGAATATCGGGCCAACCGTCGGAACAACAATAGGCGCAACGACGACCGACGGGACGAGCATAGGCGCGATAACCCACCCAAACCATTAGCGTCATAAGAACGATCTTCGGGGGACCGTACTTGGGCGGTACCTCTCGACGCGCACAAAAGGAGTACGCTCGAGAGGCGAAGGAGAAGTTCAGCCAAAGGATCATGAACATCTCTGGACGTGAGGCCAAGGCCACCCGGTATGAGGGCGCCGAGATCACCTTCTCTGAGGCCGATGCAAGGGGTGTACATTTCTCCCAGAGCAATGCCCTGGTGGTCGAGGCCATGATCGGTAACCACACGGTTTGTCGTATCCTGGTCGACAATGGCAGTTCTGTGGACTTCTTATACACGGACTACCTCGACAAGATAGGGATTCCTCGCTCGAGGCTCTAGAACAGTGCCCAACACTTGTATGGTTTTACGGGAGACAGCATCATCCCAGAAGGGGCCATCGAGCTACTTATGACTATTGGGGACCGACCACACACCTCGACTGTAATGTCGAAGTTTCTGGTGGTGAAGGGAGGTGACCAATACAACGCAGTCATAGGACGCCCAACGTTGAGGGCCTTGCGGCGGTGACGTCCATCTACCACCAGGTGATGAAGTTCCCTATGCCGAGTGGGATCGACAAAGCCAGGGGAAACCAGTACGAGTCAAGACTCATGTACTCGTAAACCATCCGCCACTACCCCGAGCCGACACAGGTACGGAGGGAGCTGCATATGGTCGAGACCAGGGCAGAAGGGCTCGACTTGGACCCGAGGTTCCCCGGAGAAGAGTCCGGAGTAGGACCGGTCGAGGAACTGATTGAGGTCCCCATCGACAAAAGGGACCCAACGAGAACGCTGAGGATAGGCTCAGAGTTGGGGGCACAGAACCGGAAGAGACTGGTTGAGTTTCTTAAGGGAAGCCTCGACGTGTTCGCTTGGGACCACGAGGACATGAAAGGGATAAGCCTCGACGTCATGTGTCACCGGCTGAACATCGACGCCAAATTTCTGCCAAAGAGACAAAAGCATCGATCAATGAACGCCGAAAGGTCTGAGGCCCTATGGGAAGAGGTGGACAAGCTCATGAGGTATAACTTCATACGAGAAGTCTTCTACCCCGAATAAGTGTCAAATCCGGTCCTAGTAAGAAAGCCGAATGGGGAGTGGCGAACGTGTGTCGACTTCAGCGACTTGAACAAAGCGTGTCCTTAGGACAACTTCCCGCTACCCCTAATTGACCAGCTGATAGACGCCACGGCAGGACACAAGCTGCTGAGCTTCATGGACGCATATTCTGGGTACAACCAGATTCCAATGCTCGACTGCGACGAAGAGCACACGATGTTTGTCACCGATAGAGGGCTCTATTGTTACAAAGAGATGCCCTTCGGCCTTAAGAATGCTGGAGCGACCTACCAACACCTTGTCAACAAGATGTTTGCAGTGCTGATAGGAAAGACTATAGAGGTCTACGTCGACGACATGCTGGTAAAGAGCAGGAAGACTGAAGACCATGAGGAGGACTTAGGGAGAACGTTCGGTGTTCTTAGAACGTACAACATGAAGCAAAACCCTCAGAAGTGCGCCTTCGGCGTCGCTTCAGGGAAGTTCTTAGGTTTCATGGTGAGCAGTCAAGGAATCGAGGCCAATCCGTAAAAGATTCAGGCCCTCCTCGACATGGCATCGCCAAGGAAGCCTAAGGAGGTCCAAAAGCTGATAGGCTGTGTGGCCGCACTGAATAGGTTTATCTCCAAATCCACAGATAAGTGCGTACCATTCTTCGACACCCTGAGGGGAAGTAAGCCGTTTCTATGGACGGAAGAGTGCGAACAGGCATTCCAGCAACTGAAGGAACACCTTGAGAAACCCCCTATGCTGTCCAAACCTGTGACCGGGGAGGTGTTGAGCCTTTACCTGGTGGTCTCGGAGCACGTCGTTAGTTCGGTGTTAATCCGCGAAGAGAAGAAGGTGCAGCTGCCGATGTATTACACCAGCAAGCGCCTCCTCGACGCGGAGACGAGGTATCCCCAGATAGAAAAGCTCGCCCTCGCGCTAGTTGTGACAGCGAGGAAGTTACGGCACTACTTCTAGGCCCATAGCATTCAGGTCTTGACCAATCACCCCCTCAGGCAGGTGCTACAAAAGCCCGATGCCTCTAGTCGACTCCTTAAATGGTTAATAGAGCTCAGCCAGTTCGACATCAACTACAAACCATGGACTGCTATCAAAGGCCAAGCCCTAGCCGACTTCGTGGCAGAGTTCACGGGAATACCAGCTGAGGTCGAGGGAGACGACGAACCACCACGATGGAAGCTCTACGTCAACGGCAGCTCCAATGACAACAGCAGTAGTGCGGGACTAGTGTTACACACATCGGAAGGACACAAGGTCACCTCAGCCATCAGGTTCGAGTTCCCCGCGTCCAACAACGAAGCAGAGTATGAGGCACTGCTCGCCCAACAACAAAGTATTGGTCCGACTGCTACTGCAAAAGTCAGGAAATCAGGCGACAGGTGGAAGGATCAGCCGTATTTCTAGGAAAAGTCATCATGAAAACTCACCTACCATCATGAGGATCGAGAACCAAAGATGGCTTCCTCCTTGGGAACGGTGTACGCATATTCACATGTAAAGGCCTATAAATACAGCCAATAAAACCCAGAAAGGGGTTAGACACCATTGGTATTACAGAAAGAAAGCTTGTAAACATCTAAAAAAATAATGCATGCACAAGTGGATTAGGCGCAAAGTTATTGTCGAACCACTATAAAATTGTTGTCTCTTTTACATTATTTTACAACTTATTTCTTGATTTTGTGGTTAGTACAACTGTAAGAGTTTTCGGGAGAGGTAATTACGAGTTGTCAGAAAAAACACCATCAACAATTGTAATTAGTTAGAGCTTATGAGAGTTATTTAAGGTATTGCTGTACAGCTCATTCCTTAATGAAAAAGATTATTTTCATTAATTAGAAAAATATCTCGGCTTTCTTTCTTTCTTGAAACTCAATATGGTATCAGAGCCTCAAGATTCTAGAGAAAGCAGTCCTTTATCCGCCATGGCTGAAGCTTCCAATTCTTCAGTGCGCTTCAGTCCCGTTTCCTTCAGCCATTCGATCTCAATTAGACTTGATCACTTTAATTTCCTTCTGTGGACAAAATTAGCACTTTCAATGATTTGAGGGCACAAGTTGCTGGATTTCATCTTTGATTTGAGCTCTCTGTCGTTGAAGTTTCTTAGTGTCGCAGATGAAGCCACAGGATAGATTAATCAAGATTTCTTGAACTGGGAGCAATAAGATCAGCTGTTGGTGTCTTGGTTGCTCTCGTCCATGACCGAGACGATTCTCGCTAGGGTTGTTGATTGTGAAAATTCAGCACAAGTTTGGTACACTCTGAATCTCTATTATGCTGCTCAAATTCATGCCAAGATTTCTCAATATAAGACTCAACTCAAAAATATCAAGAAGACTTCTTTAATGACGAATGAGTATTTGTTGAAAATTCATCATTGTGTGAGTATGTTAAATTTAGTCGGTCATCTTGTTCCTTCTAAAGAGCATCATGAAGCAATCTTTGAAGGTTTATCCTCTGAGTATGACACATTTGCTCTTACGGTAGAAGCTCAAAATGATGCCTTCTCTATTGAAGATATTGAGTCTCTTCTTCTTTCACAAGAGGCTCGAATTGAGAAAAATCACAAGTCTCTTGATTCGGCTTAAGCTAATTTGGCTTCCTCCCATTCGAATCAAGCGAACAAAAAAAGTTTCAATTCTGGTTTTTCACCATAATTTGGGAATAATTTTCCTTATGGGAATTTTCAGTCTCAGTCTGTCAGTACTTTTCCATCTCAAGGTGGAGGTCGTCCAGGTGGTGGTCGAGGACGTCACAATGGAGGCCGTGGCTCTTGGTCTTCTAATAGACCACAATGTCAATTGTGTGGCCGTACTGGACATGTTGTAATTGACTGCTATTACAGGTTTGATCATTCTTTCCTTGGACCTTCTCAATTCCAGCGTGTGGACAGAGGCCTCCGTTCAACCATAATGCTTATGTTACCACCACCAATTCAAATCCGTTTGTGGATTCGGTTCCTACTTAAGCATTTGTTGCCACCCTTGAGATAGTTGCAGATCTAGGGTGCTATCCTGATTCCGGAGTATCCAGTCACATTACTTCAAACACGGACAACCTGTCTCAGATGATAGACTATTTCGGACCTGAACAGGTTTATGTTGGAAATGGTAAGGGCCTTGCCATTAAACATATTGGTCATTCCAGTTTTGTGTCTCCTTATGCTTCTAAAATCTTTTCTCTAAAAAATCTTTTACATGTTCCTGAGATTACAAAAAATCTTCTTAGTGTGTCTACGTTTGCTCATGATAATAACGTTTTCTTTGAGTTTCATTCTCACAAGTGCTTTGTCAAAGAGCAAGTTACCAAAATTGTGCTTCTGGAGGGAAATCTTAAGAATGGGCTATACGTGTTTGACCAAGCTCAGATCAATCTGTCTTCAAAGCTACCATCCTATCCTGTTCAATTCCCTGTTTCTCATACTCATCAGTTTTCTGTCAATAATACAACAGTTAATACTGCTATTTCTTCTTCATGTTCTACTTTTGAGCTGTGGCATAACAGACTAGGCCGTCCATCAGCCAAAATTGTAACCACAGTTCTAAAGAGTTGTAACATTCCTCATAACAATAAAACTCTTTCTTTAGTTTGTGTAGCATGTTGTCTTGGTAAAATTCATAAATCCCCTTTCTCATTGTCTACAACTTGCTACACTACTCCTCTGCAATTAGTGCATACTGATCTTTGGGGCATAACACCCTTGTAGTCATCAAGTGGCTACAGGTACTATATAAGTTTCATTGATGCCTTTTCTCGTTTTACTTGGGTTTATGTGCTTAGGAATAAGTCTGATGCAATTCAAACCTTCATTAACTTTAAAACCCAAGTTGAATTGCAGCTGGATTTCAAAATTAAATCAATCCAATATGATTAGGGAGGTGAGTATAGAGCTTTCACTAACTTTCTTGCGTCTCATGGTATTGTTCACCGTGTCTCGTGTCCACATGTTGATGAGCAAAATGGTGTTGCCGAAAGGAAACACCGTCACATTGTTGAGAATGGTCTAGCCTTACTTGCCAAGTCATCTTTACCTTTAAAATACTGGGATGAAGCATTCCAAACTGTTGTCTTCCTCTATAATAGGCTCCCTAATTCTGTCCTTCAATTCAAAACTCCTCTGGAAGTGTTATTCCACACTAAACCTGTTTTTTTCCCAACTAAAAGTGTTTGGTTGTGCTTGCTATCCCTATCTCAGACCTTACAATAAACATAAAGTCAATTTTAGATCCTCTGAGTGTACTTTTCTTGGTTATAGTCTCAATCAAAAAGGGTACAAATGTCTTGATGAGTCTGGCAGAATTTTTGTTTGCAAGGATGTAATCTTTGATGAAGGGGTGTTTCCTTTTTCGAAACTGTCTTCCACTTCTTCCCCTCCATCCTCTGTGTCTTTCGTTTCCTTCCCCACTCCCACTATTCCTGTTGTCTTCCCTGTTCAGCCCTCTATTTTGCCTTATGTTCCTTCCACAACTTCTGATATTCCTAAGTCACCTTGTCTTGTGCCTGCTTCAGAACCCTCTCCTAGTGAATCAATTGTTGTGACTAATGTTCCTTGTACAGGCACCCTTGACTCTTCTGTGCCTACATCCTTGGTACACCAACCATCTCACAAAGGAAAGGAGGTCGTTAACTCTCATACTATGGCCACTCGTTCTAAGAAGGGTGTCTTCAAACCAAAGGTGTACATTGCAGCCCAAGAGCCAACATCAGTTCAGGATGCATTAGTTCAAGAACAGTGGAGGGCTGCTATGAATGATGAGTTTCTGGCCCTTCTACGAAATGGCACTTGGTCTCTAGTTCCTCTGCCTATAGGGAGAAAACCAATTGGCTGCAAATGGGTTTTCAAAGTTAAGGAAAATCCAGATGGCACACTTAACAAGTATAAGGCACGGCTAGTGGCAAAGGGATTTAATCAAGTTGCTAGTTTTGATTTCAATGAAACTTTCAGTCCAGTTGTGAAACCAACAACAATTAGAGTCATGCTTACAGTTGCTTTGGCAAGAGGCCGGTGCATTAGATAGTTAGACATCAACAATGCCTATCTTAATGGTGATTTACTAGAAGAAGTGTACATGACTCAACCATAGGGGTTTGAAGATCCGAAACATCCTCAGTTTGTTTGCAAACTTCACAAATCACTCTATGAGCTGAAACAGGCCCCTAGAGCCTGGTTTGACAAGCTGAAAAGTGCTCTACTTGCACTAGGATTCGTCTCTTCAAAGTCGGATCAATCTTTATTCATGAGGTTTCACTCTCAAGATGTCACTTCTATTCTTGTGTATGTAGAAGATATTTTACTAATTGGAAGTGATGATAAGGAGGTGCAACAGTTAATAAAACAACTGAATAGCTGCTTTGCTTTAAAGGATATGAGAGAAGTGAATTTCTTCTTGGGAATTCATGTCACTCACACTACTGATGGTGTGCTTTTGTCTCAGAAAAAGTATATCATGGATTTACTGTGTAAGGCACAAATGCTGGATGCTAAGCCCATTGGAACCCCTATGACATTTGGCTTCAAACTTTCAGCCTTTGGAAGTGATGAAGTGGACAGTCCTCAACTATACAGAAGCATTGTTGGAACTCTTTAGTATATGACTATAACTAGGCTTGAGTTGTCTTACTATGTCAATAGAGTGTGTCAGTTCATGCATAGACCACTTGAATCCCATTGGCATGCTGTGAAGAGGATACTTAGATATTTGAGAGGCACCCTTGACTTTGGTCTTCATCTTCAGAAATCTGCCCAACGCAGTCTGCTAGCCTATTGTGATTCAGATTGGGCTTCCGATCCAGATGATAGAAGGTCAACCTTTGGATATTATGTCTTTCTGGGTTCAAATATTGTCTCCTGGTGTTCTAAGAAACCACACACGATTTCTAGATCCTCAACCGAAGCTGAATACAGAAGCGTAGTAAATGTGGTTGCTGAAGTTACTTGACTCTCCTCACTGCTCAAGGAATTACGGATTGAAACCTTGACTAGGCCAGTGGTGTGGTGTGATAATCTCAGCACCGTGCAGTTGGCTGCCAATCCTATTTTGCATGCTCGGACAAAACATGTGGAACTTGATCTATACTTTGTAAGGGAAAAGGTAATGCAGAAACAGATTGATCTCAAACATGTTCCAAGTATCGATCAGGCAGCGGATGTACTCACCAAGCCTATATCAAGTTCTCAGTTTCCTGCTCTTACGCACAAACTCAAAGTTGAAAGTCTTTCAACCTTGAGTTTGAGGGGGGCTGTTAGAGATAACTTATTAGTTATGTTGTTATTAGTTAGTTAGATTAGTGTACACGTGTCAGCAAGGCATTGGCCTTGGTTGTAATTAGTTAGAGTTTATGAGAGCTATTTAAGGTATTGCTGTATAGCTCATTCCTTAATGAAAAAGATTATTTTCATTCATTAGAAAAATATCTCGGCTTTCTTTCTTTCTTGAAACTCAATATAAACTAAGGAAACACGTAGTGGAAACCACTCTAGTAACACAAATCCTTACTAATATAAAAACAAATTTATATCATAATCTCCATCAACATTATTGTACTTTGCAAAGAAACCTTGAACATGATGTTGATACTTATTATTAAGAAGAAGAAATAGGGTGATGATAAAAAAACCATTAACATATCCATGTGATAATTTGTGCTTTGAAAGTGTCAATGTTGTGCAAAAGATTATGAAAAGCTAAGGAAAGGGCTATGTGCTATTCGTTTTTGTTGTTGATTTTTTTTTTTTTTTTTTTTTTTTTTTTGTTCCTTCTTGGAAATTTCAAGATCTCTAGGACATCTTCCACCAGCCTATTATTTGCTGAATGTTTTGTCAAATAGAGAAAAATATGATGGCCGTGTCTTTGAAACTGGGGGTTACAAATGGTAAGCCCCAATATTATATTTGCCTGATATGATGTGAGATCCATGGTTTTCACTATATTAAGAAGAAATGAAACTACTGGAATTCAAACTCTGGATCATACACTCATGCGTCCAACCACTTGAGCTAGCATCAAGTAGCTCCCCAATGCTATATTTTTTATTTTTAAATTTAGAAAAAGCACAGTATCGCCTACTTTATAGTATTCTGATTTTTTTTTTTCCCCTCATTGTAAATGGTCATAGGAGATCCAAATGGGGACCAAAAGAACCATGGCGACAACTATATCTCCCTCTACTTGGTCATAGCCGAGACAGAGAAACTCCCTCCTATTTGGGAGGTTAACATCAAGTTTGAATTGTTTGTGTATGATCAGATACATGACAGATACTTGACTGTCCAATGTATAAAACTACTGTCTCTACAAACTTACTGGAAGTGACGTTCTAATTACTTATTCAACGCCATGTCATTGCGGTGATTTTTGTTCAGATGTGAAGCGTTTTCACGATATGAAGACCCAGTGGGAATCGCGACGCAACTGCTTTCACTTGAAGCTTTTAAGGATTCTTGTAATGGTTTACTTGTTGATGACTCTTGGGTATTCGGGGTCGAAGTTTTCGTCATAGAACAAACTTTTCAACATAGAAACTCTTTCCTTGCGTAAGAGACCGCGTATTAGTAATGCTACTTACGGTAGGAAGATCGAAAGGTTCTCCAACTTGGATGAATGTCGTGTCGCGTCCGATGTTAATAATTTTGGGAGAATGAACTGGAATGCTCTTTTCAGATGTCATCATTTTCTGTTTAGCTGTTCAAAAAGATAAATTACTCTCATTTTATCTATTTTCTGTGTTTGAAAATCATTCACTCGAGTCAGCAGTTTGTGCTAAACACAAGCTACGAGTAGTTGACCAAATCAACGGGAACCACTTCGAGGATACAGGTGAATGGTGTGTTAGAAAATATCTGAAAACCGTCACCCAAGAAAATTCAAGAACGTTCATGGCGAAAGCATATATAAATTTATAATGATAAATTACTCTCTAGAATTGTACGGTTATCTATTAGATCAACACATTTTCTTAAAAAATCCTTTTGATTTCTCACTGCTCTATCTTTATTGATGGGATGTGAGAAAGAATAGAATGTCACACTCACATGTGATCTGAGGACTATAATCACTATATATGTAAATAACTTTCTTATTATCTTTTGATTTTTCTATTTTTATTCATCATAAAAATATAAATTATCCTTAAGTCTCTATATATTAAAAGCATACACTCTATCAAATACATTAAAACCTAAATTATCTAAAACTTAACGAATCACTTTTAAATGAGTTTAATTTTATATAACAGTTTGTAATATTTAATTATTCACATTTAAGCTTAATGTTTGATTACGGATCCAACATGGTGATCTTTATTATTATTTTTTTCCCTCTTCTTTTTAAGGACGAATTTTGGTAAAAGGAGCTCTGAATTCTCTTGCACCGCTCTGTATCTTATGTATTCTTCTTTAGCCGATTTTGGCTACGATGTCACGGAGACTGGCTAGGGCTTTCCAAATGTAAGGTATGTTTAGTAGTGATTCTTAGAGCCAAAATCAATTCTCTAACCTTCCGTAGTTGAAATTTGTGTTTGGTAAAAACCATAAAAAAAAAATGATTCTTAAAGAATTTTTAAAGAATTTACAGTCAAAATTAGATGTAGTGCAACTTTAGCTTTTAGATTATGCAGCAATCACCTTAAAGTACAATTAATGAAATTTTCATAATATTCATAATACTCCTGGAGTCAATACTTATATAATTATAATTTATTAAATACTCAGTTATTTTTTATAACAGCTATTTTTTTAGTACAATTAACGTCAATTTTTTTAAAATTTAAAGCACTACTAATCTGACCCTATTGTCACTGAAGGATCTCCATGCGGCCTCAAATGGATATCTTGTGCGTGATGCTATAACTGTGGAAGTTGAGTTCTTAGCTGTGTCCGAGACTAGTTTTGCATGAAGAACAAGGAACTCAAACTCAAGACTTCTGAAAGTTCTATCTTTAGGGGCGTTTTTTAGCAGATTAGTAATCTCATGGTGGTTTGTTATGCAAGTGAACTAGAACTTTTGTTCCTAGTTGTTAGTACTCTGAAATCTAAAATAGCTCGAGATTCATTGCATATTCACATAGGAAATCTTTCGGTTTTTTTTTTTTTTTTTTTTTTTTTTTGGGCAGATTAATGATCTCATGATGGTTTATATGAATGAATTATAACTTTTGTTCCTCATTTTTATTTTTTAGAATAGAAGTAGCCATAAGATTCATATAAACTTAAGAAATCTGTTGTTAGCTCGCGTATGGTCAAACTGAAAGGGTATCTGCAAGTTAATCATCTGACGCGCTTCTTTTGCCACCATTGATGAGAAGAATGAAATTCTTTGTAAATCTAATGCTGTTTGAACCTGTTTGTTTGGCAAAACAGATTATGTGGGGCTTGAGTTGTTGTTGATCATAGGCAGCCACTGGTGTTTCATTTTTTCTGTATCAGGTTTGAGTATAAATCTAATGCTGTTTGAACATATTTGTTTGGTACAACAAATTATGTTGGTAGTTCATTTTTTCCTGTATCAGGTTGATCAGAGCTAGGCAAAACAGATTACTGGGTTGTTTCTGTTAGGAAACGTGAGCACATATTTATTTAATAATTATATTAAGTTATTTAATTATTTAGGCTAATTTAAGTGATCTAATTATAGAAAGTTCAATTAGTATCTTAACAAGATATGGGCTGAATGGGTGGATATCATATTGACCTAATTAGATTTAATGACAACTTAATGGGGCAGTATATAAAGAAAGTTAAGTTATGGTCCTCAATACGTTAAATCATAAGGCAGCTTTCATTCTTTTCCATCTAGAGAGAAAACATCACATTAAAAAACTAAGGAGATTTAACTGAGGAAGGCAATAACTGTCGTACTCATTATCTTAGAGAATTTGACCGGAGATCTAAAGGCTGCATCAATAGAAACAGGTCAGAACTCTAACTTATTTTCTTAATAATTTAGTGTCATGATTTCTGAAATGTGAAATAAAAATTTAAAAATTCAACAATAAATGATATCAGAATGATCATCACATTAAATTATTAAGAGAATTTTTATCTTTAATATCTCTGATTGAATTATCATGTTGATTAATTTATATGATTTTTTCTTGTTTATAGAATTTTAGATATGCTTTATTTTGTTAACAAAAGCATATATATTGTGATAATCATATGAATTCTTGGTGATTGATTTCGATCAATATTTGTTGAATAATTTTCGGATTAAATGTTATTCACAAAATTGATTTTCAATTAAGGAAATTTGGTAAAAGAATTAATTAAAGTAAGTTTTTCTTTTTTCTGGATTGTGGCCGGCGGCGGCCTTGGCCGGCGGCAGCCTTGGCCGCCGGCTCTGAGGAAACAAGGGCGCGGCCGTTGGGCCGCACCGACGGAGAAGTCACTTCCTGCTGGCTGCGCCGGGGTGGGGAACAGCGGCGGCCATGGCCGCCGCATAAGGAAAGAAAAGAAACAAAAAGGGGAACTTCGTCATGGCCAGCGGCCGCATCTGCCGTCGCCGGCATTATGGACGACCGGACGGAGCCCTCTGGCTGCGCCGGTGACAGATCAGCGGCGTACCACCGCGGCTGTGTGCTGTGGCAGCTGGCGGCCGCCACATCTGGGAAGGGTCGCCTTTGCGACCCCAAAAAAAAAAAGAAACGGAATGGGCCCGTGACAGAATGAGGAAGCACAGGCCTGATTGGGCCTGTGCAATTGAAGTAAAGGCCGCAGGTTATTAGCTGCGGCATAAAGAAGAAAATTGCTAATTTTGGCAATTTTGCGTTTGTTTTTAAACCCAATTTTGGAGATTTTAGGCAAATTTTTACCCATTAAGAAATTAAGTGCAAATTAGTTAAAGAAAATTAAAGATTCAATTAAATAAAATGAGATTCCAGTTCTTTATTTTGTTTTATTTGATTATTATTGCACTTAATTGTCTTGTATTTTGAAATAAATTGATTGAAATAATATTGTTGTCAAAGTAACCTCTGTTATGGATATTAATTTATTTTAGAATATAAAGATGTGTATGCTGTTATTTATGTGAATAATGATCGGCCTAAAGGAAGGTTATTATTTGGCCAAATAATGAGTATACCTATGGTAATAAATATGTGACAATTATAAAGCTCTCCATGTGAGCAATAGTCGGCCCAAAAGAAAGCTATTGTTTGACAGGATATATTGTCAATATTTGATTACTGTGTGGAGAGTACCACTTACAAGCTGATATTTTTGGTCCAAAGACTAAATAACAGTGTTGTGCTAGGTATCTTGAAATGGGCCCACCACCTTGCTTCGAGTTATTTGTTTATGTCATGTATGCATTATATGGTTTGATTATGCTTATGTATGACATGAATATTGATTGTGAGTATGTTGTTTTACTTTGTTCTCTATTTAGTTTACACTCTGCTTTGCTAATATTTCTGCCCAAATAAGTATGATCCCAATCTTTGAATGGGACTTAATTTTAAGATTCGGAAAGAAAACGTGAAAATTGTTCTCGGATGTATGGATTTAGACCTTTGCGCTCGGGGCGGGCGTCCCCATCGTTACTATGAAAAAATGAACATGGATAAAATTGAGAAGTGGGACCGCTCGACCGCATGAGTCTAATGATCATGAAACGCTCCATTCCGGAAGCATTTCGGGGCTCTATTACTAAGAGCACTAATGCCAAGAAGTTTCTCAAAGAAATTGAGCAATATAAAACTGAAAGTGCTCACTTGGCATCAACCTCTCAGAATAAGAACAAAAGGAGAGATAAGGATATTGCAAAAGGAACACCTAAGCAGAAGAAAGTAAAGAAGCAGGATGAGGAATTCACTTGCTATTTCTGCAAGAAAGGAAAGACTCTCGTTATCGTTTGTTCTGAAGTTAATTTGGCTTCTGTACCTAAAGATACTTGGTGGGTAGATTCTGGTGCTACTACTCACGTTAGTATGTCTATGCACGGTTGCCTATGGAGCCGACCGCCAAATGATGCTGAAAGATTCATCTTTGTGGGCGATGGCAAGAAAGTTCCAGTAGAAGCTATCGAAAAATTTAGATTATTATTAAAGACTGATGTCTATTTGGATTTGATTGAGACTTTTGTTGCACCGGCATTTAGACGGAATTTAGTTTCTATTTCTAGTTTGGACAAATCCGGTTATAATTGTTCCTTCAGAAATAATAAAGTTAGTCTCTCTCATAATTGAAATGTTGTTGGTGCCGGTTCCTTCATTGATAATCTTTATATGCTTGATACTGTTACTTCTGATAATGAAATTTTGCACACTAGTGCACGAGGTACAAAACAAAAATTAAATGAGAATTCTGGCACCCTATGGCACAAGCGTTTAGGTTATATCTCTAAACAGAGAATTCAGAGGCTTGTGAGTGATGGAATTCTTGGTCCCTTAGATTTGACAGACTTTCAAGTCTACGTTGAGTGCATCAAAGGGAAACAGACAAACACAAGGAAATTAGGTGCCGACAAGGCTACAGACGTCTTAAAACTTATTCATACAGATATATGTGGACCATTCCCTATGGCTTCATGGAATGGTCAACAATACTTCATTACATTCATAGACGATTATTTAAGATACAGTTACTTATACTTAATACATGAGAAGTCACAGTCACTAGACGTTTTCCAGGAATTTAAAGCCGAAGTTGAACTTCAACTAGGCAAAAAAAATTAAAGCTGTCAAATCAGATCGTAGTGGCAAATACCACGGAGATATGATGGATCGGTGAACAACGCCCAAGACCATTCGCTATCTTCCTAAAAGAATGTGGAATTGTCCTGCAATACACAATGCCGTGCAAACCTAGCATGAATGGTGTTGCCGAGAGAGATGAAATGAGAACTCTTAAAGACATGGTGAGAAGCATGATTAATCATTCTTCTTTGCTTGAATCGCTTTGGGGAGAAGCATTAAACACTGCAATTTATATCCTTAACAGGGTTCCAAGCAAAACAATAACCAAAACCCCTTATGAACTATGGACAGGAAAAGACGTAGCATTAGGCATTTACATGTTTGGGGTTGTCCAGCTAAGGCAAGGCTTTATAGGCCAAATGAAAAGAAACTGGACTCAAGAATGGTTAGTTGCTATTTTGTTGGATACGTTGAACGCTCTCGGGGCTTCAAGTTTTACAATCCCACTACTAGGTCCTTCTTTGAGACGGGAAATGTGAGATTCCTTGAAAATGTCGAGTATGGGGGAGAAGATAAAGTAAGGAGTGTTGTCTTTGAGGAAGAAGATTTCGTTTTTCTTCCCAATATTGCTATTGTCATTGATTAGGCTGTAATACCTGCCATTGCCAAGACGCAACTCCGGAACAAGACAACAATGAGGTTCCCCATGCAGCACCTATAGAACAAACTCAACAACCTCAAAAAGTGCTATTAAGGATATCCACTAGAGAAAGGAGAAGTGCGATTCCAGATGATTACATCGTCTTTCTCCAAGAACATGAAGATGGTGTAGGCTTAGGGGAAGATGATCCTATCAACTTTCAACAAGCCTTACAGAGTTCTAATGCTCAAAAGTGGATTGATGCCATGAAGGATGAGATGATATGTATGAAAGACAATGACGTTTGGGATCTTGTCGAGTTGCCTAAAGGTACGAAATCCATTGGTTGTAAATGGATATTTAAGACCAAAAGGGATTCGACAGGTAACATTGAAAGATATAAGGTTCACCTAATCGCCAAAGGATTCACTTAGAAGGAAGGCATACACTACAAAGAGACTTTCTCTCCGGTTTCTTCGAAAGACTCATTTAGGACAGTTATGGCACTTATGGCTCATTTAGACTTAGAGCTACATCCGATGGACGTTAAGACAACGTTTCTCAATGGAAACATTGAAGAGACAATTTATATGGTCAAGCCAGAAAAAGTCTGTGGTCTGCAAGTTAAGGAAGTCCATCTATGGTCTCAAACAAGCTTCCCGTCAATGGTATCACAAATTTCATCAAGTTATCACTTCCTATGGTTTTGAGGTGAATGTAGTTGATGATTGTGTATATCACAAGTTTAGTGGGAGTAAATTCATCTTCCTGATTTCGTATGTCGATGACATAGTACTTGCCAACAACGATATAGGCTTATTGCACGAAACCAAGAAATTTCTTACTAAGAATTTTGAGATAAAAGATCTTGGTGATGCCTCTTTTGTATTAGGAATTCAGATACTACGAGATTACTCTCAAGGTACCCTTGGGTTATCACAAAAGAGCTATATCGAAAAGGTTCTGGATAGATTTGGCATGAATAATTGTTCATCAGGAGATACGCCCGTAGCTAAGGGAGACAAGTTTAGTCTCAGTCAATGCCCCAAGAATGAACTTGAGATAAAGGAAATGGAAAAGATTCTTTATGCATCAGCAATAGGAAGTCTAATGTATGCTCAAGTTTGCACTCGTCCCAACATAGTATTTAGAGTGGGAGTATTGGGCAGATACTTAAGTAACCTAGGAGTCGATCATTGGAAAGTAGCCAAACGGGTTATGTGCAATTTAAAGAGAACAAAGGATTAGATGCTCACTTATCGGAGATCAGACAGACTAGAGATCATCGGGTATTCTGATTCTGATTTTGCTGGATGCTAAGACGGTAAGCGATCCACGTCAGGCTATGTTTACATGTTGGCAGGAGGAGCTATTTCTTGGAAGAGTGTCAAGCAGAGACTCATAGCTTCTTCTACCATGGCTGCAGAGTTCATAGCCTATTATGAGGCTTCTAATCATGGGATATGGTTGCGAAACTTTGTCACGGGGTTGCGTGTGGTTGATGGTAATGAGAGGCCACTAAAGATTTTTTGTGACAATAAATTGATAGTGCTATATTCTAATAACAACAGAAGCTCTACGAAGTCGAAGCATATAGACAATAAGTTTCTTGTTGTTAAAGAAAAAGTTTAGAGTGGTCAGATTTGGATAGAACACATCGGGACAAACTCCATGCTTGCGGATCCGCTAACCAAGGGCTTAACGCCCAAGGCCTTTCACGAGCACACTGCTCATATGGGTGTTATTTTATTTGAGGATACTATGGCTTAGTGGGAGTTGATTTTGGATGTTCTATGACATAAACATTATTTGTTTATTTTCCGCAGAATAAAGAAGATGGATTTACAGTTTTATAGTTTTCCCTCTGAATGTGTTAATTTTCTGTTTGCAATCTTGCATTATGTTTTGAAAATTACGGATTGATCTCATAAAGAATAAAGCAGGACCAGTTGGAAATAAGCATGTTGGAGATCACATTGCATGTATTTCCATGCCACTCATCCATACTTGATCTATGTCATTGAATATGTTGGTATGGTGACCATGGAAGGTTTAGTTGCATTTGAGGGTGACAAAAGCCGCCATGATCTCATGCTAATATAAGAGATGGACTAGATTGTATCTTAAGTGGAGACTAAGGATAATTAGCATACAGTTGCGCGCCTAAGGAATTATGTATGATATAATTATTTCAGGAATCATATGTAGCCTAAGTGGGAGATTGTTAGGAAACATGAGTTTCCCATATTGTGGGCTATATATTTATTTAATAATTATATTAAGCTATTTAATTATTTGGGCTAATTTAAGTGATCTAATTATAGAAAGCCCAACTAGTATCCTAACAGGGTATGGGCTGAATGGGTGGATACCATATTGACCCCATTAGGTTTAATGGGAGCCTAATGGGGCAATATATAAAGAAACTTAGGTTATGGTCCCCAATACGTCAAATCATAAGGCAATTTTCATTTTTCCCCATCTAGAGAGAAAACACCCCATTAAAGAACTAAGGAGATTTGACTAAAGAAGGCAATAACCGTCGTGCTCGTTGTCTTAGAGAAGACAGGTGATCTAAAGGTTGCATCAATGAAAACAGGTCAAAGTTCTAACTTATTTTCTTAGTAATTTAGTGTGATGATTCCTGGAATATGGAATAAGGATTGAAAGATCCAATAGTTTCGGCTAGTTCTGGTTTCCTTCCGGACCTTTGCGGGCACCCGTTTTAATAGATAGCCGGTTTTTAGAGTTAATCATTTTTAATCTTTGAACTATAGGACAAGTCCTTCAATTTTCCTTCAATTTTCATTCAAACTGATTGGTTGAGATCGAATGGTGGGAACCAGAGTGAAAGCAGCTAGAATCCTGTTTTGTCATTTGGTTATCATGCTTCGAGGAAAAAGAACGAGAAAAAAGAAAAATAATGTAATTTAGTTGCAGGGACTTTCTTAAAATTTTGAGTGTAAAAACTAAAATGAGGGTGGTTTATGAATGTGTGTGTAAAAAGAAGATGAGAGATAACTTCGCAGTAAGGGCTTTTCTTAAATTTTAAGAAGAACGTGTAGAATGAGAGGTGGTTTAAAAATGTGGGTGATAAGAATAAAATGAGCAGTGTCAATAAATGCACCCTTCAGAGAAAAAGAAACTAGAAAAACGAACTTGGTTAGATCCTCAAACTAGGTAAAATGTGAAAAGTATAAACCAGAACTCTTAAGTTGGCTCTAGATTTATTGACTAAAAGGAAAACATAAGTTTTCACGTGTAAATGCAAGGAATCCATAAAAGATCATGAGAAGTTTAAAATCACAAACGTAAATGAAAATTTCCTTCAATTATTGATTCTTGAAAATAAGGAGACAATACAAAGATACAACCGCCCAAAATGAAATTATATCCACAATCTTTTCTGGTGAACCCTCAACATCAGAAGAATAACAAACTAAATGAATAATAGCAAAGGAATGTGGGAGATACAGCCAAAGGGTCTCCAAAACAATTGGATTTTTTAGTTTTCCTCTTGAGCAGGCGGTTCAATCATTCTCACAGTGCGAGGGAGCATAAACTCGGCAAACAGGGGATAATGGGAGGATGGGTAAGCTCCATCAGTGTTGTCGCTGATCACTTCACAAGAAACGGGAACTAGAGATCGACCTCTGAAAAGAATCCAATCTACGTGCAGATCTTGAGTTTGGCGATCCCAGCAAAGACAAAGGGCTCTAAAGATCAACTTGAGAAACTCAACAGCTCCTTGTTTGTTTCCTGACATCAACGGGCACTGTTAAATTAAGCCATTGCTATATCATGCAAAGTTAAGAAATTTCAAAAGGAGCACATGTGGTACCTTTAAACCCATGATAAGTGCGAATGAGAGAAACATTTTTCCTCACCCGGGCATTCGGCCATGCATCTCTCATATCCCCAACCACACCGTGCTCTCTGAGGACAAGCAGAAGAAAATATTTACCAAAAAAACGACTAGAAGAAAAAACTGGCCAACTTCCTGAATTAAAAAGCATAGTATGTACTGCAAAAGTTCAAACAAAATAAAACGTGTCACAAACACGGAGAACAATGGAATTGAGTGAAAATTTAAACTTTGCAAACTTAAAGTGAAAGGTCCTCTCCAATGTCTTTTGGTAATTATAAGTACAGGGAACGCAAACTGTCAGAGCAAGGATAAAGTTGCTGCAGCTTAGGAGATAACCAATAGAGTGGTTCAACTAAATGCCCGCAGATAAAGAAAAAAATGGAAACATTGCTTTCTTAGCTCCAAGTAAAAACAGAAGTCAACTTCTACTTTAAACCAGAAATTGACAAAGCATTAATGTCTTTAACAAGGCTAGTTCTATGGTGACAACCATTTCCTCAATTTACTTTCCTGACATTCAAAACTCTTCTTGCACATAGTTGGATGTAACCACAATTAACCTCGCTACAGTCAGATTATCAAAAACTAGGGCTCAGAAATGAAGTCTGAGTGGGGACCAATTTGCAAATCAAGCGCCCTCCCCTTGCACACGGTGATGTACTAGAAGTAGATGATTCAAAACACAACATGTGAATGCAATAAAATTTCATGGCGAAAATTTGGCAAACTGAGATTCACCAACTAGATTAATAGGTTCCCAATATACCTTGATCTCCCAAGAAGGAAGCGTCCAGTAGTTGATTCCTTTTGTGTGTTAAATCCACCACAGTACACAACTGGCAAGTTAGGAGGCAAGGAAGCAATGTGCTGCCAGGTAAGTAAAGCACTTCGTCTACGAGCACGAGGGCTAAACTCATCCATGTTGGTATTAACTATCTGGAATGAAAACCCAGGTGGCTCAACTCCTTTTAGTTGAAATGTGTGGACATCATGTTAAAGAAACAGAAGGTAGAGATCCTCCAATCCAAAAATATAAAAAGACCATATAAAAGACCATTCATGTAAAAGAAATAAAAAATGATAGCGGATATCGCCCACGTTGCGATGCATGGAACCGCAGCCCCCCATGACATGCTTCCGGGAACAGAAGGTGATTCTGATAACCAAAACGTTCCACCTTCTAGAAACTCCGCCTTATTTCATTGATGAAGAACATGAAAAAGGACAAATTAATGGACAAAATCATTACGAAATAACAAAAATAAATAAGGTATGCCGGATCACTTTTCAATATCAGGGAATAAAGAACAAGGAGAAAAGAGAAAAGTATGCCAGATTGAGGGAATAAAGTAAAATGCCTTAACTCGATAGTTGATACCTTCTCTCTGTCATAGAAGATCGTGCAATGTTCATCCAAAGCGTCTTGTGGTCCTTTTCTTGATATTCCAAATTGATCATAACCTGATGAACAAGGCGAATCGACTACTCAAAAGCTAACATCCCATTTTAGGATAAGATCATTTCGTCAAGTCTGTAAAGTTGGATGTCGATGAACAAACCACTCCTCAGAAAGAATCATTCTAAAATTTAGTAAACTTGCGAATTCCTCAATTTCTTTCACATTTACATATTACAGCATAAGAAAGCACAAACTCTAATAAGAGAAATCAACAACTTGCTAGCAGCAACACACCACTCTAGATTCATAGCAAGGCTCATTAAAAGAAGGCAAAATAATCAAGCTGGTCTTGACATTTTGGTAACATGAATAAGGCATTAGAGTTTAGCCATACCAATAAACATATTATAAATCATAAACGCAAAATCCAATTTGTACCACACTGGACATTTTAAATGTTCATCAATTTCCATTTAAGTAATGCTTAAAAAGAATATATACTGATAGCCAATTTTTCTAACTACCAGTTGCTGAGTTCACAAGTTAAGTACTAACAGCTCATTAGGAAAGTATACCTGGCAAGCCTTGTTGAAGATAATCCAACTGTGATTTAACTCCTGAACCCAAAGCCAGTATAAAAAAGAAATTGAATCAGAAAAAGAAACATAAACAAGAGAAGAAAATAAACACTTGCAAACTCTTAGAATCACAAACAATCTTGGAATAGCAAATTAAAGTTGAAACAATTATCCCATTACCTAGACCATTTCAACAACGAAGAAACACTATCCAAAGTATAGTAACAGGCATTTCAACCCAAAACATTGACCGAAAATTGTAGCTCAGTGAAGGAAAACTCAAAAAAAAAAAAAAAAAAAAAAAAAAAAAAAAAAATCCTAAAAGAACAAAAACCCACCTCAAAAACAGGAATGAAAAAATACCCAGATCAATCATTTCGACAGAATCACAACCATGAGGAAGATCCATGTGAACATTTTATATATATATATATATATATATGTATATAATATATCTATGTAGAGTTGAGTAAAAGAAATAATACCTTGTTGGGTACAGAGAATCATTGGGTAATAACTGGTTATCACGCTTAAGCATAAATCTCCTCTTTTCCCACGAATTAGGACTTTCAGGTGGCTGATCCTCGTGAAGATTGAAGGTCATTACAGTCAAAGAAACGCTCATTTTTATTATTTTTGTTTTTATTTTCCACCGAAATCCCTCTCTTTGCCGTTTGGTTCTTCCACTACATGATCACCTATAAATAGAATACAGGACAAAACTGGCAATTTTGGGTTATTCCATTCTTGAGAGCTCTGAGAAAAATAGATTCAGCTGAGAAAAACAGCTTTAAATTTTTTTTGAGGAAAGGGCGAATTATTGAAAAGTGTTCAGAAAAAAAAAAAAAAAAAAAAAGAAGAAGAGCAGAGAGATATCCGGCATCGTGTCTGAACGGAGGAAGTATTTGTCTAATTATTTGTCTAATTATTCTTTTGGAATAGTCTTTGTAGAATAAAATATTTATTAAACTCTTTTTGGCTACATACGTGCGAGGTCACATGCCATGCCCACCACTTAGAAGTTTTTTTTTTTTTTTTTTTTTTTTTTTTTTTAAGCAAATTTTTTGGGCTCAGTTTCATTTATTTCTCCGATTTTATTAATATTATTTTTTAATATCAGTTCAAGCAAGACGATAAAGAAGCTAAAAGGGCCATCAAAAAAAAAAAAAAAAAAAGAAAGGAAAAAAAAAAGAGAAAAGAGAAGGGGGAACAAAAGTACCTCTTCCCAAGAGCACTCCCATGCAAACAAAACCCAATGACCCAATCTCTGACTAGCAATATTATGGATCTTCATCACCCAATTGAAAAAAAAGGAGAGAAAATCTCAAGTCATGTGAGCCACTTAAGTCTCGTTTATTTCACTGATATGAGTCTAAAATTTGAGTTTTGTTATAGTAAAAAACTCTCATAAATAATTACATCTAATTTTTTTACTACAGTAAAAAACTCTCACATAAAGTCATATTTCAACTTGAATTAAAAACTCGAATCAATAAACTAAACGGGCCCTTAGTCTTTAACATAGCCACTTCATATTAGCACTTGAACTTTTGATTAGTGCATGAAAATGCATCCTAAATTGCTTTTGATTTATATAATATTAAAATATTTAAGCTTTAATTAAGCAATTCCATTATTTTTATTCATAATATTTTTAATTGGAATTTGTCTAGTTTTTGCTTAATTATTTACTGATGAAAGCAGTGTAAAAAGCTACACAAGAAGAAGCCATGAAAGCCATATTTTTAAGCCTTTCAGCCGAGCCACACGAGCCAGAGTGAGAGTCGCGTCAGTCGAGCCACCTTCTTTTCCCTCAGCGTGGGCCCCAACCCTTCCTCTGTTCCCCACTCCATCTCTCGCGCGTCACCAGCACGCCGCCCTGCGAAGGCGCGCGTTCTCCTTCCGCGCGGTCTCCAGCACGTCTAAATCTCCCACCGCGTGGACCCCGCGCCTGCTCACGCCAGCCTGCTCTCCCCTCTGCGCATGCCACCTGTCAAAAGCGGGTCCCAGCTGTCTCCAACCGGCAGTCCCTTCTTCCACTCCGCGCGCGACACGTGGCGCTTTATTCCTTTGATCCAATCAAGCCGCGGCACGTGTCCCCTTTGCTGAATCCGAATTCTTCCCCAAAAATCAAAGCAAATTACCAGATTTCTTCCCCAAATCAAATATATGATTTCTCCTAATTTATGTGTAATTTTATTTTGTTTCCTTTTATTTTCTAATTTTCTAGTTTTATAATTTATTTCCTTATTTGACAGGCAACCTCTGAACACTATAAATAGAGGGGTTGGCCTAAGGTTTTGAGAAGCTTTTAATATTCAGTTTTCTGTCGTCTTGTTCTGGTCTCATATTTTCTCTCTAGAACTTGTGAGAATGTTTTACAAGATAGGCTAGAGTTTTCTTGGTGAGGTTAGAGATGAACTTCTGTTGAGTGACCCAATTCGGGGTTTTAATTCCTTGTTCTGTAAACTTCAACATCTGAATGAATTAAATCTCATCTATTTTTCTATTACTTTTCAAAATATTGTATGCCAATTTTTATATAAGTTCAATCACGCTTTTCTTATGTAATTATGTCATGCATTGTTTTGTCATTTAAATTATTTTACAAATTGTCTTTTACTGCAATATTGTCAAATTGATATATTGTCGATTTTGGATAACTTATAATAATAATATTTCCGGAGTCAACATGGAGATTTAATCTATTCAGTTCTTTTATTTTGTGAATCAAAACTGGAATTGGTGAATGAAACATTAGGGATTCTCGACACTTTACTGTTTTTATTATTGAATTTTCTTTATAGAGATTTTCTCTTTTTTATTTTATTTGCAACAAAAATCTCAAAAACTCTCATTTTTCTTTAATTCACTTTTCTCTAACACTTTTATTCTGTTAATCATTCTTGTTATTTTGTTATCTCTCTGTGGATACGACCGTCTTTCTGTGCTATAATTGACCGCTTGTGAACATCACTTTTGGGCGTTAATCAAATTTTGACGCCATTACCGGGGAGATTCTATTAACAAGAGTGATCAACAGATTTTGAGCCAAAGAGGTAAGTACATATTTTCTGTATTTTTATTTTACTTTGTTTCTCTTTTTTGATTCACGTGATCAGATTTTAGCCCCTATTAAAAAAAAAAAAAAAAAAAAAAAACTTTTGATTGCAGTTTTGTTCTTCCGTGTTACGTTGGTATACATTTGTTATTTTATTTTCTTCTTCTCTTTTTTGTTTCTTATTTCAAAAAAAAAAAAAAAAAAAAAAAAAAAAAGTTGCTGCAAGTTTCCACAGATTCAATCTATAAACGCTGCAAGCTTTTGTATTCCTTTTCTTTTTGTTATTTTACCGTCCCTGCTTCAAAAAAAAAAAAAAAAAAAAAACAAAAAACAGAAAACAAAAAAAAACAAAACCTTTTTAGTAGTTTAATTTGTTTCAACCTTTTTGCTTCATTTTTTTTTCTCTTGTCGTTTTTTATTTCAAAAAAAAAAAAAAAAAAAGAAGTTGGCTGCCGTGGTCTTTATTCATTTAGTAAGTTATAGTGCTGCAATTTTTTTTTCTTTTCTTTTCCTTCTAACGTCCATTGTTCGGGGAAAAAAAAAAAAAAAAAGTTTCCTATAGCATTTTTTTTATCTCCGTAGTTTTAGTTGTTGAAAAAAAAAAAAAAAAATTCTCACACTTTAGGATTTGTTTTATTGTTAATTTTATTTTCCTTTTTAGTTTTAAAATTAATTGTGATTTAATTTTGTAATCTTTTATTTCTGATAAATTAGGATTTTATTTTGTTTCCTTATTTGTATTTTAATTGTTGCCTAATTTAATTTTTTCTTTTATAGTTTCATTAATTAAGATGGTAATTAATTGACTAATTTAGATTCCTAATCTAGGATTTTCATAATTTGGTAGATTTAGGCTTTTGACTTTAGGAATAGTTTCCATTAATTAGATTACATTTCATAATTTACTCAATAAAATTGAATAATTGATTTTGAGAATAATTGTGTGGTTACGTGGAAAGTATAATCCGAGGGAGTTAATCTAGGAAAGTTGGTACTTAAGCGGGCCTCCCCCACTGGGTCTTTCCTGGGGCGTTCACTCTGTCTAGGAGACTATTCATTGAGCCAAGAGCTATAGTCTTTCTGGGAGCACTCTCGGTGGTTACAACTTACGTTATTATACAATTATTTTCTTTTTGATTAAAAATAAAAAAAAAAAAAAACAAAAAAAAAGCCGCTTAGGGTGAATGCATCGATATAGAGATGAACTAGGGAGATTTGCTCAACGTCTAGATTTAGAAACCCCTAGTGAAATTCTATCCGACTCATCTTCTACGTCTACGTCTTCACACTCGTTGTTGAAATTCGCATTTCAAAATCTATTTGCAATGGCACAACACGAGGAAGTTCAGCACAGGACGTTGCAAGATTACCTGCACCCAACGCGTACGGCCACCCCCTCATGCATCATGTTCCCGCCGAATGCACCGCCTACGGATTTTAAGCCGGGCACGATTGCACTTCTCCCAACTTTTCACGGGTTAGAGAACGAGAACCCCTATGTACACATCCGAGAGTTTGAAGAGGTGGTGGCCACCTTTCACAGCCGTGTTGAGGCCGTAAACATTGTCAGATTGAAGTTTTTCCCTTTCTCTCTGAAGGACAAGGCCAAAAGCTGGTTGTATTCTCTTAGGCCCAGGTCTATTGGTACGTGGGAAGAAATAACGAAAACATTCTTCAACAAGTATTTCCCACACCATACGACCAACAATTTGAAACGACAGATCTCGAATTTCACTCAGAAGGAAAATGAAACTCTCTATCAAGCTTGGGAGCATTTTAAAGATCTGTTAAATCTGTGTCCCCACCATGGATATGAAAGTTGGCGCCTCATAAGCTATTTCTACGATGGATTCACAATCCGAGAGTGCCAATTTGTTGAGATGATGTGTAATTGTGCAATGGAGATTTTCTCCAGAAGGATCCTGACGAAGCTATCGAGTACTTGAATGAGTTAGCTGAGAAAGCTCATACTTAGACTGGACCGAGTGCTACTGAGAGCACCAGTAGGTCCCGACCAGTTGGAGTTTATCAATTAAGGGAAGAGGACAGTCTCAAGGCCCAAGTTGAAGCTTTGATGAAGCAAATTGAGGCCCTCAAAAGTAAAGATAGCAAAGGACCTTACATGGTGGCAAGGACAGAGGCACATAAGCCCTGTTTAGTTTGTGGTGGGATGGGCCATCTAACTCAGGATTGCCACACTTTAAGTGAAATGAGAGGGGTATATGAGGAGCAGTGTAATGCATTGGACACATACAAGAAGCCTTATGGACCTTTCTCAAAATCTTACAATCCTGGTTGGAAAAACCACCTAAATTTCGGTTGGTAGATTCGAACCAACAAGCACAATCATCCGGAGGGCAATGGAGATCAGAGCAACAATCTCAACCACCAAGGACATATTTTGCGCCTCAGAATAACATGCAGCGGAAAGGGAATTGATAACTCTAAGAAATTAGAGTTATCCACTGGTTTTATAGCTTAAAAGTTGTGTGTCATTGAGTAATTGTTCTCATTTATTGTATGTTTTAGAATAGATTTGTAGAATTGCATTTACTTTGGTCTAATTTCGTATTGCTGTTCTTCTTTGGTTAAAAGCTGGTCATTTGAATGTAAAATGAGGTGAAAACCAAGCTAATCTTTGTGTAACTCTCGGTAGAATTTGTTGGCCCAAAATCTTTGCAAGCATTCTTGGCGACATCTCGGGATTAGGCGGGCAGCTCATTGACGTCGAGCACTAGCGGGCAAAAGGCGACAGAGGAATCCGTGTGAGCTGGCTAAGGAAGTGTCAATTGGGTCCACAAAGCACCTCAGCGGTGACACCTCAGCCCCTTGTGTTGCCCTAGAAGGGAATGATTCTCTCGGGACAATTGGACAGCCTTGGGGAGAAAAAAGAGGAAGAGAGAGAATTGAAGAGATATAAAAAAAAACAGTTGCTCATAAAGGGGTACACGAGAGCTAGAGTACCAATATACGTAAAACAAAAAAAGAGACATTCGAGAGGAAAAAGCTGGGGAGAGAGTCAAGAAAGCAGAACAACACGTGAATCTCGGCCTAGAAAGATTATACAACGCAGAGAGAGAGAGTGGAGTTGAAGAGCATTCTTGGCTGGCCACAGAGGAATCCAGATCCAGTTTAACTTGCTCTTCTTCTACATTAGCTTAATTATCTTTGTCATTTAGCTCCCTGATTTTAACTATGGATTGTCTTGAAGCTTTGGATCTTGTAATTACCATTATGAACTAAGTTGTTGTAGCTAGGTTTGCTAATGGAACCAATATTGTAAGAATGACAAGTGGTTTCGAGAATGCTATTAATCTACTATTCCTGTTCATTCATGTGAGCTAAAATCTATTTCTATTCTTGATGGCCATCAACTTTAGGATACAAGATTAAGATTAATCTTTGGAAGGGTTAGTTTTAATCGGATTAACATGAATGATGCTTGTTCAATATGCTTGCTGAGTAGTTGATTAGTGGATAGTATAGGAATATATTATTCACCTAGCACAACCTAATGAAACCCGAGCTCAAATCTGCAGTCCTAGAGCTGGATCCACACAGGAATGTGCTGGAAATAGCTTAAAGGACCACAACCATAATCAATTCGGAAGAACTTTATGCATCAACGAGTTTCTATTGGCAGGATAGTAGAATCTTTAAAACATTCTTGGTAACATTCTAGTCGGACTTGCAAGAGAGGGAAGTTAGTAGGCCTAGCTCATTTTTACCATTAATTTACATCTCATCATTACATTTTTGTTACATTTAGCCATCAGATTTCATTTCATTTACATTCATTTAAATCACATCATCTTAGTAAACTTTGCTGAAAGTATTTCTTGTTATTTTGTGAATATACAACTCCCGACATATACTTTGGTGATTCATTCCTCGTGGGATCGATATCCGTACTTGTGTACACTTTATTACTTGTAGCGACACGCACTTGCGAGCATCATTGCAAGCCTGAACCGCATGGAGCAGCGCCTTAGCCAAGTGGAGGTGCTTCAATATGACTCAGGCAAAGAATGAGGGAATTTTGGAAGTACACAAACAGAGGGATTTGGCTCTCCAGAAACATTACAGGCCAATTCCAAGAGATTGCATTCCTTGATCTTCCTCGTAGCTTGTGCGATTCTTCCTCCGGGATGAGGAGCCTAGCCTCTGGGAAGAGACAAGACCGCTTTCTCCAGCCTCATCTTCATCCGATCACCAAGATCCCGAGGAGGCTGCCGTGCCTCAACACCAAGAAAAAAGGAAAAGTCTGCGCCAGGCGCCAACTTAAGAATGACGTTGAGGAGTGGAGCGAATTGGCTGTGGAGAGGGTGATCATGGCAAAGACTCAACTAAAAAAGGCGATCCTTCCTCCTTTTTATTTCTTGTCTATATCTCATTGTCGCGTGTTTTCAAATTGTTATTTGTTCATTTTTACTATCATGTGTTGATTAGTTAGCCTCGTCTTTGATTAATTGTGTCTTTATGCATACTTTGTGATTAAAAAAAAAAAAGAGATTTTCTCTATAAGTGCAGTTTATAGGATGATTATATATGATTCAGCCTTGTGTTAATTCGATACTATTTTGATTGATTCTCTTGGCTTGTGATTTCTTTTTTTTTTTTCATTATGCACTACCTTGTGTTATTGAATCGGTGTTTTACTTAGGGAAAGATCTTGAGCATGCTTCTCATTTTCAAAATAGTTACAGCCCCTAGATCTTGCTTGATAACTCTTGAGGCGAAATCTCGAATTAGCACTTTACCAAGGGAATGATTTAGGCCATTTTTGGATAGTTGAGCTTTGCACCTCGTAACTTAGCTTTTATCTCCCCATTGTAAATCCCTAGCTGCATCCGCTTAATCACCTTCTTTTGTTTGTTGCTCTTTCCTTGCCTCCCCTAGATCATTGAGGACAATGCTCACTTTGAGTTTGGGGGCAGGGAGAGCTTAAGCTCTTAATGTCTTGTTGCTGCTTGAAAAAAAAAAAAAAAATTCTTCACTCCGCTACTTTGAAACACTTAGTAACCAGGAGTGAGCATGAGCCCCATGTTCACTTTTGCGTCAAACAGTAGACCTAGGCAAGAGCAAGCAAAAAAAAAAAAATAAAAAAAAGAAGAGAAAAGCGCCTTGACTTGTAACTTGCTGAGTAACCGGGTGACTTCATCACCAATGTTGGCATTCGCGTAAAAAGGCATGTTGGCAATTCTTGGTAGATAAAAAAAAATGGAAAGAAAAGCAGTGGGTATAATAAAAGGGCATCTAAAAGCAAATATAGTGGACAAAGGAAAGCAAGATGTGAGTTTGGGGGAGTTTCATGGAATGGTGTTTGTGTATGCAAAGTTTTAGAGTGCAAGGTGTTTGAAGGAGAATTGAGCCAAAATATCATCTTCCATCCTACCTTCACCCTAGCCTAACAAAAAAACCTAATGAAGTCCTATTGACCTTTGGTAATGTGTTGATTCTCGATAGTGGAGAGAGTTTTGAAACACAATCTCACGGGTTTGAACTTAAAAGAGCTTATTAGAAACTGCATGCACATGGTCCCAACTAGTTTGACATTGATGATTTGGCACTTGGTTGCTCACACACACACAAGAAAGGTCTAAGCAGAGAAGGAACAATCTCATGTTTTGAAATCAACACTTGGCTGACATTCTTGTTCCCCTTAGGGCTGCACTTCTAATCCATGTTTCAAGGACTTAAGCTTCTAAAGCTTCAAAAAAAAAAAAATAGTCACAAAGTATGAATTAGTCCTCTTTTCTACTTTAGTTCATTTAACCTATCTTTCTGTCACTTTTGTTTTGCTCGAGGACAAGCAACATTCTGAGTTTGGGGGTGTGATAACTCTAAGAAATTAGAGTTATCTGCTGGTTTTATAGCTTAAAAGTTGTGTGTCATTGAGTAATTTTTCTCATTTATTGTATGTTTTAAAATAGATTTGTAGAATTGCATTTACTTTGGTCTAATTTCGTATTGTTGTTCTTCTTTGGTTAAAAGCTGGTCATTTGAATGTAAAATGAGGTGAAAAACTGGCTAATGCTGTGTAACTCTCTACAGGAATTTGTTGGCCCAAAATGCTGCAAAGACATTCTTGGCGACATTCTGGGATTAGCCTGGCACTCATTGACGTCAACAAGACTAGCTGGGCAAAAAGCTGACAGAGGAATCCGTGTGAGCTGGCTAAGGAAGTGTCAATTGGGTCCACAAAGCACCTCAAGAAGTGACACCTCAGCCCTTGTGTTGCCCTAGAAGGGAATGATTCTCTCAGGACAATTGGGTAGCCGCCAGGGGGAGAAAAAGAGGAAGAGAGAGAATTGGGCAGAGATATAAAAAGAAAACAGTTGCTCATAAAGGAGTACACAGCAGCTAGAGTACCAATATACCAGAAAACACAAAAAAAGAGACATTCTAGAGAGGAAAAAGCTATGGGAGAGAGCTAAAGAAAGCAGAATAACACGTGAATCTCAGCCTAGAAGGATTATACAACGCAGAGAGAGAGAGAGAGAGAGAGAGAGAGAGAGAGAGAGAGAGAGGAGTTGAAGAACATTCTTGGCTGGCCACAGAGGAATCCAGATCCAGCCGAACTTGCTCTTCTTCTGTTAGCTTAATTATCTTTGTCATTTAGCTCCTGATTTTAACTATGGATTGTACTGAAGCTTTGGATCTTGTAATTACCATTATGAACTAAGTTGCTGTAGCTAGGTTTGCTAATGGAACCAATATTATAAGAATGACAAGTGGTTTCTGAGAATGCTATTAATCTACTATTCTGTTCATTCATGTGAGTTAAAATCTATTTCTATTCTTGGTGGCCATCAACTTTAGGATACAAGATTAAGATTAATCTTTGGAAGGGTTAGTTTTAATCGGATTAACATGAATGATGCTTGTTCAATATGCTTGCCGAGTAGTTGATTAGTGGATAGTATAGGAATATATTATTCACCTAGCACAACCTAATGAAACCCGAGCTCAAATCAGGTCCTAGAGTGGATCCACACAGGAATGTCTTTGGAAATAGCTTAAAGGACCACAACCATAATCAATTCGGAAGAACTTTATGCATCAACGAGTTTTACATTGACAGGATAGTAGAATTTTGCAGCATTCTTGGTAACATTCTAGTCGGACTTGCGATGAGAGGGAAGTTAAAGGGCCTAGCTCATTTTTACCATTAATTTACATCTCATCATTACATTCTTGTTACATTTAGCCATCAGATTTCATTTCATTTACATTCATTTAAATCACATCATCTTAGTAAACTTTGCTGAAAGTATTTCTTGTTATTTTGTGAATATACAACTCCCAACATATACTTTGGTGATTCATTCCTCGTGGGATCGATATCCGTACTTGTGTACACTTTATTACTTGTAGCAACACGTGTACTTGCGAGGAATTCTCTAGAGGATACCCTAAAAGCTTTTATGGATGCGCAAAATAAGACAAATCAAAGAGTTTATTCGATGCTCACGCAGCTAGTGGAAGAGAACAAGGAAATCAAAAGTCAGATCACAAAGGCGATGAAGTTTTAACTGCTCGGGACCGCAGAGAGATTTCCATCACAAGCCCAAATCCAATTTGAGAGGACAACACATGGCTCAAACTTCCAACTCTGAAGGTCAAAATATCAAGGAAGTTAATGCCATCTCTACTCGAAGTGCTAAGAATTTAGACACGCCATCAACAAGTACAACCACTTCGAGTAATGAAGAATCGGCTCAGGAGAAAGGAGAACCAACTAAAATTCCGGTAAAGGTGCCTTTTCCCCAAGCTTTCTGACCTGCTGGGAAAGTGCCGGAAAATCAAAGTGAGATCCTGGAGCACTTGACACAATTGAAGATCAATCTTCCCTTACTACATGTGATCAAGCAAGTGCCGGCCTACGCCAAGGTTATAAAGGATCTGTGCACTATAAAGAGAAAGCATCATGTCAAGAAGACTGCATTCTTGACGGAACAAGTAAGCGCGGTGATTGAGCAAAAGACACCACTGAAGTACAAAGATCCTGGCTGTCCCACCATTTTCTGCACCATTGGGACACGCGAATTTGGCTAAGCATTGTTAGACCTAGGATCGAGGGTTAACCTCATGCCTTATTCAGTCTATGATACGCGATAAATTTTTATTGTAAACTTTGCTTAGAATAGCGTATGTGCTCGCAAGTGTACGAATCGCGAAGTAATAATGATCCGAAGATCGAGTATCGTCCTCTGGGATTGTTCACTAGGAAAGAGCTAAGTATTGCTATTAATCTAAATCAATTTTATCTAGACAATATAGAATAAGGGAATTAAAACCAAATTTAACAACGTAACTAATTAAAATATGCAATCAACGGATGCCAAAATGAATTGGATTGAAGGAATCTCTGTGATAAAATGAGCTAGGGGGGAATTTGACTTCACCTAATTATGCTATATTTATTTAAATCTGTCACTTATTGATGTGTTACTTCCAATCTTAAATCACGAGTACTAAAATAATCTCACTCCCTCTCCCGAGTGCTAAGTGAAATAATATGTTAAATTAATTAAACTAATATCCCTATTAATTTAACCAATTATGCATTCATTAAGTTTTGCCCAAATTCGATCTCCTAAGGTTATACTAGCCTCCCGACTCAATTATCTCCTTAGGTTGCGTCTCTTAATTCTCAACGTATGTAATTAACTCTCCTGAGCCTAATTTCATACATCTAAGGTCTCTAATCTAATGGGTAATTAAATTAGAAATTAAGCACAAGAGATACAAAAGATTTGAGTATAACACATTCAATAAGCAAACAGATTCTTAAAATAAAGCTTTCATTAAATTAGATCAAAGCCCCCTTAGCATGAGGAGTTTAGCTATCCATGCTCAAAATCAAATACACAATTACAAAATACCAAAAATCCATAGTTAAAGCAGAAAATTAAATGATAATTCAAGAAATACAAAAAGAAGAAAGTAATGAAAAACTCCTAATGGATAATCTCCTCTGAAGCCTTCAAACTCCTTGAATCCCCTTGAAAATCTCCAGAAAAGTCCTTGGTTCCAGCTGCTTTTTCTTTGGTTCTAGGGTTCTTGCCGTGTCTGCTTTCAATCCTCTCTCTCTCCGTCCTCGTTAATTTCTGTTCCCTTTTTCCTTTTATATGATGCACAACTCTCCAAATTTGAGAAAGGCGCGCTGCAGCCCATGGGTGTGCGCTGCAGCGCGCGTCATGTTAGGAGGTAGGGTTTCGAGGTGCGCGCCTAAAGCGCCGGACGTCTTCGCTTCAGCGCGCCTCAACTGGTTGGAATGCGCCCTGGCCATTGACTTCAGCAGCAAGCACGCGTCTCATTGGCTCTTGGATGCGCGCTTAAGGGCGCATTGGCTTGTGCCTAAGCGGCGAGGCTGGTGGCGAGCCTGCAGCTGCAGCGCACGTTGGTGCGCTTCACCTGTAGCTCACTTGCTCCTGGATTGTTCTCTCGGAGGACGCTTGGGTGTAGGTTGCTTCTCGCAATGCAAAATACACACAAATTGGAGATTTTCACGGACTTTTTATCTTTTTCACTTGATTTTCTCCACTTTGCAAATCCTACAAAATAGATTAACGCAAACGTAAAACTAGTGACAAATTAACTGAAATATGCTCAAAAACTACAATAAATGATGGGGATAAATTGATGAAAAATGAACTTATCAAATACCCCCACACTTAAGCTTTTGCTAGTCCCGAGCAAAACAATGTAAACAGAAGAACAAGAATAACTAAAAAAAAACAAAAGGCTATGCTAATAAATCCAAACCTAACACAAAATAAGATAAACAAAACACAAATAAAAAGTGAGTGTTCTACATATCCCGATGATCATTCTTTGGTCCTCAACATCCCCCTAAAATGTCTGATTTTTATGCAAGGCAATCCCTTGTGATGTTCTAGAATTTCAACTTGTTTGATGAACACAAAAACATTCAAGCCTCCGCCTCACACTTAACCATTGGAACCCGGATTCACTTATTCAACTACATGATTAAGTAACTCACACTTAGGATTCCATAGGCCCAACTCAGTTCCGCTCTCCACTAATGTAGGCTAAACGAGTCTTGAGATCAAAAAGGACTTTGCAAGCTTGTAATGTTCGGCTAGGGCTAAAGGTGGTTGAGAAATGGACTTTTCGGCTCAAAAACCCTAAGCATATAGCTTTTCGACCTCAAGCTCACAATTGGAGTTCCCAACACCCCCACACTTGAATTATTCTCACAATAACCACTCATGTACAAGCACCAAAACGGAGAGCTTAATAGAAACAAAATAAAATATATTTATTTTTTTTCTTTTTTTTAAAAAATTTTTTTTTCTTTCTTTTTCTTCTTTTTTTAATTATTTTTTTTAGCAAACATAAAAAAAAAAAAATACATTTACACAGTTTTCCCCCTAAGCAAAATTACCCCCTCAGGTTTGTAGCACATGAGGAAGCTCCATGCTCCTTCAGCTCAAATGTAGACCAAACTCAAATTAACTTACTAGATTATTAACCTAGCAAGCTATCTCAAAGGGCATGCACAAAGTTCTTTTTCCACAACAGCATTACCTAAATGCCCTCCGATGACCAGGGTTCCAACTAAATATGCTTAGAGTCAAGGGGAAGGGAAAATGATATTTATTGTAATAGGTGAGTGTTGTATAAATGTGGGTAAAGCAAAAATCAGGCTAAGGCTCAAAGGGGACATTCAAGGGATATAATCCAAAAGGTAGGCATAGAAAGGCTCAATCGATCCAAAAGAATGCCTAAATCATTTCTCCGCTGACTAGCTAGCCTAGGATTTCGCCTCGAGTTTCCCTAAGTTGAGTTCTAGAATCCTTAATGTACCATGAACTTAATTAATTGAATAATTTTCCTCTAGGTCCTTAAATGGTTAGTGATAAGGTCTTTTCTTACGAGAACTAGAGTGTTCCATGCTCACCAATTGTCAAGCACACAGAATTCACAAACGACACATTGCACAAAAACTCAGAAAAATCAAGAGATAATGTCATCATTGGTTCATTGATCACCAGGAGTAGAAAAACAACTCAAAAAAAAAAACAAAAACTAACAACACAAACTAAATAACAAGTGTTGATGCGGTCAAATAGTTCCCCCACACTTACATATTACATTGTCCTCAATGTTAATGAAATAGAAACAGAACAATGAAAATGTAATTGAAGAATACCTGGGAGGCGAGATATGAATCTCGCCTCCAAGGGGTGGTAAATCATCCATGTTGTGTGGAGGTGGTGGTGGCTGGAAAGCAGCCTGCTGCTGCGGATTACTGGACTGCGGTTGCTGCTGGAAGTCCGGCCAATAAGTACTCCGGATGTGCGCAGGGAAAGGAGGGACATGGGGATAGCTGCTGACGCCGAGACCCGCATCAATGCGAGTCTGGGCCAGTGCTTGCTCCAATGATGCCAAGCAAGCGGTGTGGTGCTTCGCCAACTCAATAATCAGCTTCCTGGTCAAGGCGGACTGAGTCTGGAGATCGACAATCTGCTCCTCATGCCGATCAACCCGGCTAGGTAAGACCTCGCGAGACGCAGGGGCTGTCCGTTCCCGCTTTGGCTGTGGAGGCTGTGATGGTCCTGCACCTCCCTCGTGCTCTGACCACGCTCGGCCGAGAGCTATCTGCATGATGCTGTTGAGATCAAAAGCCCGAATGGGCTTCTCAAGGTGAGCATCCGGCAAGGTCACTCCAGCGTTCAGAAAAAGCTCTGTCAGCAACGACGGGAATGGGAGGCTAATGCTATTTTTCTGCAGGGCATTGTGAATACCGCTGTTGATGATAGCCCCCACATTCAAGGGCTCTCCCCTCTCGATTGCTAATAAGATCAAAGCCCTATCTTTTGTAACCTCCGATATGTGGGTCGAAGGAATAAGCCTTGAGCATACAAAATGGAACCACACCTTGGTGTAGTTCGCCAAATATCGAGCCTCAAAGGCGGATTCAGTGTTTTGCTTTATTGTCCACCTCGCAGGCTCGTCGCAAAGGGCTTCCAAGATTTCCTGCGGATCTTGGTCTGGCAAGTCTTGTTGCTGATCAGAATTGAGGGTGGGGATGCCAAAGTGATTCTTAATCGTCTCGCATCAAATTTGATCACACGCCCCCTCACCTTGGTCTTGTTCCTGGTACACTTTTTCGCGTTTGCGAATTTTAGTGGACCCCGCTGCAGGCTCAGAACAAAATTTTTCCCAGCCCCTGTCCCTAATAACATTCATGATGCCCGCAATTCATACATTTCTTATGTCGAACCCCTTTCTCGAATGCAGGCACGGGTCTCATTGTGTTGTTCATATTGTTCCTGCGCGTCCTTTGACACAAAACGAACAATATCATACTCGGGAGGAGGCACTGCTGGGTTAGGGGATTCTAAAGTGGCAGGGGTGGGTGGGCGGTTGCTAGAGCTCGCCCCAAACTTCATCCGGTTGGCAGTTGTCTTTCGCGGCATTTTTTTTTTAACCGCCAGCCCAAAGTCCACTAGACAAATGCCCCTCAAGTTTCACTCGAAAAACCGATTCTTCCCTCTTTTTTTTCACTATGAACGCCCAATCTCCAAAAATAAATTCGCAGAGTTTCCCTAAAAATCTAGTGTTTTCCGTGCTCAAAATTGTAAGTTCACAAGTGCTCGAACTCCCTAGAGAATTCGAGGCCCAGACAAATCCAAATTTCAGGAAAACACAGAAGAAACACTTACTTGATGCCGTGAAGAAGTGAGAGAAATTCATTTAAAAGCATCAAGATCTCCACCAGAGTCACCGCCAAAGTGAGAGTATTTGGTGATTGAAGATGAAGAGTGAAATTTTGGGAGAATTTCAGAGTATCTTTGGCTAAGAAAAGGTCGGGTTTGTTGAAAATTTTTTGGAAGAGGCGGAAATGGGGCTAGGGTTTCCACTGAAAATTTCCTAAATTAGCTATAATACGGACCTTGGACTGGCAGCCACAATAAAAAAGTCCATCTCCTAGCGAATGCGCGCTTAGGCGCGCCACTTTTCACGCTGCAGCGCGCGTCTTAAAAATGCGAGATGCGCGCTGCAGCCTGTGTTTTTTTTTTCTGTCTCGGTTTTTTTTTTTTTTTTTTTTTTGCCGATGCGCGCTTAAGCACACTATTTTTCACGCTGCAGCGTGCGTCTTGGAAATGAGAGATGCGCGCTGCAGCCTGCATCTTTTTCATTCTCAGGTTCTTTTTTTTTTTTTGATGATGCGCGCTTAGGCGCGCTAATTTCTCACGCTGCAGCCTGCGTCCTTTCTTCCTCGGGTTTTCATCTTAACACAGGTCTGATTCAACACTTTCCCCTGGAAATCTGCCTCTCGAAATTTTCTAACCTCCAATGACCTGCAATCAACCACACATATTTTTTTAACAACACTTGCTATCAAATTGTACTAGAAAAAACCTAATAACACCCAAACATCTACAAAATAACTCAATGTTAAACAAGCCAAATAAAATTAAACTAAAATAAAAAAAACAAGTAAAGGGATAGAAACTTAGGTTGCCTCCAAAGTTTTGATTTAATGTCCCTAGCTGGACATGAACACAACTTCACCGCTTTGATTCTTCAAGTTGAATGTTGGCAATGTTCTGAATTTCTTCTTCAAGTAGTGTTTTAATCGTTGCCCATTAACTCTCGAAAGGTGCGACCATCATTTCCTTGAGTTCAACAGCCCCAAATGGAGACACTTTCTTGACATTAAACGGTCTGACCTCCTGGACTTCAACTTCCGGGAAAGAGCTTTAGCAAGAGTTGAAAAGGAGCACTTGTTGACCTGGAGCGAAATCTCGCCTCAAGATCATTGGTCGTGCCACTTCTTGGTCCTCTCCTTGTAAAGACGAGAGCTTTCATATGCATCATGCGGAACTCTTCCAACTCATTCAATTGGAGTAATCGCCGCTTGCCCGCTTCCTTCAAATCAAAATTGAGCTTTTTGATGGCCCAAAATGCCCGGTGTTCCAATTCCACGGGTAAATGGCAGGGTTTCCCAAAAACAAGCCTATACGGAGACATGCCGATCGGTGTTTTGAATGCCGAATCCCGATAGGGCCCATAATACGTCATCTAGCTTTGTTGACCAATCTTTCTTGTTCAAGTTGACGGTCTTCTCAATATTTGCTTGATCTCCGGTTTGAAGCCTCTGCTTGTCCATTTGTTTAGGGATGGTATGCCAGTGCTACCTTGTGCCTCACTCCAAATTTAGATAGCAACATCTCCAATGCCTTGTTGCAGAAATGGGTGCCCTCATCACTAATTAAGGCCCTTGGAGTACCGAATCTCACAAAAATATTATTGTGGAGGAACTTGGCCACCACCTTTGCATCATTTGTCGAGGTAGCGGCCTCAACCCACTTAGAGACATAATCCACTCTGAGCAAAATATATTCCTGTCCACAAGATGGTGGGAGCAGGCCCATGAAGTCGATGCCCCCATACGTCGAAGAGCTCAACCTCCAAAATGTTTGTAAGAGGTAGCTCATGCCACTTGGATATATTCCCGTTCTTTGACATCGGTCACATGTCTTGACGAAGGTATAGCTATCACGGAAAAGAGTGGGCCAAGTAGAAACCAGATTGAAGGACCTTAGCGTTAGTCCTTGTGGGTCCAAAATGTCCACCATAAGCGGAAGCATGGCAATGGTGAAGGATTTTGGGGATTTCTTCTTTTGCAATACATCTTTTAATCACTTGATCTACACCTTTCTTGAAAAGAAATGGTTCATCCCAAATATACCACTTCACGTCCTTGAGGAGCTTCTTTTCATGTGGGGAGTCAAGTCAGGAGGTAAAACTCCACATGCCAGATAGTTCACCAAATCTGCATACCAAGGGAGATTCGCCTGTATACTGAGTATATGCTCATCAGGGAACTCTTCTTGGATGCAAACCTCATCCACTATCTCATTGAGCTCAAGTCTAGATAAATGATCGGCCACAACATTCTCACTCCCCTTTTTATCTCGAATTTCCACATCAAACTCTTGCAGCAAAAGTATCCATCGAATCAATCTCGGCTTTGCCTCCTTCTTGGCAAACAAATGTCTGATGGCCGCGTGATCTGTGTGAACGATGACCTTGGAACCGATGATGTAGGAACGAAACTTATCGCAGGCAAAAACCACAGCAAGCATCTCCTTTTCTGTAGTGGTGTAATTCTGCTGAGCCTCATTAAGGGTCCTGCTTGCATAATAGATCGCCCTGAAAGTCTTGTCTCTTCTTTGGCCTAGCACGGCACCAACAGCAAAATCACTCGCATCACACATCACCTCAAATGGCTCATTCCAATTGGGAGCCACAATGATTGGAGCCAAAATTAACCTTTCCTTTATCATATCAAAGGCTTTCAAACAAGAGTCATCGAAATCAAAAGTAGCACCTTTCTCAAGAAGGTTGCACAAAGGCTTGACAACCTTAGAGAAGTCCTTAATAAATCTCCGGTAGAATCTTGCATGACCCAAAAAACTTCGAATGCCTCTGACATTTACCGGTGGTGGAAGCCTCTTAATAGTGTCAATTTTCGCTCGGTCCACCTCAATACCCTTCAATGATACTCGATGGCCTAAGACAATCCCTTCTTTCACCATGAAATGACATTTCTGTACAAGATTCTTCTCTTCACAGCGCTGTAGGACAAAGGATAAATTGTGTAGGTAATGATCAAATGACAACCCAAAAACTGAAAAATCATCCATGAACACCTCCATTATCTCTTCCACCATGTCGGAGAAAATGGCCATCATACACCTTTGAAATGTAGCAGGGGCATTGCATAAACCAAAGGGCATCCGACGGAATGCAAATGTACCATAAGGGCAGGTAAATGTAGTTTTTTCTTGATCCTCTGGGGCTATAGCAATTTGATTATAGCCCGAATAGCCGTCAAGAAAACAGTAATACTCAAAACCTGCTAGTCGGTCCAACATTTGGTCGATGAACGAAGCGAAAGTGGTCCTTTCGGTGGCTTTATTAAGTTTCCTGTAGTCGATGCAAACTCTCCACCCTGTGACCGTTCTTGTAGGAAGCAATTCATTTTTGTCATTTTTCACCACCGTCATACCACCCTTTTTGGCACAACTTGGACCGGGCTGACCCAAGAGCTATCTCTGAAATGGCATAAATGATTCCTGTGATTCAACAATTTTAGCACTTCGTTCTTACCACTTCTTTCATCGCTGGATTTAATCTTCTCTGGTGCTCAACCGATGACTTGTAAGCCTCCTTCATAAGAATCTTATGCATGCAAACGGTGGGGCTAATGCCCTTTATGTCCGAAATTGACCAAGCAATAGCCAGACTTTATGCTTTTTCAGAATGAGGAGCAACTTCTCTTCTTGTTCTTTACTCAAAAATCTTTGGAAATGATTACGGATTAGTGGACTCTTCACCTAAAAAGGCGAACGGAGGTGATCGGGTAGTTGTTTCAAGGCTAATCCTCCTTGCGGTGGACTAGTAGGATTAGGTGCCCCCTTAGGTTCCTCATAGATGTCCGTGGTGAGTCTCACTCTGCCGCTTCACCAGGCGGTGCTTCTGGGGCTAGAACACAATCTAGCACCTCTTCACTTTTAGGGTAGTATTCATCATTCCAGTTTTTCCACGGCCAAGGAGTTGGTGAGACTATGTTCTAATGAGTCATCACTTTAAGAGCTCCTGAGTGAACTCCTTAGTGCACAATTCCACTACTTCCACCCGGTTGCATGATGATCCTTCACTGAAAACTTCAATGAGTCAAAGATGTTGAAGTTGACTTCTTCCTCATTGACCCTCAAAGTCAAATTCCAGCTATGCACATCAATTAAGGCCCTTTCGGTAGCTAGAAAGGGTCTCCCAAGAATGATGGAATTTCCCGATCCTCCTCCATATCTAACACAACAAAATCAATGGGAAGATGAACTTGTCAACTTTTACCAAAACATCCTCAATGATTCCCCTTGGATAGGTAAGGACCTATCCACCATTTATAGTGAGATGGTGGTCGGGTGACCTCTCCAAGCCCAAGTTTCCGGAATACCGACAAAGGCATGAGGTTTATGCTTGCCCCTAGGTCGCAAAGAGCTCTCTCAAAAGTTGACCCACCAATTGTACATGGAATGGTGAAACTACCGGGGTCTTTGAGCTTTTGTGGTAGCTTCCGTTGGAGGATTGCACTACACTCCTCTGTGAGTTTGACTGTCTCATAGTCCTCCAATCTCCTCTTCCTTGACATTATATCCTTCATGAATTTTGCGTAGTTCGGCATTTGCTCAAGGGCGTCCGCAAAAGGTATATTAATATGGATCTTTTTGAAGATGTCCAAAAACTTTGAAAATTGATCATCCATCTTCTTCTTTTGGAGTCTTTGGGGAATGGGAGCTTTGGTTGAATGATAAGAGGGTTGTCCGGAAAAGAAATTGACCTGGATTCACCTTGGGTGCTTCCTCCTTTTCTCCTCATCACTAGTCTTCTTTACAAGCTCTTCCACCCAGTGTGGTGTTCTCTTCATCAACATTCTCATTTTGAGGATTGGGGCTTTCCACTTCCTTCCACTTCTCAAAGTGATGGCTTTACATTAATCCTTTGGGTTCTTTTCGGTATCACTTGGGAAGTTCCTCGATGATTGCCCCTTTATAGAATTTTTGCTGGGAGATCTGCATCTCCATAGACTTTATAGAAGCATTCATGTTGGTGTAATGTGTCTCAATACTATCAAGTCTAGACTCGTCCTTGTTAAACCGCCCTCGAGTTTCTACAATGAACGTGCTCAATCAGTCTTCTATCGACGGCTCGCTCTGAGAGAGCGGCTGGCTAAACCCTGGAGGAGGTTGCAATACGTTCTTGTTGTTGCCATAAGAAAAGTTTTCATGGTTCCGAAGTCCTGGGTGGTAGTGAGTTGGCAGGTTGCTCAACATGTTATTGCTTCGGTAGTTGAAATTTCTGTTGTTCACATATTGCACCTGTTCAGTATCACTGCTTTCATCCCCATAGGACGTACCTGTGACCACAGCTGCTGCCTTACTAGATGATGCTTCCCTCGTGGTCAACTCAGATATCTTGTTGGTTAGAGCTGATACTTGTGCTGAAAGGGCTACCAACGGGTCAACCTCATGCATACCTGCAGCTCTCTTCACACTTGACCGCTCACTCGGCCATTGGGCATTGTTGGAGGCCATCTCCTCCAGTAATAATTCGGCCTCCTCGTAGGTCTTGGACAACATCGTCCCACCTGCTGCCTCATCAACAATCATCCTGGTTTGTCCATTCAGACCATTATAAACGATCTGGATTTGGAACCAGTCATGGTATCCATGCTGCGGGCATTTTCTGATCAACTCCTTAAAGCGCTCCCAGGCCTCATAGAGAGGCTCAAAGTCCAGCTGTCTAAACTGTGCAATCTCGCTCCTCAGATGAGCGGTCTTTGATGGAGGGAAGAACTTGGTAAGAAACTTCTGCGCCAAATCTTCCCACGTGTCTATACTACCCGCTTGAAGCGATTGAGCCAACCCTCGCCTTGTCCCTAAGTGAAAAGGGAACAGGCGCATTCGATAATGTCCTGGTCCACACCATTCATCTTGATGGTGTCACATATCTCTAGGAACATTGCTAGATGCACATTGGGGTCTTCACAAGGCAACCCCCATATTGGTTCTCTTTGAACCATATTTATTAACGCAGTTTCAGTTCAAAATTGTTCGCATTAAGTAAATGCCTCGATGATGCCGAATAATTCTCATTAACCACAGGCCTGGTAATCTCAAAGCTCTTGGTTGGTTGTTGTTATTACCCTCTGCCATTGCTCGGTTTCTGTTCAAATGTTCCCTTCTTAATCTTGAAATAGTTCTCTCAATTTCGGGGTCCAAAGGGACAATCTCCAAGCTACGGACTCAAGACAAAGCCGCAATAGCAGGATAGATGAAAGAAATTTAATTAACAAAAATTGAATTAATAGAATACAGAAAAAGGTCTAAATTAAAATCAATCTATTTCACAGCAATATTAACTTTAAATCTAAGTTGCCAATCCGCAAACGGGCGCCAAAAACTTGATATGCGATAAATTTTTATTGTAAACTTTGCTTAGAATAGCGTATGTGCTCGCAAGTGTATACGAATCATAATAATAATGATCCGAAGATCGAGTATCGTCCTGGGATTGTTAACTAGGAAAGAGCTAAGTATTGCTATTAATCTAAATCAATTTTATCTAGACAATATAGAATAAGGAATTAAAACCAAATTTAACAACGTAACTAATTAAAATATGCAATCAACGGATGCCTAAATGAATTGGATTGAAGGGATCTCTGTGATAAAATGAGCTAGGGGCTAATTTGACTTCACCTAATTATGCTATATTTATTTAAATATGTCACTTATTGATGTGTTACTTCCAATCTTAAATCATGAGTACTAAAATAATCTCACTCCCTCTCCCGAAGTGCTAAGTGAAATAATATGTTAAATTAATTAAACTAATATCCCCTATTAATTTAACCAATTATGCATTCATTAAGTTTTGCCCAAATTCGATCTCCTAAAGGTTATACTAGCCTCCCGACTCAATTATCTCCTTAGGTTGCATCTCTTAATTCTCAACGTATGTAATTAACTCTCCGAGCCTAATTTCATACATCTAAGGTCTCTAATCTAATGGGTAATTAAATTAGAAATTAAGCACAAGAGATACAAAAGATTTGAGTATAACACATTCAATAAGCAAACACATTCTTAAAATAAAGCTTTCATTAAATTAGATCAAAGCCCCCTTAGCATGAGGAGTTTAGCTATCCATGCTCAAAATCAAAATACACAATTACAAAATACAAAAATCCATAGTTAAAGTAGAAAATTAAATGATAATTCAAGAAATACAAAAGAAGAAAGTAATGAAAAACTCACGATGGATAATCTCCTCTGAAGCCTTCAAACTCCTTGAATCCCTTGAAAATCTCAGAAAAGTCCTTGGTTCCACCGCTTTTCTTTGGTTCTAGGGTTCTTCTTGGTGTCTGCTTTCAATCCTCTCTCCATCTCGTTAATTCTGTTCCCTTTTTCCTTTTATATGATGCACAACTCTCCAAATTTGAGAAAGGCGGCTGCAGCCACATGGGTGTGTCGTAGCGTCATGTTAGGAGGTAGGGTTTTCCGGTGCGCGCCCTAAGCGCCGCGGACCCCGTCTTGCAGCTTTCGCGGCAGCGCCTCCTGGAATTTGGAATCTTGGCGCCTAAGTGTGTTGACTTCGGCAAACCGCGGCGTCTCATTGGCTCTTGGATGCGGCAGGGGCGCGGTGAACTGCGGCTAAGCGGTTGATTTAAGCGAGCGCCTTGCGGCCCTGCGCGTTGGTGCGCTGCGACTGTCAACTCACTTGCTCCTGGATTGTTCTTTGGAGGGCGCCAGGCTGTAGCTTGTAGCTTCTTCGTCTTGTTGCCAGCCTGCTGGGTGGAGATTTTCAGGACTTTTATCTTTTTCTTGATTTTCTCACTTTTGCAAATCCTACAAAATAGATTAACGCATAAGCGTAAAACTAGTGACAAATTAACTGGAAATATGCTCAAAACTACAATAAATGATGGGGATATATTGATGAAAAATCAACTTATCGGTCTTGGAGATATTAAGCCCACATCTGTGGGTTACGCAATACCCCGATCGATCCATTAAGAGACCACGAGGAATAGTGGAAGATGTGTTATTGCAAGTTGATAAGTTCTACTACCTGGATTTTGTTGTTTTGGACACTCAGTCGATGGTTGATGTGGAGTCAAAAATCTCGCTCATCCTTGGAAGACCATTCCTCGCAATAGCAAATGCTCTAATTAATTGTAGAAATGGTCTAATGAAGATCTCTTTTGGGAATATGACTCTCGAGGTAAATGTTTTTCAACATTGTAAAACAACCACAAGACAATGATGAGTGTCACCAAACATTCTTAATCGACACACGTGTCGAGGAAGGGTTCTGCTACAAAGCAACTCGGAGATCTTGAAAACCTCCTCCAAAATTCTGAGTTTGAAAGTTCCGGTCCTTGTGGGTTGGCTAACATTTTCGCCATTTTAGCAACTCACGGGACACATTCTCAATCATCATCTCATCTAAACTCGATCCATTACAAGAACAACGATTGATCGACATGCTGAAAGAGTGCAATTCTAGGATCAAGGTAAAAATGAAAGCAGTTCATGACAAGCATATCCTGAAGAAGAATTACTTTGAGCAGATGAACCAGGTGGAAGAGATCATTCTCAACGACCCCATTTACTAGCCCTAAGTAGTTTGCTCACATCTTCTGTACCATATTTTGATTTTCTGTTTTTCTTTGTCTCTTTTTACACTTTTTTTTATGTGTGTTTTTGGAGAATCATATCAGGAAGCTCATGCTGTGCTCATATGTGGAAAGCTCATCATTCAGGTGTCTTCTTTCTCTATATTTCTATAATTTTTGACATTAGGGACCTTTGTCTGATTTGGTTGGGGTGGTGAGCACATTGATGCGTAAGAGTGATTTTGTCATGTTGATATTTGGGTTAAAATTTTTGCAAAGTTATGAAAGTATGATTTCAAAATGATTGGTTTGAGTCGATTTTTCTTTGTCTTAGTTACTAAGAAATACTTCAAAGTTTCTTTTGCACATGCTAAACCTTGAGGCAAGATGGATGTTAATGCATGTCAGCTGAGAAAATTCTTGAGTTTAAGTGCTTGATTTTTGGTGAGTTAAGAGAGTTGAGTAAACGACTTTTGAACTTTCTTTGATCTTTTGAGCTGGTAAAATCACTATTAGAACATCATTACATGGTTAGTGGTATGCGTGGTGCATATGCTTGAGGGATGGATTTTGGGTTAGATATGAATAATCTTATGTAATAGAGCCTCATTTCTTATTTTCTTAAAAAAAAAAAAAAAAAAAAAAAACTGAGCAAGAGCAACATTTCACAGATCCTGTAGTTTGGTGTTAATCACATTTAATGCTATATAGCTATTTGTTAAAAGAACACCTTTCTACATTCACTTCAAGTTGTCTCAAAAAAAAAAAAAAAAAGTAATTTATTTTCCTATGCATTTTTTTGGCTCTTTGTTCGTTTTATGTAAATTTCTGTTTGACCGAATGAAATCCCAAAATCTGGTTTGTGGTAAGAATGGTGGAATGTTCTAGTAGTTGATTAACCTATCTTTTGGTCAATGTTCATTTGACTGTTTGTCTAATTTGACCTTCCTCACCTTTGGCGTTGATTGTTTCATTTCCAACTCCATAAGAAAACCTTTGCACTCAAATATTCTTTACACCTTATTGAGATCAATGGAGTTGAGACTTCTATTTGGTGAATTTTTCAAAATTTTGCATGTGTTATGGTGGGTGGTAAGAAGGTTATGGTTTGGAGCACACACACGCGTGACTCTGGAGTTAGGACTGAAATAATCTCGATAGTATCTTTTGACTTCTTCTGAGACACTTTGTTTGAAATACTAGGTGACTAAGCTAGTTGAGACTCGATTTTCTTCGGTGACATGATTTCTCTTGCCCTTGGATTTATAGACTAGCAATAAGCTGGTTGGGGTTGTGATTAGTGCATGAAAATGCACCCTAAATACAACTTTTGATTTATATAATATTAAAATATTTAAGCTTTTAATTAAACAATTCCATTATTTTTATTCATAATATTTTTAATTAGAATTTGTCTAGTTTTTTGCTTAATTAGTTAACATGAAAGCGATTAGCAAAAAGCTATACAAGAATAAGCCATAAAGCCATATTTTAAGCTGATCACCAAACCACACGAGCGGAGTGAAAAGAGCGTCGGCCGAGCAAGCCGAGGCACCTTCTTTTCCCTCCGCATGGGCCCTGACCCTTCCTCCATTCCCCACTCCATCTCTCGCTGGCGTCACCAGCCAAAGCAGCCAGCGCGTTCTCCTTCCTTGTGGCGGTCTCGGTAGCGTCACAGATCTCCCACCGCGTGGACCCGCGCTTGCTCCGCTGGCACATCTCCCCTACACTTGCCAACTTATCAAAGCGGGTCCGCATTTGTTCCAACCGCGGCCCCTTCTTCCACTCACCTTGTGACACGTGGCACTTTATTCTTTGATCCAATCAAGTCAGCGCAAGACGGTCCCCTTTCGAACGAATTCTTCCCAAAAATCGAGCAAATTACAGTTCTTCCCAAATCAAATATATGATTTCTCCCTAATTTATGTGTAATTTTATTTTGTTTTCCTTTTTCTTTTTCTTATTTTCTAGTTTTATAATTTATTTTCTTATTTTGGCAACCTGCAGAACACTATAAATAGAGGTTGGCCTAAGGTTTTGAGAAGCTTTTAATATAGGTTTTATGTCGCCTTGTTGTGGGTCTCATATTTTTCTCTAGAACTTGTGAGAATGTTTTGCAAGATAGGCTAGAGTTTTCTTGGTGAGATTAGAGATGAACTTTTGTTGAATGACCCAATTCGGGTTTGATTCCTTATTTTGTAAACTTCAACATCTGAATGAATTAAATCTCACTATTTTCTATTACTTTTCAAAATATTGTATACCAATTTTTAATATAAGTTAGGTCACATTTTCTTATGTAATTATGTCACGCATTGTTTTGTCATTCAAATTATTTTACAAATTGTCTTTTCATGCAATATTGTCAAATTGATATATTTAATTCATTTTGGATAACTTGTAATAATAATATTTCCGGTCAACATGGAGATTTAATCTATTTGATTCTTTTTTATTTTGCGAATCAAAACCTGGAATTGGTGAAAGCAAACATTAGGGATTCTTGACACCTTTTATTATTGAATTTTCTTCAGAGATTTTCTCCTTTTTATTTTATTTGCAACAAAAATCTCAAAACTCTCATTTTCTTTAATTCACTTTTCTTTAACGCCTTATTTTGTTAATCATTCTTGTTATTTTGTTATCTCTAGAATACGAATCGTCTTCTACATTACTAGAAATTGACCGCTTAGAACATCACTTTTGGGCGTTAATCCTCGCTAAAGAAACAACCACCACTTCAGCATCACCTTCAAAATGGGCAAGCACACCCAACTTTAGCCGTTGAAGGATCAAAAGTGGCCACGCCTCTCAAATCATATCCCAACAATTTTTCCAAACTTTTATTCGTAAACCACAAATAAGGGGCTGAAGAAAAGGCTCGAGAGAGAAATCAAAATTAAAATTGGTTTCTTCAAAAGTAGGGGAGACTACTCCATAAAATCCAGAAGATTCCTAGTGAAAACAGCTCTACTACCTGGTGTGGGAAAATATTGTTTTGAATCATTATCACTGGCCATTTTGAGGTGTGATTTTGGTGGGTCTCACTTGATCATTGTGGAAGATCA